>JADWQK010000927.1:0-367952 GCA_017933935.1 Sesamia nonagrioides | reverse complement strand
ACCGGCCCGACCTTGCCAAAGACGTGATGGTAGTAGAATAAAAAAAACAATAAAAACATACAAACAAAAATACAGGTGATCCGTGCGACACTCAACACAAACTACCCTCAGGAGCAATCTTCTCAAAAGATTGACCGAGATATATTCACTGCACAAAATATTCACTGAAAACTGCACAATTTTCTTCCTTGAAAATACGTTTCATTCCTTATTTGGCACAAAAATTCCTCACGACCACGTGATTTTTGTACTCGTGACGTGGGTACAGACGTTCGACGCGACGGGAGACCGAATCGCGACTGCCGAGCGAGCCGGTCTACGGCTAATTCACGCAATGTATCTGTGAAGCCACGCCCTAATGTTATGATGCTGCATTGCCTGATATCAACGTAATGCTGTAAAGCATTTGTAATCAAACATGTTAGCACGCTTGTGATCTGCAGGTGCACGCAGGGCTGCTTAATGTTGCCGTAAACAGGGCGTATAAGGGAAAAACCCGTAGGCCGTGTTGTTTTTATATTTATTAAAAAAATGCGATTTCTAAAGTTTGCTTTTAGGTTGATGGGTATCTAAGGTTTAAAATATTCAAACAAAGTAAAATATTAACTTTATAAAACGAAACAAATTAAAGAAGGAAATCGATCAGATATCTGGAGGATTTTCCGCAGAGCCCGGCCAATATTTCTCCACAAAAATATATTTTCCTCTACCTAAAGATGAACAATACGTTCACGTTTTAAAATATTATTGGCCCAGTTGCATACCTTTAGAAAATACGATCATAATGTAGTGTAGTAAAACATGTGTCAACAAACAACTTATGAACGGACATATCGTTCAGTGACCATAATGTGGACATAGGTAGGTAGATGTGTAAGTACAGGGTACTTATGTCAACCGTGTGAGCAGGTGCGATAGTAAGAGTAATGACACTGAATAATGAATGGGTGATTTGAATTAATTCAGTGTTAGTAACGGAAACTGTTAGCAGAGTGGAATGGCTTTTGCATGGGCATTAAGTAATTATATAGAGTTTTGTTGTTACAGCTGAGTCACTCGATATTGCAATCATCTGATATTATCAAATTTCAACACCACACACTGTCCTATCTTATCATCTCAAGCCAACATAGACGCCTTCTATTTCATTCAAATCAGTTCTCTGCAACTCTCATACAACTACCTAGCCTCTGAAGGTCGTCGCTCCTCCTAGCCTGAGGTCATTCTACCTACTAAAGAACATGTCCAATAGGGATGTATCCAAGGTATGAAAATCAAAAATAATATAATAATAATAATAATAAAGCCCTTTATTCCGAAAGAAAATAACAGTATACATAAAAACATTTTACAATATGTCCCTAACTTCGGCGTGCCTTCTGGCAAAGGCCTCCTCCAACATTTTCCATTGTTGTCTGTCCTGGGTAACCCTTCTCCAGTTAGGACCTGCTGTCCTCTTAAGCTCGTCTTCCCACCTAGAGTTTTGCCTTCCTCGGTTTCTTTTGCCATCTCTCGGATACCACTCTGTTACCCTCTTGCTCCATTTCCCTCCTTTATCACGCATCATATGCCCTGTCCATCTCCATTTCTGTTGATCGACTCTAGTTAGTATGTCGGTAAGTTTTGTTAATGATCTTAGGTCGTTATTTCTTATCTTATCCTGTCGTTTATAACCAGTCATACTCCTTTCCATTCCTCTCTGTGCTACTGCTAGTTTTTCTCGCAATGCTTTGGTTAGTGTCCAGGTTTCGCATCCATAAGTTAGGCAGGGAAGTATGCAAGAGTTAAATGTTTTTCTTTTCGTTGATATTCCTAGTTCTTTGGATTTCATAATTTCTTTCAGCGCCCAGTATTTCTTCCATCCAGTGGCTATGCGGAGGTTGATTTCTTTCGTCATTTGGTCTTTAGTTGAGATGACTTGGCCCAGGTAAGTATAATCTTCCACATATTCCAGAACACCATCTTTAACTTTGATGTCGACTTTTGCGGTGTTTGTCATTACTTTGGTCTTACTGGTATTCATTTTAAGCCCGACTTTAATGCTTTCATCGTTTAAGCTGTTTATCATACTTTCGAGGTTTCCAGGGTGTTCATCAAGTAGTATGAGATCGTCCGCAAATCTTAAGTGGTGCAGTTTTGCTCCATTTATGTTGATACCATATTTATCCCAGTTCAATTTGCGGAAGATTCTTTCCAGCACTGCAGAGAATAATTTTGGTGATAATGGGTCACCCTGTCTGACGCCCCTCTGTATACAGAATTCTTCACCAAGCGTTTCCAGTTGGATTTTTGCCTTGCTGTTCGAGTATATGGTTTTAATGATATTCGTATAATAGTTTGGTATTCCTTGCTGTTCAAGACTTGCCCATATATCCTCGTGGTTTAAGCTGTCGAAGGCTTTGGCATAATCTACAAAGGCTAGATAAATTTTCTTGTTGTATTCCTTGTATTTTTCTAGGACCTGTTTGACAGTGTATATTAGGGTGTCCCTTAAAATTCAACTTCAATATATTTTTACGCATACCTTCTAAAAAGTTTCGTATGGACCTAATATAGTCTAGAAATAAATATTAGCCCGATTTATAAACGATAACCCGTGCCGACTTGAGTTTTTAACTTGTCCATACAAGTTGCGCGGGAGTAGCGCGGCGACCTGTTACTGCGAGTTTCAATTGTCAATTTATAAGTGATTTCTAACATTTTTAGTGCGTTGTTGTTTATTTTGTGAAAATGTCTGTGGAATTACGAAGTGATAAACAAAATATTTTCCTTATCGGACAGCCAAGCCACCAGATAAATGGTGCAAAATTACCATCTAATCGACAAGTTCTTACCGTTTTATTTTACAATATTCGTGAAGTCAAGCTGACTGTTAGTGAAAGTGCGAATCTTGTTATAAGAGAGTGCATTATATTTTGGGAAAAAGCTAGAATTCCTACGAAGGCAATCCCTAACTGCGTGAAGAAACTTGTTGATTTATATCATGTTTGGAGGGACCTGCAAAAAACTGTAAGAAAACTCAGTTGACTTTCAAGAATCGTGAAAATAATTTTGTAAAAGACCTTGATAACTTATTTGATATTGCACATGCAGATGCCTTTGACAGAATGAAGATAGAGGAAGACAAAGATTTCTTAAGGAAACAGAGAGAGCCCAGTCGACCGGGATGCTTAGGTGGAATCGACAAAAAATTGGCGGAGAAAGAAGAACGAGTTAGGCAAAGACGATTGGAAGAAGAGGAAAGAAAGGTAAAACAAAGAGAGTTATTGGCTGTTGCATCTACTTCTTCGATAGATAACTTGGAATGTCTTGAGAATTCGGATGAGGAACAGATTTCGAACTCTGAACTTAGTACTCAGATTCCTTGCCCTGAAAAAAGTTTTAAAAGAGGCACAAAAAGTTTAATAACTCCAAAACTGGTAGCAGCTTTAGATCGATGCCAATTAAGCATAAGGGACTCAGTTTACATTCTCCATGCGGTTGTAGAAGCGCTTGGTCTGAACAGCGATGATTTCCCTATAAACAAATCCTCGATTCAGCGAGTTCGTGCTCAAGCGAGAAAATCCAGGGCAGAAGCAATAAAAACTGACTTCCAGAATAATTTGCCTGACGTAGTCACAATTCATTGGGATGGAAAACTATTACCTGGATTGGATGTACGAAGTTCAAAAGAAGAACGCTTGCCAATTATTGCTTCATTTGACGATAGAGAACAGCTTCTTGCAGTACCGAAATTAGAGAGTTCTTCTGGAAAACATCAAGCTAAATCCATTTCAACTGCTCTCTTTGACTGGACCCTCCATGACAAAGTACAGATAATGTGCTGCGATACAACAGCTTCCAATACTGGCCGTTTCAGTGGAGCTTGTGCTATTTTGGAGCAGACTTTAGAAAGGGAATTGCTGCTTTTTGCTTGTCGTCATCATGTTTATGAGTTGGTGCTTAAAGCTGTTTTTGAAACAAAGGTAAAACATATTACAAGTAGCCCAGATATTCCAATTTTCAAAAAGTTAAGAGATAATTGGAAAAATATTAACACTGATAACATTGAGTCACCTCTAAATTTCGTTGAAGCACATATTGCTAAGACAAACATTACATCTTTGTTAACTTTTTATAAGACTGAACTGGAAAAATCTTTTGTTAGAGACGATTACCGCGAGTTGGTTGAACTATGCGTTGTGTTCTTAGGAGGAGACACAGAGAATAAACTAAAACTCAGGCCCCCCGGAGCTTTGCATCAAGCGCGATGGATGGCGAGAGCAATCTATTCTATAAAAATATGTTTGCTTCAATCGCAACTTAAAATTACTACAAAGGACAAAAATGCTCTACAAGATGTTTGTTTATTTATCGTCACCTTGTATACCAAACCTTGGCTCGAATGTACAATGGCAGTTAAAGCACCTAACCAAGACTTGTCCTTTTTGAAAGCTCTAAAAGAATATGAAAAAGTAGACGCGACAAGTTCCAAGGCATCCATAAGCAAGTTTATTCATCATTTATTGTATTTGTGTGAAGAAACAGTCATGTTATCACTCTTTGATGAAGAAGTTGATACCAAAACCAAGACAAAAATGATTAATAATATAAACAGAGACGAAAGTTCAGATTCCTCTAAACGCTATGTCCCATCGAAGGAAGATATTACGCAAAATTTGTTTGGTAAGTACTTAATATTTTCATGTTTCTTTTTCAAAGTTTTGTGGTTTAGTTTTTGCTTATTTTAATGGTTTTTTCTTTATTTCAGATATGACGCTGGATGATTTTGTGACTCAAAGAAGCAAACGATTTCTATCTCGACTACAGATCGACGACAGTTTTCTTCGGGAAGACGTATCTTTGTGGGGTGACAATCTTGCTTTTTTGGAAGCTAGAAGGCGATTAAGTCGTTTGAAGGTCGTAAATGACACTGCTGAAAGAGCTGTTAAATTAATGCAAGATTTTAATGGTCTTATCACGGCTGAAGAAGAGCAAAAACAGTTTTGTTGCGTTGTGTTCAGGAACATAGAAATCTGTATCCAGACTGTAAAAAACTACACTAAGAAAAGTTACCCTAATTAATTATTATTATAATTTGTATTTAAATAAAAGTTTGTATTGATATTTTTTTATTTTTATTCATATTTACTTTATTTGTTGCATTTTAATTAGTTTTGGATCAAACCAAAATGTCAGACCAAAACACCGTTTTTTATTAAACTTTAGAGCTCGGTCGGCACGGGTTGCAATCATGCTACAGATATGAAATTTCATATTTAAGTACATTTTAGCATTTATAAAAAAATTGGAGGGTATGCGTTTCGAAATTCTAATTTTTTTTTTTTTTTGCCATATAAGGGACACCCTAGTGTATATGTGATCAATAGTTGAGAAACCTTTTCGGAAGCCTGCTTGTTCGACTGGTTGCTGTTCATCTAGTAGTGTGCTGATTCGATCGAGTATTATTTTCGCAAAAACTTTGTAGACATTTGACATCAAGCTTATCGGTCTGTAATTTTCAATGTCTTCCTTGTCTCCTTTTTTATGAATTAGGATGATGTGTGATTTTGCCCATTGTTCTGGAATCTGCCCGCTTATTATGATTTCATTGAAGATAGTTGTTAGAATTGGAGCCAGTTCTTCTAGTGTTCCTCTCATCAATTCGTTGGTAATTTTATCTGGTCCCGGGGACTTCTCCATCTTTTGGCTTCTTATTGCTTTTTCAACTTCGCACTGTAAAATGGCAGCTACTGGTTCAAAGGTTGCTTGGTTATTTTGTTCTTTAACAGTTTCGTTGGAGTGTCTCGATGCTTCAGCATCTTGTTTCGAGTATAGTAGTCGGTAGAAATTTGTAGCTAGATCATTGATGTTCTGTCGTATCGTGATTGTTTTTGACCTTCTTTTGAGCTTGGGTACCCATTCTTTGCCCGATTCTCGCAGTTCTTTCAGTGCTTTTCTTACGCCACCTGTTTTCTGGATGTGATACTCTAATGTTTTTAACCTTTTAACTTTGCGATCTTTTCTTATGCTTTCCCGAATTCTTTTACTAAGGTCTGAGATCAAGTTTCTATTTTCCTTTCTTGATTGGTTAGTTATAAGCTTCTTTCTTTCTTCTATTTGTTGCAGGGTATGTTCGCTGAGTTGATATTTGTTGCCAATATGGGTGTTTCCACTTCGATTATCAATGTATTGTAGTTCTTTTTCTAGGATTTCGTATTTCTGTGTAGTGTTCAATTTTACATTGGTAATGATGTGGTTTTCGACTTCTTTAAGTACAGTATTAGACATATTCAAGCAGGGTAGCCTTGACTGTTGTTTTAAATTTGTTTTAATGTTATTACGAGATATTCTTGGTTGGGATGTTCTAAAGGAGCAGCGAACCATACGGTGGTTTGTATTGAAGTTTAGGTTACTTATGACAGTAGTGTCGGTGAAGGCTTTTGGGTAGTTACTAATTATGTAATCGATTTCGTTTTTAGTTGATCCATCAGGGGAAATCCAAGTCCATTTGTTTCTTTGACTCTTTTTGAATACAGAGTTAAGTGCTGATAGGTTATGCTCCATCAAGAACTCCACAAGCTTCTGTCCGTTGCGACTCCTCTTTCCATAACCGAACTTGCCGAGTATATACTCATTTATATTTTGCCTCGTTCCAATCTGTGCGTTGAAATCGCCCATTATGATTATATATTTATCGGCGCTGTTTTTAATAGCCAGTGATAGATCCTCGTAAAAAGCTTCGAGCACTGTTTGTTCCGCTTGCTCAGTTGGTGCGTAAGCCTGTATGATAGTCCACTGTTTCTTGTATCCTGGTAGTTTCATGTTCAATATGGCCAATCTGTCGGAAATTCCTATCACTTCTTGTATGTATTTCTTTAAGGATTTTTTTATAAGGAACCCTACGCCTCTGTGTCCGGCAATTTCACCTTTCTGGTATAGTATGTAGTTGGCATGCTCTTCTATTTTTTCACCCAATCTTCGCATTTCACTTATTCCCAAAATATCAAATTTTATATTTACCAATGACTGTTCCAACTCTAGTAAACTTTCTTGGGTTCTAAGGGTTCTAGTATTCAGTGTAGCAATATATAGTACATCGTTTCTGTTTGTTGAAGGGTGATGGTCTAGTTCTCCCGCGGTGACCGGCCGTGTTGGGAGACAGGTTTGTTGTTGTTTTTCATTGGTTTGTTGTGGTTGTCCGGTTTGCGGTGTCCGTCTTTTCGTTTCGTTGTGAGTGTATGTCTGAGAGAGATTGTGATCTTTCACGCAAGTACTGAAAGGCATCTCGTTTTATTATTTTTGGATCGTTTCGGTTTCTAATATCAATATTTTTGGGGCTAGGTGTTTCCGATCTCTTTCTTTTTTCATATGGCTTTTTATTTTGAGGGTACTTTTCCTTCTTTTTAAGCAGAGCTTCTTTTGACAGGTCTTGAGTGATGTAGGTGTTTGGGCTCATCTTTTTCTTATTTTTGAGTATTTGGATCTTCTTTTGTAATGTTGTTGTAGCGAGTAAAATAGGTCTTATTTTCCCCCCCTTCTCAACTTTGTTTCCTAGTCTCTGCATTCTATTTATTTCTTCCTCTTTCAGTATAACGTCTATGTCTTTCAATTTTGAGAGGACCAAGGCTTGCAAGTCATCTCTACTCTCATCCTGTGATTCCCAAAGCCCGTGTATTATTATATTGTTTCTTTTTGTTTGTCTCTAAGTTTTCTATTTTTTTAGTAAGATTGTCTATTTCGTTTTTCAATTTTGCGTTTTCTTCTATTATTGGTTTAATTTTTTCATCAACTTGCTTTAGTACTGCAGTAGTAATGTTTTCCGTTATAATATTGGTTTGAAGATTAAGTTGTTCCTTCATTTTATCTAGAAGTAGTGACATCTCCGGTGACAGATGAGTTGACATCTTGCGAGCGTAGAACGAAACGTTATTTATGTTTCTGAACGGAACTATATGCCGCTAAGTTGGTACTATGTCACTTTTCTTTAATTTTGTCAACTAACCTTACTTTCTGTGTTCAGATGTTTTCGACGTATTTAGCACTTTGTTTATTGTTCCGTGTCGAGATTAATAAGTGTTTCGTCGCACCACAGCACACAAAACTTTAACTGAGCACTATTTGACTGAGATGGTGGAATTTTTACAGTGTTTATTTGTCAAAATACGGGAGCGTTGCACTTAACGTCAGACGTATTCGAGCACCGGAACCGGAAAAAATAATTAGTCCGTCAAAGATATTAAAAAAAGAATTAGAGACCCATATTTTTAATTTGTCGAAATTACCAAAACTACGGAGATATAGCGTATTAAAGTTTCGGAGTGGGGGCTAATTACTTCACGCCGTGGTATACCTATTTTGTACCTCGGCGTGACGTCAGGCGACATTTCAAATCAATATATCCTCTTAAGTATTTGAATGAAAGAAAAAATAAAAGTACGTGTTCTGTATTTTTTATAAATCTATTTGATGGGCATTAAATTATTTTTTTAGGATACAACCCAATTGCCCACCTTTTCTGTTGTTCTGAAAATCATTTGAACAATTGGTATATTTATGAACGCCAAATATTTTCCTAAGTTGTTCCGTCAGCGATTTTGACTATATACCTACTTTAGCTTTCATCGTCACAATTTAAGAGTAAAATTTTAAAATACAACACACCTTCTCTGAGGCCTATTAGTAACAAGGTAACGTATGTATATAAACTTCGTATTCGTACGGAACAAAGACCGAAATAAGGTACCATAAGGCTTAATTGCATTTCTAAGTCGCACTCAATATTTCCTTACAACGGTTACAGTGTGGAATTACGTAATTCATTACTTGTCATTTTCACAATATACCCTGAAAGTCTGACCTTTGAAAACCTTGGGTGATAATGTATCCAAAACGAGGCAGAAATGGGGAAGTTAAATGATGACTTTACTATACAGCTTTAATAACCATAATCGAAAAACATCATTATGTACAATTTACTTGCGATTTTTGTAGGGTGGGTCGCTTATAATATCATTACCTACAACCACAAAAATCTCTTCTTAAACCGGAATGGGCTAACTATTGGAAGACTGCAAGTGACAATATAGAAGTCCAATTATTTTAGTCTGAAAACTGTTTTAAATAAACTTACCCTCTTTTGTTCTTTTACAATAACCTCGGGCAGTGGTTCTGTAACTTTTGTTCTCGTACATATTTAACATCCCATGGGTATCTGGATCCTATAAAGCGATGTTTTGTATGTGAAGGAGGTAGGAATATATTTGTGGCGATAAAGTAGCAATTACGTGTAGGCGAGTCGTGACTGAAAGGGGTTTAGTATCCCTAGTGGGATAGCCTCGTAGGACCGCCATTTGATGGTTATGGTATAATTTGTACCCACAAAAGAAACTTAATAGAACTATAATATATGAAACCTAGTGCTTTGACGCTCAGCCACGGATTATCTAGATCTAACCGCTGTATCATGAACTAAGTTCCCACATATTAATACCAAATGAAACTGGAGGCAATAAAACAGTCTATTTTTAGGTCTATGTTATCAGCAATATCTATACGACTCATCATCATCTCAGCGTTAATCCCAGTCGCATCCGAAGCTTTTTCTGCTTTGGAGTCTGGGGTTCGCTTGACCGGTCTAACTGCTGATTTTGGTTAGGTAAACCTCGATATTTTCCGTGAAGCGACTATCGTCTGACCTCCACAACCCGAAGGCGATATCGAAGCATTGCAGCTAGAATAGAGTACTCTTTATTATGTTTATTATGTACTTTTGAGGATTCCAACAACCCGTAACGACTGTCATTAGATGTTCGTATGGCAACCGGGATCAGTGTCCACTAAACCACACAACAAGACCTGTCAATGTATACTAAACGACTATCAGTTACAATTCTGGAAATCCAAACCGTATAAAATCACATCTGCGACCTTCCAAGACGAATATAAATGTATACATAAGACACAAGCAGCCTAGAATGTTCCCACTGCCGGGGGACGGGCCTCTCAGCGAGAAACGAATACAAACGTGTCCCTGGACTAACTTTAACCACACATTACCGTCCCCCAATACCGCCTAACGACGTTAAATGGCTGCTATTTGTAATGAAACCACAGTTAGTCCAATATGATGCATGCAAAATCCGATACACATTAGCACCTGTGCCTCGACCTAATTTCGTAGTATGCATTGTAATAATGTGCCATATTTAGCACTGACATGCGAAATTTTGGTTAAATAGAACAACTCATGTTGGTACTGGTTTGAGTTTGGCGGATAAAAAGTGTTCAGATGAAGTCTAATTTTCATACTAAAACTGATTTTGTAAGAGCAGTGGTGGACCAGTCAACGAGCGACTTATTAGTTGGAGAACTTGTACTCGAACCCTGAAAGGCGCATTACCTTGGAGTAATTTGTTTCATCATCATAGCTCTAAAAACGGTGACGGAAAACCTGAGGAATCTGGTATGTCCTAGTACCAAAAATTAGAAAACATTTGACATCTACCAACTCACAATGTGCCCGTGTGAGAAAATTATAAACGGATTATGCTACACTAAATATCATCCTAATTTTTTTTACCCGACTACGGCAAAGCAAAAGGAGGGTTATGATTTTCACAGGCTATGTATGTATGTATGTATGTATGTATGTATGTATGTATGTATGTTCATCTGTTCCCTCGTAACTTCTAAACTACCTAACAGAATTCGACAAATGACATATCATTAGCAGCGTCTTAATTGTCCGCTGGTTATAGGCTATAGAGAGTTCCACAAACTCTAATGTGGCGCCCTCTATCGGACAAAACATACAGAGTAAAAAAATAAAGTTAAGATAAATATGTCGTGTTTGGTATCATTTTAAAGCGTTTTACTTGTACATTTTGAATATATATATATTACTAGCATTTGCTAGTGACTTTACCTGTATTCATGGGCTGATTGCATATAATTTACATCTTTTCGTTCATAGCTTCTTTACTACTTATCAGAATAAGACCACTGCAGTACCATTAGAAGGGCCTTAATATTCTGTTGGTTATGAGCTATAAAGCTTGTCACCAAATTTAGTATTGCGCCCTCTAGCGGACAAAAAGTTATATGTAAATATAAAGTTAAAATAAATATACCGTGTTTGGCATCAATTGAAGGCTTCACGAGTACTTTATGTTGGTACATAATTGGGAATGCTTTTTAGTTCATCAATTTAGCTTTTGTTAATATTATGCGCCAAAATACACTTTTAACACCAAAATAGTACATATAATAAAAGTAAAAACTAAAGGCCCAACTACGACAAAAACGACGCTGAAAAAGTATAAAACAAGATTTTCCAGAATACTGCACTAAACAAAGTGCTTTTTCAAGTTTGAAGGCGTAGTCACACGTTACTATACCGTAGCACTTTGACAACGTGTGACTGCGGTTTTTCCAAAATGAAAACTAGCAGCTTTGGTTAGAAATCTGTTTCAGCGTCGTTTGTCGTAGTTGGGTTTTAGTTTTTTTATTTTTTTTTTAAGTATTTTTTTTAACTCCACATTTTAAAATTTACGATCCATATTGTCTATTTATAAATCCTTTTGTCTTTACTATACTCTCCTGTTATATTATACTATATTTCCTTAAGAAATATTGATCCTTAGGACAAAATCTAATTACATCAAACGATGAGTATTTATCTTCATTGCGTAGTTTCCCCGATTTTTTCCGATACTAGATAACACCTCGATAGAACAAAAAATCGATCCATATTAAAATCTTCACCGACTTTTCCGTGTACAAACAAACAGTGGAAGAATTTACCGAAACGTTCGACACAGTGAACGAACCGATTCAAATCAATTCCTTCGTGTATTTGTTGAACGCTTCCGATGAATGTTAACTAATACTAAAAATTATCACGGTTTGGTGAAGAATGTTCAGTAAGTTAGAAACAATTTATGAATGGACATAATCGCTTGTTATGCCTTCGATGTAGAACAACATAAAATTCAATTTTATGACATAGAAGTTAAAGATCAAAGACGTTATATTGAGTATTTAATGTTAAGAACCATGCCTTGACCCAAAAACACACAATACAGATTTTCTGAAAGCAGATTTTGTAAAGAAAACTAATCAGATAAACTGAATTCTTTACAAAAACGTTTTTCTCTCCGCCTTTTCTTAATTGAACCAGATCACCTTCCGCCATTTACAGGTAACCCTTAATCTAACTTTCCTAACATTTACCTTACAAAGCAATCTTGGTCCGCTAGCTCGAGGAGATTTAGCCCCATGTTCCCAAAGGCATTGACCAATAAAAATGGCGGGATTCAATTTGATCAGGGCATCGAACCGGCACCGGTGGCTAGGAACGAGGGTTTACTAATTGAGCAACCGTTTGTTCACACAGGAGGTGATTTGATTTGAAAATGGCGAGAAACCGTGTTTCGATTTGGCTATCTTAAAATCTGTGGCAATAATATTCAATAATAGTGCATATGTTGCTATAATCTTAAGAATACGAGATATTACTACTTAAAATGAAAAGGAAAACGCTTTGAAAAAAAAAAAACGCTACATCATCTCGAAATTGATTTCGTGAAAATCCCGGGACTAACATCTGTGTGATTTGTCCGTATATATTTTTTATTTTAATTCTTATTGGCAACAAAAAAGAAACATGTTCACAAAAATTAGAAAAGATCACAGATGACCTATTAGCGAAGACACGTGTCATTATGTAGCGATAAATAAAACATTACTTATCCAAATCATAGTAGCTACAGTGCTGGTAAAATTATAGGTACAAGACACGTGTGACAACAAAGTGTTGCTACAAATATAACAGATAACCGACCCATATTTGAAATAGGTAAAGAAGAACTTGACCATTGACCCGTGCATGTCAGTCCACGTGATTCTAAGCAATAAGTTGTTTATTGTGTTACATTGCAACTTATAAGCAGAATCTTATCTTTATGATACTATACATACCAAATGATAAATCTTTATCAATGCATTGGAAGAGAGTCATCAAGGATACCGACAAAGTTTGGTTTTTACATTTGATCTCACTTTCCAAGGCCCCAGCGTTTTCGGTGAATGTCACGCTCATGAAACTAAAAATCATGTTAACATAGAAAATGACAATAAAGACGATACTTATACAATATGTAAAGAAAACCCTGTCCGATCCGTGAAGGTATTGTTAGGTATCGTTAACTGATTCTAATAACGCCTACAAAGCCGGGCTAAACTTAAAAAAAATACCCCTAAAAAAATAAATATTATTTCGAAAAAGCGAGGTAACCTAATGAATGTGCGGTAGGCAACACGTTAGGCATACAAGCGCGGGTGAAGGGCAGGCGGCACGTGGTCGCATCGCTATCCGTTCCGTCACAAATGGTGTTGTCACTTTTTGAAAAATTTACAAAATTTTGGGGAAGATGGAATTAATTCGCGGAAAAAAAAGAACATTTCAAAATTCATTAGTATTGTCACAATGATGAATACGTAAAATATTATATTTTATTTGGTCATGTGTATACCTAACATTTATTATCCTTTTGGGTCGGACGGGGTTTTCTTTACATGTTGTATACAGAATGTAGAATACTTTTATCTTACGGCTCACCTATCAGTGCGTGACAAATACCACTATGCAAAGTAATACGAAGTTACGAACAGAACATTCAATTTAGGAAAATGTGACATTATATTGTCAAGCCAAATTCCGAAGCATTTGTATGTGATCCCATTTATAGCTTATATACGCAGAATTCGATATTATTATATATTCAGACAAAATACAGAATTAGTATTGCAATCAGTTGCTGCTGTCATCAAACTCATCAAAGTAATGGCAAGCGCTTTAGCAGTTGCTTACTGTTTTGCGCAAGCCTGTTTCAGAGTACTAATTACCGCTAATAACTCTGTGGTTTCTAAATGGTTTTCAGCATTATGTGGAACGGATTTCATTAAATATTTTAGTTAATTCATATGATTTAAAGCTACTGGTATACCGCTAGATTCACATACTAATAAATAATTTTGTACTGAATCTTTACAGATGTTAACAATATTCTAACATTAATATTTTCTGAATCTTCTTTAAACTTTTGTGTGTTAACTTTATGGCCATCGAGCAGATGCGTATATCCTAAACATGGCGCGCTCATCACGAAGCTGCCTCGTGAGTCCTCTTCAGTGAATAATTGAGGCTGTCCGGTGCTACTGGCCTTGACAGCAGCTAGTTTAACGTCCACAATCCAAGATGGGAGACGGTGATGACGTAACAGAAAAATTCGCAGTTCGGTCACATTTATTCGGAGTAAGGTTGGGTAACACAAAGAGTAAGTCATGGTTAACTACTGTCTGTGAATTACAGAAAAAACCTATTTTAGAGACAATGTCGCAAAGACAGGTGGATTATTTTCTTCAATACGAAATTTATCGATACCAATTACGATTCGCGGTAAACTGGGAAGATAAAAGAATTTATCTAATGAAAGTCTTTCAATTTCATTTCCACTCCAAATCCCACATTAAAAATTAATCACATCTATCGAGATTACATCTGAACAATTTAATTTGATACTTTGCAATTCATCGTCAAACGAAGGAGTGTCTATTTTTAGATTAAAACCCTCCTAACCTTGATATGTTAGTTGAGAGTGACGTTAGGGCGACGCGAAGGTAGATACGTAACACGACATGGAACATGGATCAAGTGCGTCTGATCCTTTATTATTACAGAAACATATTAAGATGGAAATGGTAATAAATTGAGAGAACCGCTTGATATAACACATGATTCAAATATTACACCCTCTTTATTTTCCAGATTTAAAAGATAAAACGAACCCGGTTTTAAATCCCAATCTTCTATTGCTACAGCCAAAATGATTGTAATAAATAAAAAATTATCTTCTAAATCAGTGGTCTGTGAAACTTAAATCAGAGTGAATACGTAAATTCTCCGTAAATCCTGGATGGAGAATCAAAGGAACGTTTACAAAACATTTGCACCATTTCTGAAATGTCTGACAGCGTTTCAATAATGAAACATCTTAATTTTTTAAGCCCCGTCAATTTCAAAAGAAAATTCGTTGCTAACGTTGCTAAACTTACTGAGTCGGCGTTTTTAAATTCAAAATTTAAATTTCTTTGTGCATTCATTCGGTCACTTTATGTTTATGATGCGATTTAATGGGTGTATATTGATTTTTTATGCTTATAAATATACGTCATATTTGTCTCGTCTCATTCCTGACCATTTTTTTCCTTTCTTGCTATTCGCCGTCAGGTAACGTTATCCTATCTCGGCCACTATCTGCGTCTATCTGTACTTGACAGTCGTCGACTTATGCGTTCTGTGTTTACAATAGATAACCGTATTTACGACTTCATTTGTATGGAAATTTCCCTGTATATTCTTGGGCTTGAACAGTATCCCTGTGGAAGTTTTTCAGTATTTCGATTTTGTCCAAATATTATGTAATAACATCATCGTATTTTACATTTCTTATATTTCGTATCCTCCCTCTTATTGAGAGGAGACCTGTGCCCAACAGTGGGAACATTATAGGCTGATTATGATAATTGATTGCTGATTTTCCTATAGTAATAGGTACCCAATTTCTTTTTCTATCTAGACGTTATTATAATAATTGTAATTGATCGAATTTCAAGAAGAATAATTTCAATACAAGAACGTACTCCTGCAAACTTACTTCTCTCAAAACTAATTACAACACTTTAGCTTACAATATAACTTTACATACAATAGGGATGATTCCTGGGTAAAAAAAAAATAATATTCTATTTAGTCCGTCATTCAGATTATAGAAAAATACTGGATACGTATATTTTGTTTTATCAAATCAATAAAAATTGACAAATATAAAAGGCATCAAAGATCAGGAGTGGTGGCTGGTGACATCACTGGCCGCTAAAAAGTGGAAAGTGTAGCGTGCAGTGACGACACACGAGTTTTCAACGCGCTGTGTCGTCTTAATTTCTTGTTTATATGAAAAAAGAAAAAAATACGTGTCTAGTATTTTTTGGAAATCTGACTGACGGACTAATTAGTCTTTTTTAGTCAAATACAGGAGTCCAGCAGTGGACATCTATAGGCTGAGGAAGAAGAAGAAGAAGAAGTCAAATACCCTATCACAATATTATACCATAAAGATATAAAAACTTCCCTTAAATGATCGAAAAGCTGCGCAAAATCAGTCACAACATAAATTTGTTCGTAATCTTAAATGGTCTTTTCAGAAAATCCCAGACACAAAATACTTCCATGTTCCGTTTCGTCCATATCTAGCTAAGTGTAATTTAAAAGAAATCGTTGCGAGTCCATTAATTCGTTTGTCACATCAACAGCATTCGTATTCGGGACACTTGGGAGTGATGAATTTTCAGTCAATTAGTCTTACTTCGTTGCTTCACAAAAGGGTTTCGTCCGTAGGATTATGCTTGAAATGTAACCCTGACAACTCCATTATTAGTTATTCTGGAGATTTTTAAATAAAATGCCAGGAGTTTGCATATATATGCAGCAAATCCATGTAAAACCTACATTTATAAGATGCCACTTTCTTTGCATAGCAAATATATAGGTATAGCATGTTTTACTAAATAGAACACAACTTCCAATCTTCTAAAGTTTCACAGGCTTCAATTCTCGTTACATAAAGCTTTTCATAGTACTCTCCTCATATAGCAAATAAAAAACGAGGAATTCAATTACTATCATCATCATCATCTCAGCGTTAATCCCAGTCGCATCCGAAGCTTTTTCAGCTTTGGAGTCTGGGGTCCGCTTTACCAGTCTAACTGCTGATATGATCAAACTTCGACACTTTCCGCGAAGCGACTGCTGTCTGGCGTCCACAACCCGAAGGCGACATCGAAGCATTGCAAATAGACCACTCCTTGCGCAGCGGCCGCGTCCGCTACCCCTACGCCATGGAGGCTACTCTCCTCATATAGCAAATAAAAAAGGAGGAATTCAATTACTATGTCACTTCAAACCCGACTCATTCAATTATTCGTTTATTTCAACATTGTGCACAATATTTTGCTACCATGATTTTGCAAGTAATATAGTATTATGTAATATAGTATAATGTAAAAGCACTTCTCAAGTTTGTGAATGTGAGGCACCATGGACTACGGTTTTTTTTAAATATATATAACTTGTTTGACATTACGAGCATGGCAGTTGAGAGTTTGTCATGCTCACTCAAATGTCTTGCTGATGGTGACGCGTGTTGTTGGGTCATTTGGTTCCCATCAAAATGGTTGAGCTAAGTGGGGCTGATGCGCGCGTCATGCTCGTGAACGGGGGCCATCAGTGGAGACTGGCCATCTCTTATTAGCTGCCAGTGGGCTTAATTAATTTTCTATTTTTCCATTAATTTTTATAATTATACATTGTGCTCACATGATAGAAGCAATATAAATATGTAACGAAGACATGTAATCCATATTATAGTTTTAAAAGAGTGTCCATGGAGTTTCTTGCATGTTCTTCTCCATAGAGATCTACGATTTGGAACGTACAATTTAGCTTCACTTTTCTTGGACTGACCGACATTGACTATTCAAAAGCACCAACTGTTGGTTAATTTGAAATAAACAATTTTGATTTTCATATATTTAGAAAATAAAATTCAAATCTTTAATATTATTTCATTCATAGACTTGATTGAATTCATTATGAATAAACATACTTGTCAACATTATAAATTATGATAATTGTTTCCAAATGAAATATTCCTTATAATACTTACTTAATTTACTTATAATTTTATTTTATACTTTATTCGAACAAAATGTTTGTTACTACTATCTTTGCATCTTTTATATTTATATCATATAATTGGTTAGCTTTATATTTTATATGATTTGGATGCATTTCAACAAATCGAATTTTAACTGGATATATTATATCCAGTTAAAAATCGTATTGTATATATACACCATCAGCTTTTAAAAAAAGCAAATGTGACGTTGATGGATGTAGTATTGATAGTATCAATAGTACAACTTGAGGAGTCCGTTAGTAGCGATGCTTTCGTCGAACGATTTATCATCATTTCTGATATTATGTTTACTATGTTCGGAAGTATTGTGACGGGTAAATCTTGTTACGGTGTTTCAATATGGTATTATAGGTTTTAAATAGGGTTGTAACGGAGCTTCGCCTACGCTTCCGTTACTGCGGAAGTTCCGCAAGCAAACGTATCTTCGCTTCCGCCTCCGCACAATTTTTGCGGAGTTATAACGGAGGTTTATGTATGTATTTATAAAATAAATAACGCGCAAGCTGCGACGCTCGACAACCGTCTCAATTTATTTCTCCTTAATTTTCATTACAAGAAGGTAATATTTTTATTACCAAGTATACTACACTATTAATGTACGTATTTAAAATAAACTTTTTGTTTTAATTAACCATACATTTAAATTTTTTCTATATGTACTGTCACCTCCGCCTCCGCCTGCGTTAACCTCCGCATCCGCGGAGGTGAGACTCGTCGCCTCCGCATCCACCTCCGCCTCCGCTAACAAGCCTCCGTTACAACCCTAGTTTTAATCTAGTAGTTTTCAGATGATAAGTGAAGAGATGAATCTTGCTTAGCATCAGTTGGGATGTTCGTAATCTGATGTTCTCAAAAACAAAACATAGTATTCTTTATTTTTCTTTCAAAATATATGAAGCTCGTATCGCTCGTTTATCGCTTCCCATTTATTTCAAGAGCTGGACTTCAATTTCTTGGATGATAAAATTGTTTAGTGATACTTGCATCGTTTTCATCCCAATGTTGCCCATTCAATTGTAACATTTTATGGGCATATAAATATCCTAGCTAAGCCACTATTTCCTGAAACGCTTAACAACCAGGTTATGTATGGGTCATATATTATGCTTGTTAATCAAACGGACACAAAATTTTTGCTATTTTTCAGCAGTATAAATTGATAACCCAATATAGAATATAGATGATTTGGTAGCTACAAATAAACTAAGTTCAGTGACGCTAAAGACGTCGTAATCCGACCCGTCACGTACGTAATCCAATAAGAAACTTCAATAAGTTTCTGATAATCCAACGTTTAATTCGATTAGCCGCTATATTCGGTTGCTATAATTGAAGCTATTGGAGTTTTTAACTCGAAAATCGATAAGGGAAGGGGCTGTCTTTCGATTTCCATGTTCCGATTGAACTTTTAAATTGGAAACGCGGTTTTACGATATCAGTAGAGATGGTCGTTTGATAAAAATCTTTTGGATTTGTATTTCCGTAAAGGCAAAATTGGATATTTTATACGAGTCATCGGGGAGATCTCATGTTATCTCTTTTTAATTTTAATACCAGCAAAATCTCATAGGATTTCGAACATTGTGTTATGACATTATTTGTGTTAACAAAGTAAATTATTTACATGGTTTTTTTCTATATTAAACCTTTTATAAAACCAAGTTAGCGTGTCTGTTAATCCAATTAAGTACGCTAGTGATCGCAACACGAAAACAAGCGAACCTAATGATTAAATATGCCATATTTTCAGTAATTTAACAAGAAAGTGAGACATGACACAAAAGCCTTAAGTTTTAAAAGGAATATATTATATTTTAAATGTAAAGGGTAGGCAGAGGTACACAATACAAGTAGATGTGCGTTTGGGGCTGTCAACACGTTCTAAAAGTGCTGATTCTCAGCCAAATTTTTTAGGCTTGCTGTTGTTTTTGTAATGAACATGTACCGTAATAAGAAGAGAGCTAGCAGCCATCAACAAAGAAAACTCACGAGTTGCTACTGAGAAATTCATGAATGATAATTTCGTTAGCAGTTACCCTGACTTTCGAAACAAATTCAGATCCCGCAACCACAAGTATGAGGCATTCAAACCGCTAAAACGTTTAATCAAAAGCAACGTAGGTATAATATCAAAAGAAATACCACACACATGATAATTTGTTAATAATGGATACCTAAAGCACAGGATGCCACTGGAGTATTATAATCTTAACAAACTCAGCAGAGGTTGTATGTGTTTAGGCAAGGGAACATGTACTTAGCTCCACAGACATATTAGGATTCTAGTTTAGATTTTGAAAATTGTAGTTTACGTTTGTAAACGTTACATGGAACTTAAGCTTAATTAAAGTAGTTAAAGTTGTAACGATAACAAAAAATGACTGAAATGTGTCTATTTCATTACATATGTCTTTTCATATGTATATCTCATTTTTAGTTACTACCTTTCCCAGATTTGTCATAAAATTATACAAAAGAACAATATTTTCGTAATTTACGACACAATTTAAATCTTGATTACTTAGTTTAGTTTAGCATACTTATCTTGAATTGCGGCAAGACCGACATCACAGAACCTAGAATTCGATGAACGTAAAAAGAGAAAAGCGCTAGTACGGCGGGATTAAATTACGTTTTAAAAGATTTCAAGAATCCGCCACATGTTTTCAGATTTTATAAAAGTGTACGATTTAGTGGAAGATACTTATTGCTTAAAACTCGTTTGAAATCAATGCTTCAGTAGTAAGAATAATCGAAATTGATAATGACTGAATAAATACTTCATTAGAGGAGAAAGAATGTCTACTGTATAGCCCACAAATTTAAAGAGATAATATATTGATATCACCATAAATATATTTGTTTAATAAGGCTATTCCAATTGACCAATCAATTTATTATATTTGCTTTAATATTCTATAAACAAAAATCCACAGCCACAACATACTGACGTAATTTTTATCGTTTAAAACAAAACAATGATCGTCGATACTGTCACCTTGACACGAACGCATCGCGCAACTCCCGCGCAATCATCCAATTGGCGGGAACCGGACAAGATGGCCGCTGTAGACGTCAACGAATGCCGCTGCGTTTTAAAACGTGTTTTGTTGCAAGTCCGATACAAAGAATGGTCTGGAAGATTGCAATGAATGAAGAATACCCTAGATTTACCCCCTAATTCATAAACGCTGCTTAAAGTTAACTATATTTGAGCCAAATTCGATAAAGAATAGAGGTAAATAAACCGTTGCTAGGCAACGAGTACTTTACGCCTAAAAGACAGATGTTAACAACCTTTTCTACATAGATGATTTTCATAAAAGTAATATTTCTACATCCTACTAATGTAAACAGTTTATTTTAGATATTTATGATTTGCATAGAACGCTTAACCGATTCGAATGAAATATAACACACATGTAAGCTAATTTCCTAATAGGTAAAATTTTCTGATACAAATATATTATAATTAGTCCATATTTAAAATCGATTTATGCAGTTGCTTTGAAAGTAATCAAAATACGCAAAATCGTATTAACAAATGCCTCCACTTTATTCATTGCTTGAATTCCACAAAATATGTTTAATACCTGGACTTCATCCATCTTTCTTTTTTTGTAGGGCTATCACGTAAAATTAATGTCGATTTTTAATGGTTTTTCGAAATATCAAGTTATTATGCATGGTATTTTAGTGATTTTATTGAAATATGCTACAATAAGAATTGTTAATAAATAGCTAGCATGTAAAAGTCGACAATCATGTTAATAACAGGAGATTTGTAAAACGTGACTTGTGATAACCGTAAAATGATTTGTTTACCTGTATTCTTTATGGAGCTAGGCGATGGTATAGTGATTAGCGATTCTTACTTAACTTAAATCATCCTTTATGAATAAACACCATAGTGTTTAAGGGGTTTATTCGGTTTATTAGTTTAATTAACGATGATTAAAGTTAAGTGACATTAAAAGTTCATACATACTACTGTCAGACGTTTTGTTCCCATTGAAAACATTTTTCTATAGGCGTTGTTGATAAATTTAATATTCCCTATAAAATTGATTGCAAGCTGTTACAATTTCTCCGTTAGAAATAAAAAGAAATCTTCCAATTTGTAGGCAACGGTTCATGAAGAGTTTCGCTCAATTATTGTTATTGTAAGCATTATTAAAGCAAAGCAGGCAGATTGCGTAAACCTTAACAGCCAGGCTCCCGTTACACCAACGCAATAATAACAACAGAACATTACAAAACCTCTTACATTCTAATAAAACGAAAACACTACATATAGCATGTCTGATAAAATTAAACTTATACGATAAGGTTTTCAGTCAACACTAGTATCGCAAAGTAATCAATAGTTTGTATTTTATTTGAACGCGGCCAGATACGGGTGAATCAATAACACCAAGCATTTTGAACGCGAACACGACTTCTAGCGCCATCTATTATGGAATAGCGGAACTACGTAGCTTTACTACTTGCTTGCACTGCAAACCGTTAGAGGCCGTGTTGGCGGCTGAAAAATTCAAAAGTTTTTAAGTGCGGTACAGTTGCATTAATAAATTGGAACCGGTTTTATCCCCACGAAGCGAATGGGTTTATTGGCAATACAAGAGACTGGTTTAAGGACTAGGGAACGCTGACAGTTTCCAGTTGGTAGGATATTAAATAGTGTACCTATCGCCGTTATTTAATACATGTCTCAAAGTGAACTAAGCTACCTAAAAATATCATACTTAAAAACAACGACTTATTACTTTAATACATGTGAAAAATTTATTAAAATCATATAAAAACAAACAGATAACAGTCCACACTAAGATCACAAAACCAAAAATTTTATGGTGAAGGTATATAAAATTTATGAGTCAATAAATTAAGCAAGCTTCGAAAAAGACAATGTTACAAACAAAAAATATTACATAAACTAAAAACTAGTTCAGATATTGCCCACTAGATGGCGCCGCAGTGCTGTCTACTTAAATAACCTAAGAGACATAATCCTCTTTTAGATTTGATAACATGGAAAAAAGCTTTCAAGTTTCTAGCAGATGGTACAGGGAAATGTCAAGACGAGTTTATTTCTAGTTTCTATAATTTTAAGGAGTACTTAATGTCTAGCGTTCTGAAATGTGATGCCCTTTTATAAGACTTCCTTAATTGAAGTCAAAAAAGTTTTTTAATGTCGTAGACGACCCAGCCATTGATTTTGTATATCCTTTTGCGCACTTAAGTCTACCTTTCCTAGAGATTTACTACTGGGAGATAAATCTAGTATGGACCAAAACCATGTGTGATGTTCCCTCGTAACTTTATTTACGACTGCTGAAGTGGACTTCCACTATATTCGGGAGACTAGGGCCTAAGTAAATTAGTCTCTTGCGACCTAGGGTCACTAAAGCTTTAATGTCCCTCAGAGTTTGGTGAAGTCACTAAATAACTGCTGTTCAAATACAGAGCGGTTTTGATACTTTAAATACTAGAGAGAGATTTTCATGACAGTCATTGCATCGTTTGCCTAGGAAACCAAACTTTAAAAAGTAGGACTACAATCTTCAAAATCACACCCTACATCTATCCGGTTTATCTAAGCAGGATCCGGCTATTTTATTAAAAAGTATTACACTAAGTGTACCGTATGCATGTAACTGATACGACTAGTTGCAAGCAGGTAACCGCAACAAGGCCCTTGATAGGCGGAATGCATGTTTAGAGAACGGTTTTGATGTGTATGTAATATATGGGGGTAAAGGAACAGATTAGCTAAATTGTTGTAAGTGTTTAAGTCAAAGGAACACCATCGAATTCCCAAATAATTGGTTGAAGTGTTACCACGCTAATTTTCAAAGTTAATCTTCTATGTGTTGCTGGCACGGCTTTAGTTTAGGTCTTGCTATTTGTCACGTTGACTGCTTGCTCTGGGATGCAGAGGGAAGGTAAAGGTAACACCACTTTGCCAGGTTAGACTTGCTTCTTCCAACTTGTGCCTAGAGGGAGACGGTTAAAGGAATAGGCGTCTCAGGCTAATTTCCCGAAAATGGCCTGACGGCTTTCTAATCCTCAAGTAGGTTATTGAGTGCGAGCCTTTTGCCCTCTGCTGTCACTTATCTAATAAAATACGCAAAGGCACTTATTTAGACACGGAGTTTGAATTAAGCCCAAAAGTGGCTCAAACAGAACTTTCCTTTAGAATCCCAAATTGAATTTATTTCTGC
This sequence comes from Sesamia nonagrioides, assembly GCA_017933935.1. Taxonomy (NCBI): domain Eukaryota; kingdom Metazoa; phylum Arthropoda; class Insecta; order Lepidoptera; family Noctuidae; genus Sesamia; species Sesamia nonagrioides. The sequence goes on along the minus strand of JADWQK010000927.1, from coordinate 343,930 downwards.
TTCCCTTTAAGTACGATGAGAAAAAGTTTATTGACAGTGCGTTATTAAAGAGCTTGAAATTTCTATCGGTTACGGAAACCTAATCGGCTTAATGGAAACCGTTCTACGTCACCTTTGTAGTAAGAACCGCCCACTCATTGAGTATCACAAATACCATTCATTGATTGAAATTGTTAGATAGCTTTTTTTTTATTCAGAAAACCCTATTCTTATTTCAAATGTACCATATTTCCTCGTCAATATATCCTACGTCACATTCGTGATGTGACGTTTTATGATGTGATCTTTAGGGCACACCCTCACAGCATTGGCAGACACACCTACGAAAATTCCTTTCTGTCTATATTAAAAAATATATATTTTAGCTTGCCAATTGATAACACTACTTGCCACACTCGTAAGGCAGCAGTATGCACAATGCAAATCAATCTTAAGACTCAGTTTTTATTTTTCCAAGCCAAATGAATTTTATACCAATGGTATAACGTAGTAATTAGAAATGAGCTGCAGAAATTCCTAAATTCTTCTTATTGCGCAATCAGCTACGCGAGGTCCAAAAAAAAAAACTAAGGAATAAGTTACGAAGCATAACTTTAAATTCCGGCAGGACCCCGTGCCCGAACGCTTAGGTGGGTTTTTTTACCCGGTAAGAGTCCGTCACACCCCTCCGCGTCCCCGTAAGGAGGATAGTCTATGAGAAATTATCCACCTTCAGAAAAAAGGGGTACAGAGAGTACATTTAGATCAGCCGAATCTTTAGTTAGCTCAGTGTCTAGGTTCCTTTATTTTCTACCTTTACTTCTATTCTGGCGTCAACGGAAGAATCTTCCACGGTGAGGCCTGGGCTTAACGCTAGCAAATCGCAACAGTGATAAAACATCTATGCCGTTAAAAGGCGACACTATAACAATGGAGCAACTAGGATCATCACCTTAATCGTTTACGCTATTGTTCGTCATAGTACTACCATCTAGTAAAGTCAGCTAGTCAGTGGAACATGATTCCTACTTTGGACGTATACCGTTTTGTCATATGCTAAAAGAGGTTCTATTGCATATAAGTTGCGTTTTCCGCAAGTGCATTTTGGTCAATTGTGTGACAAAAAAAAAACGTGTTTTTGGTTAACTGGGAAAAAAGGCCATACATTCTGCCAGTACATAGGTAAACAAACCTCTCAAGGGTACCGTAGCGTAAACGTCCATATTTAGATCAAACAAGTCCCCCTTCCTACCCTAAAAATAAAACCATATAGGTATCCAGATATCCTTGATGCCTAGGCTACGCCATGAAGGTAAAAGCATTATACTTATTTGTTAAAATATGATTACTATGACCTATTTTCCCCTTACCAAAATTTTTCGTACAATTCTTTTTAGTCTTTTCTAAAAATATCGAACCAAGACCTTTTTTCATAATTATAAACTAGTGCTTGACCGCAATCCCGCCTGATGGTAAGCAGTGATGCATTCGCTGATGGTAAAGCGCGGTCGAAAAGAATTCAAAATGAGATCTCAAAGATAACCTGATGGTAAGCAATGATGCAATCGCCGAAGGTAAAGCGCGCTCGAAAAGAATTCAAAATGAGATCTCAAAGATTACATGTATAACACACAGACGTGGTTTTTCTAAATTTATTCTAAAGTCGGCCAGTTCCTGGTGGAAAACAATAGACTTGTTGCATCCTATGATGCAAGGATATTTAAAAGTATTTTAATCTATACTAATATATAAAGCTGAAGAGTTTGTTTGTCTGTTGTAGGAACTACTGGTCCGATTTGAAAAATTCTTTTTGCGTTGGATAGCCTATTAATCCAGGAAGGCTTTAGGCTTTAACATCTCGCTATGACCAATAGGAGCAGAGCAATAACAAAAAATGTTGCGAAAACGGGAGCTAACGCAGCCGTACATATTGCCAATAGGAGCTGAGCATGACTAATTCTACGCGAACGAAGTCAGGAAGATATCTAGTGCTTGACTACGATTCCGCTTGATGGTCAGTCGTGATGCAATCGTTGATAGTAAAGCGTACATACATAAAATCACGCCTTCCCATGGGGACAAACTGGAACTACAGAATGCCACCTACTAGGATCCCTAAATAATTTTCGTTCGTTTACGTTCATCCTTATAAACACAAAGCACGCACCTATAACGGGTGTATCTGACATCGACGCACAAACGAGTACCATGGATCCAGTACATGATTCTGAACCCCCAGTGGTTATTAATGCTTATTCAAGATTAAAAAAAAAAAAAATGTAGTTTCTTTCACTTCAGACCATTCACAATTGCTATACTTTTATAGCCCAATAAGATTTTAAAGTCAAAATTAAATTATTCGCTAATTACATAAAAAGTGCAATGAAAACAGAACCCGAAAAACGATCTTATCAGCTGATTTAATAGAGTTCACATCAGGGATCAACGTCATACCTACAAACTCGCACGGCGGCACGCTTGCAACGTTCAAAAGCCGAGCAGACACTTTTTTTTAAACACTGTGTATTCTGTAACCATTCATTAACGACATAAATGACTATCATAATTATATTAGTGGCATGCGGTCTAGCCTTTTGGCGAAGTTTGCGTTACGATACACCCTGTATTTCTGAAGTCCATCACCAATAAAGCCCAGCCAGGGCGTTCTCTCTCAATCATATTATTTATTTAAACAGAATTATAGTACAAAAGATAGACGTAATGACATAAGGCATTAAATTAACCAAGTGACCAATGGACAGTGTATGTTTGCCTGTAATTCAATTTGCACTTCTCAGCACTGCAATTTACTCGTAATTGTATATTACAGATCCCAATAAAATACAATCAATTACACTTAATCAAGTGTTTCCGCTTAGTGTAATCAAACAGCGATAGTAAAATTATATCGATCGATCTATCTGACACCTTTTATTAGCACTTACAACTTTCGATTACGAACGTAAACGAAGTAAGCATAATCAGTCTATAATGTTAGTTGGGATACGATTCTCTCGGTGGTAGGCCATAACATCGGCTGCCGGCAGAAGTTACCACCCACCAGACAGTCTTGCCGCCAAGCGATTCGTCGTGTTCCGGCATGTCTGGTGAAGCCGTACGGAGGACGGGTCTGAGCAGTTGTGTTGCGATGTGTGCCGGGTACGATGCGTCAAATGTTGCTGTATCGGGAGTTTAGTCGTGGGGGTCTCCACATCAATCTCCCTCTAGCGCAGCATCGTTGGTCGTGTTGTTGGGTTTAAAATTGCATCACCTCTCTCAACTGCCGTCTTCCTTCCTATTCACCCAGTTTTTTTTTGAGAGAATAGAGCCTTAACAAACCAGCACGACCACTGCTGCTACAACCACTGCTTACCATCAGATGGGTTTGCTATCAAGCACTAGTTTATAATCATTTAAAAAAACAGACCTACTGGAAGTAGGTTGTAATGTATAAACAATCGAACTACAATCTGTCAGATTCCTTTATTAGATTTTCAACTTTATATCCATAGCATTATGGCTCAAGGTTGATTGGGAATATTTGATAGTTTCGGATAGCATGACCTGCTGTAGTCCGTACCATGCGAACCTAGTACGGGTTGGTAGATTATATATGCCTGATTTTCTGATTTTAGGACATGCTAGTTTCCTCACGCTAACGATCGTGTTATAATAATTAAAAAAAAAACACCCGTTCCTAGCAATTGGTTGGTTATATTGACTAAATCAAACCATAAACCATTTGAAGAAATAAAAGTTCAAAATTAGATCTATTTATACATTCTCCAGTCACAGCGTTTGTCCTCGAACTCCTCCAAAGCGGTTGAAACGATTTCAAAGAAATTTCGTATACAAATTCGTTAGGCATGAGAATATGTTTTTATCTATTTTCTAAAGTACTACTACTTACGCGGGTGAAACCCCAAGGCGCAGCGAGTCTACTTATAAAATAATTGAAAAAATCTTAGCAGTCCTTCAGTTAGTACATAGTTACATCATACGATGACGACACTACCACAAAATCAATCAAAAAGCTTTAAAAAAAAAGAACACCCAATAATTGACAATAAAACATCAGTCACACAGAGCGTTCAAATGTTGCGCCCGCGGCGTTCCCGCTCTGTCGGGGTGACGTCACCACGGAAGCTAAGGACGTGTGCGCGCGCAGGTGACTAACCTTACTATTGTCATGTGGGCAGGAATCTCTGCGCGTTTACATACACTCTGCTATAACGTTTACCGGTATTGACGGCGATGGAACATTTCTACTAATGAAATAGTGGAGCTTGAAGTATTATTTCATATGAAATAATCTTTCACCTTCCTGCTAGAGGGATGATTCCGACATGCTTGTCATGCTTCACGTAACTGTATGGTCAACGATCATCACATTGATGGCATCCTCACTTATTGGAGCACATTCATAGACTGCTAAAGAAATGCCGCATTTAGTAATAATCTGGTGGAAAACCAAAGAACAAACCTTTATTTTCAAAAACGGTAAATATTTACTAAACAAATTTTTGTAATGTAACCAAAGATTAGTCAGCATTGACATAATAATTACGAATCACCTATAAATAGTTAACCAATGTCAAGCATTCTTCGGGCGTGACGTACCAAGCAGATGCGTAACTTAAATCACATAGAACCAAAGGACGTTGTATGGATATTCTTATCTTCTAAGATGTCTTTGGTGTCTATCGATGTATACTATCAACTGATAAATTATAAAAAGATCTTTGTTTTGCTTAACCAAATTGATTGAGGAATAAAATAAATCTCCTCCATCTTCATACTACCCTACCTTTACGTGCATGCCAAAGACACGGTCAAAAATATTCTTACTAGCTCGCTTAACACAGGCGTTGCCTGATTTACTGACGAACCGATCATAGCAATAATTATGACAACATCATAGAAGTTTGATAATCCCACTGAGTATTTAAGCAAATTTATGTCCGATGGAGTTTGCACAAACTTGCTCGTAACAAGACACTGCAGAAGTTCTGAACAGTGCCAAACTAAAAGCAAACCGCGGAACTGAAACAGTTCTGTTAGTTTAGGACCTAATGTTGAATTAATACCATTGAATTACGCATATTTAACAAAGGTATTGTTAGCAGGATAAGGTGTGAAGATATTTGAATAACAATATGAATTGTAAATTAAATGATGCTTTATGCGTCATGCTTCCGACATGGCTGTCAAGGACAGAGCGAATTAGAGGAGAAAAATAAGAAATGCGGAATATACAAAAGTGATTTACAATCAGGAAGAGCTTCCAAATGGCATACAAATGTTAATTAAAATCTTTCATTTACTTTCCTTATCAACCTGTCAATAAAACTACAATAGAAAATAATTTGACAAGCAATTAAAAGGCCGAAACAACACTAGCAGTTGGCAAACAGTGCTATAAATATATTATACATATTTATAGCACTGTTTGCCAACTGCTAGTCGTCGGCCGTCAAGAATCGATCAATTCTGGCAACAGGCTTACCGCGGTCCGGAAGATCATGACATTGGTTGCCTCGGTATTCGCAAGACACCGGCATACAGATTGGCAACATGCCATACACGCTCAGGGCAATCGTTAAGAGTTTTTTATCGTTCGCCGCGGCACAAACACGACAAACTACGATTTGCTATGGACGTAAATGTTTAGAGTGTACTATCAAGTTGGTTTACTAAAATTTTATGTGACCGTTGGGAGTGCATTTATTTCATTGAAGATAAGTAACTGGTTAAAGAAAATATAAGATTGCCACCTTTTTTTTTTGTTTGGATGGGAAAAAATCAAATGACCTCTCCCGCTCTGGGCGGAGCCGAAGAGCGTGTCAGACTTTTAGTTAAAGCTAAAAGTTAGTTTAAGCAACAACTTCAATTTTTTTTTAACTTTTAAGAATGCTAACCATTGTAATAGATTTGATATTGTTTTAACTTCAAAAAACATAATTTTGAAACATTTGGAATAGACTTTACCTTAAAAAAAAATTGGGAGTAGAAATTGGAGGCCTATGCCCAGCCATGGGAAACCAGAAAGGCTAAAGAACAAAAGTATTACCGTACTATTTTTAGAGACACATATTGCTAGTCGGGTGTAGCAACATTGAAGCTCAACAAGCTAGAATGATGTCCTGTCAAATACAAAGTGCAACAAATAAACTAATTTGTTCACTCCAATCATTTCCAGTTCTTATGAGGTTTGTGTGTTATTATGAACCGATTTAAAGCAGGTTCAACAAGACACGAGATTTATTTACAGTCGCGTTATTAATATTGGTATATTACACCAGCTTGAAACTGGTTTAAACGCAGAGTTATTGCAAGACAAATGGCTATAAATGTGTGAACTTATAACCTGAATACAGGCAATAAATGGTTAACACAATGACAATTTAAAAAGACTATATAATTAACATGGATGCTCCGAAGGCTTGAGACATGAAAACTATAAATTTAAATTAATATTTCTAGATAGAGTTACGTAGTGAACGTTACAATTCTTTAAAGAGGTTATTCTACATTAACTTTCACAGAAAAGTGTTTAACTTTTTCAAATAAGCTACAACACAATCTAATACATTAAAACGGCTCAGTAGATGTACGGTAACAGTGGAAGCCAGAGAACCAAATGTGCAGATAAAGCTCTCGTCTTTCTCAAGACAATCCAATATAAGGTACCTTGAGAAAGACGCGAAGATTGTCCCAGCGGAAACCACGATAGGCTGATTTTCGCCTCTAATACCGTAACAATTAATTTCACTTCAGTAAACTCCATCAAATACAAGAGATTACTAAACCTTGTTACACAAAGTTCAATTACTTCCAACTAGTTCGTCCTAAGAGGACTCTTCATGTACCAACTACGGCTATGAATCAGATTCCGTCCTTTGAAAAGTTATTCAATTATACAGTCGGTTGACAAGAACTTTCTTTCTACTGCGTTTGCAAGTTAAGTGACAACTGCGGTATTCCATGAAAGTTTATAGGCGTCATTTATTTCCCTATAAAATTACTTTTTTAACTGGCCACTTTAGATTGGTGTAAGATTTCACATTTTTAATAATAGATAATTATTATTATTAGACTGTCATGTCCCACTGCAGGGCTAACGCCTCTCAACTTTAAGACGGGAGGAAACGCCTGGGTGTCAAAACTGTGGGAATCGACCTGAGGACACAGTGGAGCATACGTTGAAGGTCTGCCCGGCTTAGACTGAGCACCACCGTGTCTTCGTGGCGGCAATCTCTCCCGTCCGGCACTGGTCGAGACCATAGTTCGGAGCGAGACTGCATGGCAGGCAGCCCTCTACGAAGCAGTGATACTGGCTGGAAGAGCACGTGAGGGAGAGGGAATTTCAGCGCCCTCACGCCGCCGCCGTCGCAGGAGACGCCCTGGTCGGGAGACAACACCGAACTCCCGGCCACCGTAGCCGACGTCTTACGGCAGCATTCCCCACTTGACTGGTCATTAATGCTCCAAAAGTCTTTTGTCATATCCCTGGGGTACGTAACAAAAAAATATGATCTTTTCATATTTATTTGAAAATTTGAAACATTAATCTTTGGGGATTTAACATGGCTGTGTTACGAAGCTCTGTAAAAATATTATTGAAGTTTTTTTTTGATACCATTAGTATCAAAAAAAAACTTCAATAATATTTTTCGATTCAGAAACTTTTGAGACGGCTTACTTTATAACTGTTATTTATTTTTTAAGCGTAGTTACACCTGTTGTACCTTGGCCTTATTGGCTGCTTTATGTCAAGCTTATTTGCAAGTTTATGAACGCTAAAAATCCTTCGATTCCCAAATCTGTCATTCTCTTTAAGTTTCTCGAAGCAATGGTTATCTGACATATTTTCAGATTGATATGCAATATCAATATTAACTTAAGGTTTTAAGTCAAAGTTGATGGTTCAACCATTTAGGGACCGTTATAATACTGCATTACTGGGAAGTATATTGTACGATTTCTCACGTTAAAACACCAGGAAGCGGTAAAAGGCAGGCTTTTTAGGATACTGCCGTATGTTATTTTGTCGTGTTTTCAGTCTAGTTTCAAGAAATTATTTTGATACTATTCCGGCAATAGTTATATTCAGAGGTATGGACGACCTTAACCTACCGCTACCGCTACCGATACCGCTAGCAACTTGTTGACAGGCTAATTTCAACGATAATAGGTGTTTTGGACACTCCTTGAGTACCTTTTTAATACAAGTATGTTTGATTGAGTTTATGTCGGTACTTATATGTAACTAGCGGCCGCCAGCGACTTCGTTCGCGTGGAGTTGGTTATGCTCCGCTCCTATTAGTCGCAACATGATGTTATATATTCTAGCCTTTCTGGATTAATGGACTATCCAACGCAAAAAGAATTTCCAAATCGGTTCAGTAGTTCCTGAGATTAGCGCGTTTAAACAAACAAACTCTTCTACTTTATATATTAGTATAGAAAAGCAATTAGGTTATAGGTACATATTATGCTTCGTGTTTTTATTTTAATAGTGTAATAATCTAATAATGTTGTTCGTTTAGGTTACTAGTTTAATTATTATTATTTATTTCAGAGTTTCCATAATGTAAATAATTATAACCACAAAATAAAATAAAAAAATCAAGTCATGTGTTAGTAGGACAATAATTATATTTTAAATTATGTTACTATGGTTATAAGTACTAGTACTAACCATAGTAACATAATTACATAGTAACCACCATAGGCTGATCTGATTTTAGAAAGTACAGCCGAAACGACTTATTAGGAAGCTGTTTCTGCTGCTTCGTAGACGATGCAGCAAGGAAATAGTTTAAACAGTTTAAACTGTTAAAAAAGAAAATATATTTGTATTTGAACCTTCACAGAATGTCATAATTCTGTACTGTTCTGTATTGTTTCGGAGTGTCTAAGTAGTCCACAACAGTAATTATAATAACGTTTCCATTACAAATGCGTCACAACGACACCAATGTTTTATGTAACACGGTGCGCCCATTGCGTTTTGCGGTCGCACGGTGCGTTTCATACTAATACGCGCCCGCAGCTTTTTCGGATAATAATGAATGTAATTTTTACGAGTTCTGACGGGTGAGTGACCGGTTTTCGTCATTGTCATGTGTTCATCTATGTTTGGAAAGTATCGTCACTCGCAATCGTGTGCGTTAAACTCACTCAAAGCATTTATTTCAATTAAACCATTTACATGCATCATGATCCTCGAGGAGCTGGTTAATTAAAACGTCGAAGTCATTCCAAAACATAGATATTTGTGTAGAAAAACGTACATGGAACTCTTTAAAAATTCATTACAAAGAAGACATTTGTATTTTGTCGTTCCCAGATTACACCAATATGGTACTGATAAAATATCAAGATTACGCCTTCCTTGTAGGAGGAGGCTTTGCATAAGCCATGCGCCAAACTATCCCCATGTTGTATAATTGCAAGCTATTCATACGGAACATGTCTTGGCTCCATTCCAGGGTCGTAAAGCCCTGTCTGTCCTTTACACACCCCTTATTCTGACCTATTTACATGATCCAAGGTTTTATGAAAACCTTCCATTACTTATGAAGAATTCGATAACCGAAGTATGTGCCGTAGTCTGGCCGGAATATGGATGTTTCCTGGGTAAGAAAAAAATGATTATATTTAGTCCGTCATTCAGATTATAGAAAAATATTGGATATGTATATTGTATATTTTGTTTTATCAAATCAATAAAAATTTACAAATATAAAAGGCATCAAAGATCAGGAGTGGTGGCTGGTGACGTCACTGCTCTCTAAAAAGTGTAGCGTGCAGTGAGGTCACACGAGTTTTTAACGCACTGTGTCGTCTTCATTTTTTGTTTATAATATGAAAAAAAAAAAATACGTGTCTAGTATTTTTTGGAAATCTAATTGATTAATTTTTTTTTAGTCAAATACCGTATTGTGAAGATAAAACAATAACACATATTAATAACTCTATACATAATATACCTTTTCTTACGTAATGAAGTACCTATGTATTTATGTATATCAACCTCCTCTGTCACCTTCTGTTGTTTCCTGTTTGTTTGATGAACAACAGTAATGTCGTTGAAAGGATATGTGCTATTTGTAATTATATTCCTTATTATTGTCTGTCAGTCCCTCTTATTAAAGGGGTGCTCTATGGGTACTTAAAGGGTGTCGTTTGAGTGTCGTAGGGGAACACCGTGTAAGTTGCTCGTTAGAAGGTTCAAAATTCAAATATGCTGACGAAGATCAATATCTAATTTGAATTTGGAATCTGCATAGAATCATTTCGGTTATAATACAACCATAGCCAAACCAAGTTCGATTATAGCCAAAGTACATTTAAACGTTGGGAAATGATTACTTGCAAACTACTCGAAATATCCTTGTTGCTTGATTATTTGATGTTCCTCATAGCATACTCTAGCTAGATACCTAGCAGATATATACACATCATCCGTAACGTTTCATAGGAAAACTTTGCTTTTACAGGTGGACAAAGCTTCTCCTAAGCATGCGCATTAAGCTTTTTTTGTTTTCAAAAGACCCCGGGGTGTGGGGAATTAGATCGAGAAAGGATCTTGATACTAGACAGACCTTTTTTTTTGTTGGTATGGAAAATCATCAATAAGACTTCTCCCGCTCTGGGCGGAGCGGAAGGGCGTGTCAGACTTTTAGGTCCGTATTACAGAACGTCACTCAAAACTCAAGCCCTACTTAAGTCTCGTTTCAAGCCATTTGATTGGTTGAAACTAGTTTTAAGTAATGCTTAAGCAGAGATCAATGCTTGAGTTTCGTTCTGGAATACGCAACTTACTGACTAAAACCCACCCGTGTTTTAACTTTACTTGCAGTGGGACGGCCAGGGCCACGGTTTCTTGTTTAACCAACCCGCAACCCTGACCCAATACTAGATAGATCTCAAATATAATTTGTGGAATAATGTAGAGAACTACAGGCACACCTCTGCCAAACCCTTCTCATCACGCCTGTACGCCCTACACGCATGATGATATGTTATATTAGATGTAACAGATGCGGTGTGAGTGACAGTGTATTGGCTCATCACTTACAGCCCTGATAGTAATCCGTTGCCCTCTGTTGAATTTTATGAGTTTCGCGGAACAATAACTTTTATGGCAACCACAAGATATTTAATGGTTACCCAAGATTCGATTACGTCATTTCTTTCGTATTAAGAACAGCTCTGAAAGCATCTTTGTGTTTACATTTGCGACGGTCTTATTAACTTTCCTTAATGTTTACTTCTCCCAGCGGAATTTTGGCCAAAAACCTACAAGAAATACGCACGAAAATCTATTAAAAACCACATTTTTGACTCCACAAATATTTATAGAAATATTTATATTAGGCTCATACATTGATATGATTAATTGTGTGATTATCTCTGTGTTGATATGCAATCGTTGTACGACAGCTGTATCTGTCTGGACCAGGTAATGCATGATTCATAAACAAAAATGAAATAAAAAAAATAGATGTATAAAAAAATAATGATTTCGGTAGCAATAATCCTCTACTGGCCGTTATAAATGCTGTGTGTGTCTCTGGAAATACGCCCAGACACCCACGTAATGATAGTAGCTTCTTAGTCTATGGTGTATCGATCCTCATTGCTCTTGCCAAGAAACTGTCCCAAGTTTTGAAGTATTGAATGGGAAGATCGCTAATTATGTTGTATGATCAGCTTTAAAACAACGCAGTTTATGATTGTATTTTGTTTGATAGGGATTGCGCCATATTAAGGGCCCCATTTGAAAACTTTTTTTTTTTTTCAAATTAAGTAGTTAGTTCAGATGAGAGATGCAGAATTTTTCATTTATAATTAATAAGCCACCCTGTACTGTACACTAACTAGTACGTCTGGATCATCATCAATCATCATCATCATCAACCTTTTTATCGTCCCACTGCTGGGCACAGGTCTCCTCTCATACAGAGAAGAATTGAGCGTAATCACCACGCTTGCTCAATACGGGTTGGCGATTTCAGACTTATGAAGTCCAGGTTTCCTCAAGATGTTTTCCTTCACCTTCAGTCATTGGTGTCCAAGATATACTTAGAAAGTACCTATAACTTTAGAAAAGTTACATTGGTATTTGCCTGACCTGGAATCGAACCCGCGCACTCATACACTGGTGTTTCGCTGGTGTTTTATCCGCTAGGCCACCAAGACATCCAATCTGGATATAATTGCATAATTCAATATCTTAATAAACTTAATATTTGTTCTGAAAAATATATCAAAAACACTTTACGAACACGCTCTATAAACAACAAAAATTATCAATGAAGCTCAGTACATTACCTTTTAACGTAATACTTTTAGCGTCCAAATACTACGTCATAAAGGCCTACGCCCACGATCTCATCACGCATCTCTGGGACGCGAACTTGACCGAGCCGATGAGTCACCGCGCCGGTTTTGCTAAATCGATTCAATATTCTTAATGATTCGAATAGGGTACGTGGTTTAATAGACGCTAATAATACTAGTGTCATGTATGGCCGCACCTATGTTGAAATAGTCCTAGAAATGGTTACTTACGCTTCTGCATATTGCATGAAGATTGGAGATATGAAAATAAGTTAGCGATAACGTGTTTGTCTGTGAAGATAAGTGTGCCTATTGGAAAGGAGAGACAAGAATAACGAAACAAAATTAATTTTTCAACTAGATTTTCTCAATGCATTTTAGATACATCCAAGATCTGAAGAGAAGATTTGAAATCAAGTTACATAATTACTAAAAAACTATTATTGTACTTCTCACTAGAAAGATTGTTGGACTAGCTAAATTAACGCTGACAGAGCTACTTCGACTAAAACTCATTTTAAAAACGTTTATATCGAGAAGGTATAAGGAAAGACGCTTCATAAGTCCACATGTGAGACTGTCCTACTTAAGGTTTGAAAGAAGTCTCTGAATTATGAATATCAAAAGGCCATGTCCGTAGAGTATGAAGAAGAAAAGCTATAAAGTGAGCCGACGGAGGTATAAACTCAATCAAATATGAACAGATGGATGTAGTATTTGTATTTTTACCGCTAATTTCATGATATTCATTAAAAAAAAAAATTGCGTAATAATTAAGCTTGCAACTTTATATCTGGGGAAAGCACTTACAAAATGTCAAGGCGAGATTTTTTTTTGCGCTAAATGAAAAGCTCGCGTGAAAATGTTGCAATACCATCAATTTTTTGCAAACTTTACACTTATTGTGTAAATATCGATGATATCTGCCATCGCTCTGGTGTAGTATCTTGAAATTTCAATGAGATCAGATACCTAAGTTATTCAAATGTATGATAACTAGCCTCATTCAAATCAGTCACTAATTAATAATCACGTTATGACACTTGGTGAGAAAACACGAATAAAGATCGTGTGTCTTCTACATCACATTTTTTGTCACTCACTGTCCCAAAAATGTATGAAATGAAGGCAACATTCTCCCTGCAACTGATGAAATGCTGACCTTGACCCTGATATGCGCGTATAGACTTATAGCTTGTCATATTCAAACTCTCAGTTAATCACCGTACACCATACTGTATACTTGCACAATAAGGTAATTATATTAAACCTGCTACCAAATTAAATTTCGCGATGTTTTGCCTTTGTTTACCCCAGTTTTATTAAACAGATAATGAAGGTTTATATTTACTGAAATATACAGTACGTAATAGCGGTTTTTGCTCTGTTTAGAAAATGAAAAATAAAAAACGACCGGGTTTTTCATTTTGCGAAATTAAATTATGCTTTTGTTTTCTTTATTTGCAATAACTATATAATGTTATAAAATAGAATATAAAGAAGACAATATTTAAATCGGTCAACCAATAATTTCCTATAATAACTATTCCTTTTTCGCACCCACCTGGCACGAGGCAGTAAACAGCTGTTTCTATGTTTTTCTAATAGTCTCTGACTGGTTTGCAAGATAAATAGTACGTAGATACCTACAAATGGTCTAAATTTATCTATGTCTCGTGTGCAGATATGACACCGGTCGTTGCGCGGGCGCAAGTGCCAAGTTTTCGCTAAAATTGATAAATTGATTCTAGTACGATTAATATCATAATAAGGGAAACTAGTAAATTGATACTATCGCTATAATACTCACTCATTTATTTTTACACCTGTAAATAGTTTCAATGTTTATTAAAAGACTAGCTACGCCTCGCAGTTTTACCCGCGCAGGTTTCGATATGTTTATTTTTTTTTTATATGCTCCATTCCTATTGGTCGCAGCGTGATGTTACATAGCCCTTCTGGATTATAGACTATCCAACTCAAAAAGAATTTTTCAAATAGGACCAGTAAGTAGTTCCTGGGATTAGAACGTTTGGTGAGGAATAATCTCATGGCGAAACCTGGACTTGTTGGTCAGAAATCGCCATGCAGAGTGGAACGAAGAATTGAGCGCTCGTTCCCCTTTTGAATAAATCATCCTATGTAGCATCCTACTTGTATAACTTATCCCACTAATATTAAAAATGAGAATGTTTGTGAGTATAGGTGGATGGGTGTTTGTTACTCTTTCACGCAAAAACTACCGAACGGATTTGGATAGTTTTTATCCCGATATTCCCACGGGATAGAAACTTACGTGGGTGAAACTGCGGGGCACAGCTAGTAAGACCATAATGCTACAAAGAGATTTGAGTATCCAACAGCCAATAGTGAATATCCATATACATAATTTTAAAGAACTCATCATCAGAAAGGGAAATAATATTAAGTATGTTAAAATTATAATGTATTACATTTTGGAAAACGTTTACGTTATTAAAAATTAGCTGTGAGTATAGGTGGATGGGTGTTTGTTACTCTTTCACGCAAAAACTACCGAACGGATTTGGATAGTTTTTATCCCGATATTCCCACGGGATAGAAACTTACGTGGGTGAAACTGCGGGGCACAGCTAGTAAGACCATAATGCTACAAAGAGATTTGAGTATCCAACAGCCAATAGTGAATATCCATATACATAATTTTAAAGAACTCATCATCAGAAAGGGAAATAATATTAAGTATGTTAAAATTATAATGTATTACATTTTGGAAAACGTTTACGTTATTAAAAATTAGCTTTCAAGGTATCCCATATAGCTAATAGCAGCCCAGCATACCTCTTTCGATATCAAAGGCGGGCATTACGTGAGGAATTCATTCAATTGAATGGTATACCGACTAATAAAGCAGTTTCGGGGCTCGTGTCGGCCGCACAATGCCAATTGGCCAATCGATTTATATTATGTTGATAGAATAGGTAATACAATTGTCTGGAGTGTGTTTCGTGAGTAAATACGGCTCCTATTTTTACCCGACTACGGCAAAGCAAAAGGAGGGTTATGATTTTGACAGGCTATGTATGTATGTATGTATGTATGTATGTATGTATGTATGTATGTATGTATGTATGTATGTATGTATGTATGTTCATCTGTTCCCTCGTAACTTCTAAACTACTTATCAGAATTCGACAAATGATATATCATTAGAAGCGTCTTAATTGTCCGCTGGTTATAGGCTATATGGGGTTTCACAAACTCTACTGTGGCGCCCTCTAGCGGACAAAACATACAGAGTAAAAAAATAAAGTTAAGATAAATATGCCGTGTTTGGTATCATTTGAAAGCGCTTTACGTGTACGTTTTGAATATATATATATATTGCTAGCATTTGCGTGTGACTTTACCTGTATTCATGGGCTGGTTGCATATAATTCACATCTTTTCGTTCATAGCTTCCTTACTACTTATCAGAATAAGACCACTGCAGTACCATTAGAAGGGCCTTGATATTCTGTTAGTTATGAGCTATAAAGCTTGTCACCAAATTTAGTATTACGCCCTCTAGCGGACAAAAAGTTCTATGTTAATATAAAATTAAAATAAATATACCGTGTTTGGTATCACGTGAAAGAGCTTCACGAGTGCTTTATGCTAGTACATAATTACAAGAATGCTTTAATGATGTTAAATATGAGCGATAAGAGTAAGGCGCGGATCACGGGAACTGTGAATCGCTTTATGCAATGTAGAGCAGTGTGAACATTATTAGAATATGTAATGCACTAATGAAAACGACATAAGCTGGGAGTAACTCCACGCGTTGAAGGCGGAAACAGTTTGATAACTAGCTAAATCTGCCATAAAAAGGCCTCTGCACTATATGCCTTCGGGCTTATGTTGTTATATGTGCGTGTAGATGTAATATGTCAAGTACCTAGTTTTTAGTTCATCAGTTTAACTTTTGTTAATAATATGCGCCACAAATACACTTTAACACCAAAATAGTACAAATAAAAAAAAGTTAAAATACTAAAACCCAACTACGACAAAAAACGACGCTGAAAAAGTATAAAACAAGATTTTCAGAATACTGAAGTTGCTAATGTAGTTGCAAGTAAATGGACACAGTAGTAATGTGTCAATTTACATAAAAGAAACAAAGAGATAAATTTTCATGTTTGGAAAGGCGTAGTCACACGTTGTCAAAGTGCTACGGTAGGTAGCTATATGTAACGTGTGACTACGCCTTCTAAACATGAAAATTTATCTCTACATAGTGAATATTGCATACTTCAGAATAGTATTGTATGACATTACTACTGTGTCCATTTACTTGCAACTACATTAGCAACTTTGTTCAGTTCAGTATTCTGAAAATCTTGTTTTATACTTTTTCAGTGTCGTTTTTTGTCGTAGTTGGGTTTTAGTTTTTTAACTTTTTTTTTAGTGGTTGTGGCTCAGATTCCATATTCGTAGATAACTTACCTAAAGTTATCTATGAATATAAAATCTTAGCCTCTTACGTGTTTTACTGACATCTAAGTGCTTGGCCAGACTGCAAACGCGGGCGCGGGCGTCGTACTCAAACTTAAAACTTAATACAAGCGTCCAGTGACCACGCGGGCGCGGCCAAAGGCACGGGCGACTTGACGCAAGAAGCACGCGTGCAACTCAAACCAGACTTCGTTCATGAAAGTGTTCGCAGTGAGTGCGCAGGCGGCAAGCGAGAAACCGCGCGGTGAGCGGGGATCTCAAACCATTCCGTACTGACCGCGTGCGTCGACACCGCGTTTGACTGCGGGCAGACAAATCGCGCGCGTCACCGCTCCCGCGCCGCGTTTTCAGTCTGGCCAAGCATTTAGTCCTTAAAAATTTGCAGGCTTACTAAACTGACTTCTGCCCGCGTGTTCCGGGAGAAATTTATTCTTCCCAAGTAATGATAGCATGAAGTCAAATAAAAATATCGGAAAGTGTCGCGTAAGATACAGAACCGACCTTACTGGTGATGAACTCAAGGAAAAAGGTCAAATATAAAGTACTCACAACAGAGTCGTATGTATAGACGCATGGCATGTGTCACGCCCACTCGATAGTAGAAAAGACGAAGGAGATGACGTATATAATTATGTTCAGATTGTGGAACTTGTAGCACGTGTCTTGAAGGCAATTATCGTAATTAAAATAGTTCAAAATCTAAACGGAATCTCGTGTCTCCGACAATTAATGACGACAATATCATATTTTTACCTTTTTTTTTTACAGTACTATTCAATCATTCTGCTAACCTTTCGTCAAAATATTGGGGTCAGTATTTTATCAGGCTCTCTGAAAACAGTCGCTAGGCAAGTCTGGTTGTCAGACATTTGGGCTCCTAACTTCCCGTAACGACTGTCAAAGATTTACGAATGACAGCCGGTACCAACGGCTTCTTCTTCTTCAGCCTATAGAGGTCCACTGCTGGACAAGGGCCTCCCCCAAGGCTTTCCACATTGAAGGGATTTGCCATAATCCCCACGCTTGGCGGGCGGGTTGGGGATCGCTGTCATATGATATTCCACAGGAGAAGCGCTGCTGCCCGCTTCCCTGGAGTGCTCCCTTAGTCGCCTCTTACGACACCCACGGGAGGATATGGGATGGATATTCTAAGCCCGGTACCAACGGCTTAGCGTAGAGTTTATTTATGTATCAGCTGTTATGCACTTTACATTGCATTTTAGAGATTAACTGTCGGATATTGACGGACGACAACAGGTCAAGCTACCCGAAACTGTCAAATATTCCCACCGAACCATGAGCCTTACCTAATGCTTTAGTAATAGTGTGCTGTACATGAAATCAGCACTACAAAACCACACATACCTTTACTTTTGAGTTTAAGTGAATATAATATAAAATGATTGAATACTTATCTGCAAGGGGCACGCGTTTTAGGGGACTGTCGTATGTAATATTCGCGTTCAAAATGAGCTGATTCTCAGCCTAATTTGAAAAAATGACTTTTGATTTTTGATATCAAAATACTTAAATGCTCTTGAGTTCGTTCACCCCAGATGGAAAGCGTTACATAATGTCTATGATGGAACGCCATTATCCAAAAGATCCTGTTTACTCTTGCTTTTCTATCAAAAATTTCACAAATAAATACATATCCAGTTCAAAACATTAATTGGCTTGTTTATAGCGGCAGTATAACTGGAGTTATTCGTTCCGCCATGATTAATTAGCGACGTCATATTAAACAGATCGAGATTATTTGTGTGTGTGTTAAGTAGAATGTTTGTTTTAATGATTATGTTGATGTAGAATAAGATCATGTGGGTTAAAAATATTATCATAATTAGGATATCGTTTCTCTCGTGTTTCATCATCATCATCATCATCTCAGCCACATGAAGTCCACTGCTGGACATAGGCCTCCCCCAAGGATTTCCAAAGAGAACGGTTGGACGCGGCCTGCATCCAGCGCTTTCCCGCGATTTTGGTCAGATCATCCGACCATCTAGTCGGTGGGCGTCCGACGCTGCGCTTGCCGGTACGTGGTCGCCATTCAAGAGCCTTTCTGCCCCATCGGCCATCGGCTCTACGAGCTATGTGCCCCGCCCACTGCCACTTCAGATGATGACATATGGATCAGAAACGTGGTCCCTCACTATGTACCTCATAAGGTCGCACAGAGAGCTATGGAGAGGGCTATGCTGGGTGTTTCTCTACGTGATCGAATTAGGAATGAGGAGATCCGTAGAAGAACTAAAGTCGCCGACATAGCCCAGCGGACAACTAAACATGAGAGCTAATCTCTCATGTTTAGTTTCACGGAAATAGTTTAAACAGTGGTGAAAAATATGATCAACAAGTTTGGATTTTAAAATGTTCCTAATGTGATGATCTTTAAGAAGCAGTTTAGTTGTTTCTATGCAAGTCGGTGAAAGGCTTTATGAATTGACTGAACTTCTTTAATACTAAATTAGAATGCTACAAAGCTGGCCTGTGAGAGAGATAACCGTCTATACAATCTGTAAAGAAAACCCCATGAATTTTGAAATAATTTTTTTTTCCGCGAATTAATTCCAACTACCACAAAATTTGGTATATTTTTAAAAAGTGACACTCTTTGAAAATGACGGTATTATTATGAACGAAGCGACCGCGTGCCTTGTCTCCCGTCGCCTGCGCATGTATTGCCATAGTTACCTCCTTTTGAGAAATTTTTTTTTGGGGGTCTTTTTTAGGTTTTGCCCGGTTTTGTAGGCATTAGTAGAATCAGTTATCAATACCTAACAATACCTTCATGGATCGGACAGGGGTTAAATATTATACGATTAAGTGAAAAAAAAACACTTTATCGCCATATTATAATAGTGATTTTATTCACCACTTAAGCACTCAGCAGTTACACCCAAGTAAGTTTTGATCCCGTAGGAATATCGAGATAAAAAGTTAAAAACTATGTATGTAAAAGTAGTTACAAAATATCTGTGCGGCAGTTTTCATCCAAATTCGTAGAAGTTTCTGCGTGAAAAAGTAACAACATTCTCACAAACTTTTGCATTTATAACATTAGTAGAATTTTACGTCATCCTCCCTGGCGCAGCGGTTAACACTCCTGCCTGCGACGTGGAGGCCCCGGATGCGATCCCCGGCCAGGTCATGATGGAAAACGATCTTTTCCTGATTGACCTGGGTCTTGGATGTTTATATGTATCTATTATAAAATATAGTATCGTTGAGTTGGTATCCCATAACACAAGTCTCGAACTTACTTTGGGGCTAGCTCAATCTGTGTGATTTGTCCGTATATATTTATTTATTTTGTATTTTCAGTAGTCACACTTTCGCAGGGACACTTTTAGTAATACAAATGAAGTTTTTTTTTTAAATTAAAACTCGACATACTTTTGTCCATAATACGACAGATCTAATTCGGCTAACAATAATACTATAACACCTAACTGTAATGCTGAGTACGTATCATACAGTTTACAACAACTGTAGCGCCTAGTATACATGAGCGACAAATTAATTGAATTTTTCCCTTTTCCTCCAATGATAAATAAAAACGTAATAATAATTTATTGATTCATGCAAAGTACGTGGCAGGGAAGTATTGGAAATAAAAATAATATACAACATTCAATTGAGGAAAAAATACAAATTAAATACAACGAATGTTTATACCTAAATATGTAATATAGCAAACTGATAGTTTCTAAACTATTCTATCATGCATATGTCTCGATAAATGTTATTAAATGATTAAGTTAAAACTAGCCCCGAAATTCATTAAATGGTCATTCAATAGTGTATTAAAGAGTTGAATTGATGATTTTTATGATAGGAATTCTTTACATAAATTGTTTGTTGCATATTTAGATGAACATTTATAACCAGATATTGCCTGCAAATTGTAAAAAAAAAAACGTAAGAAAATTTTAATGCCGGGGCATACCCTGGCGCTTTCGCCATAAGAAATACATAAATCTAATCAAATTTTATCAAGTGACATTATACTGCAGAGAGGCGCTACATTTACTTACCACCACTAATGGCCGACTTGTCGTTAGTAGAGTAAGCTAATGGAATTATAACGCACTTTATCCCGATACCCAGTGGTAATCTCATTGCAAAATATAAACTAGTCCCTAAAGGCATCCGGTTTTCGATCTAAATGCCCAGAGCTCGCTTACACGTTATTAAAATCGTGTAGAAAACTACTTGTCTTGTTAGGAAATTACGACTAAATTAAAAATAAACAAACCTAACTTTAAGCAACTATGTATTAATAAATTATATGACAAGAACTTCGACCAATATTAATGGTCTGGTCTTTATTGCCTAGTCAGATTGTGGCACAGACAGTACCTTCTTAGTCTTCTGCCAACCTCTTATAGGACTACAGGTGTAACGATCACGTAAAGCATGATTAATGTTCACATCATTCGCACAAGACACTAAAGTTTGCACAGAAGCTACAGGTCGTTTAAGTGCCAAGTTTCCACTTTTATCCCTGAAGTTTGCAATACGTTCTACTTACTTATAAACTCAATTATTTCCCCAGTAACTTAAGTAATATACTATAGACTTACTAGTGAATCCATTTATTAAGGACATAATTACGTTTTGAAATGAATATTTATGTTTTATGCTCATGATTTTCTGTTATGGAGACAATATTGCATGACTTAAAGCCTCCGCCTGTTATTAACCCTGAAGATGTCAATTACCAAGTTTAATAACATTTAATATTCTGCCTAATAAATTAAAAGCAAAAGTGCCTACATCAAATAATTTTATATTACAGTCAAATATGGACGATAAAATCGAAAATTGAAATGAATTAAATTGAAGTCTATGTGTACTAAGTTTAACTGTATTGTAAAAGACGTCATAATCATCATTATCATCATCAAGCTTTTTATCGTCCCACTGCTGGGCACAGGTCTCCTCTCATACTTACTAAGAGAGATTGAGCGTAATCACCACGCTTGCTCAATGCGGGTTGGCGATTTCAGACTTAAAGTTCAGGTTTCTTCGAGATGTTTTCCTTCACCTTTTAATCAGTCATTGGTGTCTAAGATATACTTAGAAAGTACACACATACATATACAATGTAACCTAGAAAAGTGACATTGGTACTTGCCAGACCTGGAATCTGACCCGCACACTCATACTTGAGGCTGGTGTTTTAACCACTAGGCTACCACGACTATAAGGACCCGAAATAATATTTGTTAAAATGTCGAATCAAGAGTATCGAAAAAAGAATGTTCATTAAATAAAGAAATAGCATCCTACCTAGTTCAGTAGACCCTGCTTAGTTCTGTGAAACGTAGCTTTCATTTTCAATTGTTACTTTTTTAATCAATTGCGTCGAAAATTGGATGTAATTGTATAATAAACATGGCCTAACCTTTATTATTATGCTATTGGAATGCCGACAGTCGGTGACCGTCGGCAAGACAATGTCCTTACACATTGTACGGTCAACATGTCAGTTGTAGCATTTTAAATACGAGAACCTACCTTATCTCTACGGTATAAAGGCGATACGAGACGCGGGCGCGACGCGCGAGACGTGGGGATAACTGTAGTGCGTTAACTATACTTTCGTGACCATAGTTGAAGAGTTTAATAAGAAGTTATTAAAGCCAGTAGGGCGGACCAATTACTCAAAATTTATACGAGGAATTTGTAATCACGTGCGTTTATGTCAAGCATGTATGGAATATTGGCACAAGATTGGAGGAATGAATGCGATACGGGTAAATTAGGAATATACTGGCGAAATGATTAATTCAGTAATTAGGCCGAGATGTATGACCGTTACTTAAAACGTTCGTCGCATTATTTCTGTCTGTCGCACAACTTCCAAACTACAAGTGCTACATAGATACGGAAACAACAACGAAATACTAGTAATGTAATGATTATAGATATCATCCTTAGTTGCGATTTTAGAACCTGAAAGCTGGGTAGCAATACCCAAAGGAGAAGCAAGGGACACAAACAGCAAATATCTGGTATTTTGCAGATTTTGACGTAACGGGCTTATATGTAGACATTCAGCAAATCTCAACTTCAGGTTGCTTGATCAAACTACGAATTACCGGCTACCTGGAGCATGTTTAAACTGAAAATGAACTGAAAATTACAGCTAAATTTAGTCCAGTATCTCAAACAGCAATTACTTATTCACTTCGTAGCAGTCCAACAGTCCAATTCGGAGCTAAATCAAATATACCATCCAAATTACCTACTAAATACTTTATTTACGAAAACCTAAGAGAATATTTAAAACAATTTTCCAAATGCTCGAGTCTCCAAAATAACAGATTTATTGATGAGCCGTCACCTCAATAAACCTTTGTCAATTTGTCTTTTGTAAATAGTATTAAAATTTGCATAACTTGATTATTAGGTTGGCAATACCTGGGGCCGTTGTCAACTTGTCAGTTGGTCGCAGGTGCTGGACGATAACAGACGTACGCTTTGATCTATGATGCTAAACTCCGGTATAATCTACAACATTCTTCCTCCAACATCTTTAGCGGGATTCTACACTTCCATTCATATTGCCTGTTTTTAAATTGATTGATTAATTTGATATCAAAAACGTCGTCTGAAAAAATATTTAGTCTCCTTCCTAAACCCCAAATTCAATCGAAGCTGCAAATTCAGTTAGATTGTTAAAATTCATGAAGACTAGACAACATTTTATGTTAATGTTTTTGTGAAAATTTCAGCTTTTGTGTGCCAGAACTAAAACATTTTACCGATATGAAGTCTTTAATCTAGTTACAGACGGGTGCTACAATTTTATTGCTGTAGAAAGTCTTACGCATATTTGGGTGAGTAAAAACTCGTATGTTGACGTGGCTAATAAGGCAGATACTTCACAACTCTCTCAGCACACCCTTACATGGCGACTGGTTATGTACTGGACATATTGCCAGTTTTCTTTTTGACCGATGGTGAGACGACAGCACACCAAGCTACTACAATCTGTCAGATTTCTTTATTAGATTTTGAACCTTATCGTAAAAGCATTAAGGCTCAAGCTTGATTGGGAATATTTGACAGTGGCTGACCTGCTGGCGTCCATACCACGGGAATATAAATTGAACGAAGAGACAAGTTTCGCGGATTCTGTACTTAACTACTTTTATTTGTTCTGACGCTGAAGTCAGGCTTTGGCAGAAGTTTACTGAAGGTGCAAAATTGATTTTCGCTATATGCTACGATTATTGACAGAAAAGACTTATCATACTCTGGGAATATCAAAATTGTGAATTATTTTTGAATCAGTGATGTTTTCCGAACACGAGAAATGGGGTCGTCGTTAGACTCGTTCCATTATTCTTAATTTTTGTAGACGAGTATAACATACTTGGTGCACAAAATCTGACTTATTCTGAAATAAACTTAAAACAAATTTATCAGGTCTCGCACTATTCTCACCAACATTTCATAGTACCTATCGCAACACTGGATAAAAGAAAATGTCTTGCAAAACCTTTTTGTGCCATCATTACCGTTAGAAGTACGACTTACAAGTGTTAAATTTTTATTGCTCAGCATTATACCACCACATTGTAGGTGCCACGGGAGTACTGCTCAGCGTTATACATAACACGATGAATAGTACTATAAAGGCTTTTTTACGCTTTTCTATTATCATCTGAAAGAACGGAACACTAAAGCATTTTTAATTGTTGTATTGCATTTTTCCTTCCGTACAACCCAAGAAACGTAAGTAGTCAAAAGAGAGAATAACTCTCCAAATCTTTCAACCACTACATAAGTAATGGTTTTACTACTTCTCAAAGAGTTTCTCGCTCACGAGCACGACAGAAATAATTAAACATTCATTAGATGACATCAGCACTAGAAATAGTACAACATAAAACTAACATCTCATGCACTTGAAAAAAAATATTACTTACAAGATTCACAACACATCCGTATTGGTAAAGTTTATACAAAGGCTGATGATGCCACCTTAAAATGACCACATGATTTACTAGCTTCTTTTTGTGGCCTCTTCAGTCTTGAAGAAACATCTCTTATGGCACTCTGCAGTAGTGTGGTTCTTAATAATTAAAAGCATTTATGTACCGGGATCAGATTTTTTTTAAAACAATGTCTAATCTTAGTCATTATAAGATTATAGCTTAGATTTAAATATTAACGCATCCATATTATCGAACGATCTCTTTCATTAAGATTCTTGCCGACCAAAACATGTCAAGTATGAAGAAACTATACATATAGTCAATAAACTTAAGCTTATGTATTTTCGTGAACCAAAGACATCTTATTGAATGAAATGCGACAGCGTTGGAGGATACACATCGGACTATGAGTAAAAGAAAGAGTGTAGCTAAAAATAACTGTCTCTAAATTAAGATTATTTCCGTCAGGTTGAACAACCTAGAATCTTGTGTGTTATGTCCACGAAGAATCGATAATATGGCTCCGGAATAGATAATGACAAAGTGGTTTTACGAGTACATGCTATAATACTCACCGTTTTAGTGAAAATGTTTTAAGCTGACCTTTCTCAATTTCTGCAGTTTTAATAATATTTGAACAAAATTTGCAAATTTTGCAAGGTATATGTGTATGGTTGCTGAAATTATTCGTATAAAGTTGGCTATTGTTCCTCGCTCATGGCTTACTCATTCCAAGGAGGATACGTGGAAACTATAGACTGCCAGTACCATGTGCTTTTGAAAGTTTTCATGCTTCGTTTTTTTTTCATGCCACGGACAGGCATTATAATGCTTGTCTGCTAATATGTAGAATGCTCCTAGCTCTGAGATTATATGTAATATTTTCATTTCTGGACTAAGCAACGTACTTTTGTTTCAAAACCTATAAACACTAAAAGCTTCTCTGCCATCCCAATGGAAGCGTGAAAATAGGAACATTTTAAAAGAAAATGTATATTGCGCAACTTCTAGAGAAGACATTATAACAATTTTCTATATCACGTGTCGGTTGTTCATTTATTTTTGTAAAAATGTTTTTATTTTACACTTTTTAGTTCTGAAAAGTACTGTATCAGGTCAGCCTGACTAACCCCAACTTCTCAAGGGTTTCATCATCAGATCCTGACCTGGCCTCTTTTGAGTAATAGACGAACAAACATAAAAAAAGAGATTCCGGCGAATTGAAAATATCCTCCTTTTTTTGAAAACGTTTAAAAATAATCAGTCTCTAATGGTCTCACTGTTGGGGACACAGACCTATTCATCGAGAGGGAATGGGCTATAACCAGGGCCCAGTGTGGTTGTTATGTCACATGTTTTCGAAATGAAACAACATACTGTAAACAAATTATTATCACGCACCCTAAACCAAACAAAACCTGGTCTGTCAGAGTTTGAGGGAACAGTTATCATAAACACATAAACAGGTATAATAAAATGCTATTTTGAGAGTCCTAGCCCATTGCATCATAATATCAAGTAAATTTCAATTACATAATCGACACAAATAATAGGAAAATGTATTCTGACTTCGCAAATTAGAACTCAACATATCATAGAGGAAGGATCTGGGAGACGCTTGCCAACATCAGCACCACTTAGTTCCTCACAAAACGGATACTGGCTTCAAGCCAAAGAAATGATAATGATGAAGAAAATTTATGAATCATTGCAGTTTTAATTATGGTACCCTTATTTAAAATAAATAAATAAATATGTACGGACAAATCACACAGATTGAGCTAGCCCCAAAGTAAGCTCGAGACTTGTGTTATGGGATACTAACTCAACGATACTATATTTATAATATATACATATATAGATAAACATCCAAGACCCAGGCCAATCAGGAAAAGATCGTTTTCCATCATGACCTGACCGGGGATCGAACCCGGGGCCTCCACATCGCAGGCAGGCGTGTTGACCGCTGCGCCACGGAGGTCGTCTATATTACGTATTTACCTTGCTCTTTATTACATGGCGAGTGAAGACAATAGAATTAATAGTTCCAGGACTACTTTCGTCTGGGTCAGGGTTGCGGGTTGGTTAAACAAGAAACCGCGGCCCTGGCTGTCGGACAGGCAAGTGAAGAAACACGGGTGGGTTTTAGTCAGTAAAAGTCTGACACGCCCTTCCGCTCCGCCCAAAGCGGGAGAAAGTCATTTGATGATTTCCCATTCCAACAAAAAAAAGGACTACTTTCGTCGAAAAGTATACTGCAGTGCAGGAGACCTTCGGCTTGAGCTAAGATTTTAGGTAAATTGTACCCAGTATTAGTCTATTTAGGCATAGAAATTGGAAATTTTTAACCTCTTGGTTATTTTATTCCAACAGTAACTATTTAAACAACACCAGATTGGTAACTTTCACCAGATTGGATCAAGGATTACACTTGTCACTTATTACGTGAGAAGTAGGGTTGTAACGGAGGCTTGTTAGCGGAGGCGGAGGCGGATGCGGAGGCGACGAGTCTCACCTCCGCGGATGCGGAGGTTAACGGAGGCGGAGGTGGAGGTGAAAGTACATATAGAAAAAAATTAAATTTATGGTTAATTAAAACAAAATTTTTATTTTAAATACGTACATTAATAGTAGTATACTTGGTAATAAAAATATTACCTTCTTGTAATGAAAATTAACGAGAAACAAATTGTTTGCCGCATTCCCGCCTTGCACTAGTTGATTCTTGACCATTTCGCGCTCAAACGCGGCCGGACGGTTATCGAGCGTCGCAGCTTGCGCGTTATTTATTTTATAAATACGTGAATAAACCTCCGTTATAACTCCGCAAAAAATTTTGCGGAGGCGTAAGCGAAGATACGATTTCTTGCGGAACTTCCGCAGTAACGGAAGCGGAGGCGAAGCTCCGTTACAACCCTAGTGAGAAGTATACAAAATAAGTACTGTGCACTTCTGTCCACCTCAAAAGATCAAATTTCACGTTTATATTTACATTATTTAGTCTTCTCTCGTTAGAATTATTGGATTAAATACATTTGTCATATTACAAGCAATATTTAAGTCATAGTTTCTCGCACAACCCATTTCGACATCCATACTAATATTATAAATGCGAAAGTAACTCTGTCTGTCTGTCTGTTACGCTTTCCCGCTTAAACCTCTCAACCGATTTTGATGAAATTTGGCACAGACAATCTTTAGACCCTGCGAAAGAACATACGCTACCTTTTAATGAAAAAAAAAAAGATATTCCCGGGGGAAATCTAAAAAGCGCGACATAACCGAATTACCGGGCGGAAAGCTAGTTATTAATAAAATAGATTCAGTTAACGTTTACCGTACGTTGCGGAATTAAGAGACCTGCTAAAATCACTGTATTTGAAAAAATAATGGGAAATCTCTTTCTGAGAAAATACGGGAATTCTACAGATAGGCAAATGACACTCCTGGAATCCAGAGCAAGCATGATTCATCTGCGTTATCAAAGTTGTATATGACTTTGTTGTTGATGCCCTCTTCACACAGACTTCGAGAGGTCGAAACTTCCTAATAAGAATGCACCTTTGATCCCGACAAAGCCATTTCCTTCTATAGTGCAAAGGTGCTAACATTCTCCCTTTGATTAATACTGTGTGCATTTCTGATTGCTGAATATTAACCTTAAGGACGTCTTTGTATATTTGGTGTCGTGCTGTCAACTCGCCAACCACGAGTTGGCCACTGGATACGGCACATTCTCTCTCCCCGAGAGAAGGCCCGAGTCCAAGCAAATGGGAACATTATAGACTGATTATGCTGCCATATCCAATTCACAACGATCATCATTGTTATTTCAATGTAATTGAACTTAAAGCCGCGAAAGCAAAACTTCAATATATTACTCAACATTTTTTCTATGCTAACGTAATCCGATCCTAAATGCTTGTTTCCACCTTATTTAATATTGGCGTTGCATGACCTTAGTTTTTTAATCATAAATACCTGTGAGCTATGCTATGTCCGGCTTGTTTGCCTTCGTTGCAGAATTATATACTACATACATTATTATTTAGCCTTGGTTATAATGGTGAAAAACGTATCCCTTATGCAGTTTAAGAAGCGAAGTGTTATGAGTGATTTGCCGTTTCAAAAAGGATTATTATGTAATTTGTTAGCGTCCGCGTATATCTGATGGTAATCTAAAACGAACTCTAATACAATCCATTTATCATTTCTTGTAGCCAAATGCCCTCATTCCTCTTTAAAAAATGTCACCATTAACTCTGCAGCTTTAAGCTTTGAGTAATTTAAAAGCCGCGACCAATCAATACGGCTCACCTTCCCTAAGCGCACAATAGCATGAAAATAGACTATAATCCAAAGCTGTTATAGATTTGTCTAGACTTTCCTTGTTCATAAGCAAAGGCCTAAGAACAAGTCTAGGTCTTGTATTAGAAATGTAAAATCCATTAGGATGTCTAGACGAAGTCACGGCTTGGACTGACGAGGTAGCATGTAAATCAGGCTCGTGTGAGGAATCCACTCGTCGGATTATCATTTAGACTAGTTTTAAGTGTACGTGGGACGAATTTTTCATGTATTCTCCTAGTGCTACTTTAAATATACATTTAAGATCACGACTATTTTAGGAAAGAAACTAGTTGGCATGTAAGAACAATACACTTTCTTCATTTTGACAAATTCACATTTCGCTACTTAATTATGCAATTAAATCCCATGTTTCCTAGCGCTTCGAATCCATGATAATTTTAATATTGATACGAATAACTTAGTCAAAACCGCTTGTTCAAGTACGAACATATGAAGAGACGAAAGAACATCGGTGACTAAAAAATTAATAATATAGAAGATGGAAAAATAAGACTGTAACAACTACTTAATAATTTGACTGTGAACACTACAAAATTACATCATAGCGAGCAACCCAACAAAAGAGAACAAGACAACCGCATGTATGGTGCAGGAACACTAGGAGGATGGACTGATGACCTGGTGAAGGTCGTGGGAAGCCGATGGATACGGGCAGTACAAGACCGGTCATCGTGGAAAGCCTTGGCGGAGGCCTTTGTCCAGCAGTGGACCTCTATAGGCTGAAGAAGAATATTTTAGATATCGATTCTATTGCTCAGTGAATGGTTTTAGACGGGAGACTAGAATAACACCCGGGTTAAAGTTTATGATATCACCATTGATAAAATATTAAACTAAGATAGATATGTCACTAGCGCACTAAAAATGAAGCGTACAAAAGGAAGTAAGTCCTGTATCTCGCTTTAGTCACTCTCGATACACTCGTAAAAACAAACGACAAACACTAACAGCGCAAACGACAAACACTAGCCATCTTTTTCTTCTCTATGCTTTAGATTGCGCCCCATCTCACTCACACTGTACCAATGTATGCCGAATAAAAATATGCATGTGTGCTGCTGCTGTGTTCGGCACATTTTTTTTGGTCAGTTTGTTAGAATATATCGTATCTGTTTAATATTTTATCAATGGATATCACCTAAACCGTGGCATAACCACCGAAAAACTCATCAAGCAAGCAATCTTTTTGCTGCGTGTATAGTCAGACGTATGAATGTAAACGAAGCAAAATGGTATTGACGATATGCAAGGACCGTAGCGGATGACGTTCAGATTACGCCTAACGCATGGGAAAAAGGCGCGAGTTTACTTATGTATGCTAAAATCTTCTTTTTACCCAAGAACCTAAGTAAATAGGTTCTGTTGTCGAAATTCATTCGGAATTCAGGATGTTCGAACAGACATAAGTCTGTTGTTTGCATCCGTGATGGAAATTACTCATGGTGGTACTTATCAACTCATCCAAGTGGAATTGAATTGAATTGACGCACTGAAATAGACCGACGAATGGCGGCGATAGAAAAAAAATACTTGTGTATACGCCAGAAGCATGCTGGTATAATGACTTAGAAGCGTTAATGAGATAAGGTAACATATATATAATTATGCGATGCTAAAGGCCCTTTGCCCAGAAGTGGGATAGTGAGTACAGATTGAAAAGACTAAAAAAAAAAAAAACAGCTCGTCTGAAACAAAACTCTGATCTTGCA
The DNA here is from genome assembly GCA_017933935.1 of Sesamia nonagrioides. Taxonomy (NCBI): domain Eukaryota; kingdom Metazoa; phylum Arthropoda; class Insecta; order Lepidoptera; family Noctuidae; genus Sesamia; species Sesamia nonagrioides. The sequence continues at coordinate 313,086 of JADWQK010000927.1, read as the reverse complement.
ATTATTTTTTGCGCTTATAACTTTAGAAAGTTTCTTTTATGACGGGATATCCGAGTGTTAAAGTAAAATTATTCCGTTATTTCAAACAAACTGAAAGGCTTATTAACAACATTTCTAAAGCTTATTAAATGGATCTTTTCATTAACTTTGAAGAGTTCAAGTAACATTTTCTCCCCGTCAGCTACAGCAATATCGCAACCTGTTTGCCAAAAAACATATCTTTTCGTCCTTTTTAATTAAAGTATGAATAGAATTCTACAAAATCTAGTTTCATTTTACAGCTGTTATCAGATTACAAAGCAATTGTATCGCGTTTTATTCGTTTTAAAACTCAAGTGTATTGTAACGAATATATTAAGGCGTCTTCTTCTCAAAGGATGTAGATTTTTCTCCAGCTTACATTTTACTTGTAAATGCATCTCCTTGCCTGACACTTTCTTTGTGAATATTTTTAATAAGAGAGGAAACTGATTCAGTTATCTCGCTTCAGAATCAGGATTTGCTTAGCATAGCTAAATTATGAACTGTTTGAATAAAATAATTTAATCTATTCTTAGAGATTGAATACATTATTTGAGAATATTATTCTGATAAACTCATGATAGTTATAGTTTCTCTGCGTGATCGAATCAGAAATGAGGAGATCCGCAGAAGAAACAAAGTCACCGACATAGCTCTGCGAGTCGTTAAACTTAAGTGGCAGTGGGCAGGGCACATTGCTCGTAGAACCGATGGCCGATGGGGCAGTAAGGTTCTGGAGTGGCGGCCACGTACTGGAAGACGCAGCGTAGGGAGGCCCCCAACAAGGTGGACCGATGACCTGGTGGAGGTCGCGGGAAGCTGATCTGGGTTTTCGTTCACTACCTATGACAGAGAAGAGATCTTGGTCCCAGCAATACGAATATTATTAGACTATTGGATAAGTCAGGTTCTAAGGGCTCGTCGCTAAATAATAACAGCCCCACGGTTTGAACTTCAAGGTTAAACAACGCTCGTGAGGGAGCGCGAATCCCAGCACCCCCACGCCTCAAACCGCCGCAGGAGATGCCCTGGTCGGGAGATAACACCGGACTCCCGGCCACAGCAGGCGCGGGCTTGCGGTCGGCGAGCTGCCCATCGCTAAAGTAAGGATCAGACCCGGGTCGACGGCGTGTTGTGTTTCACGCGCGCCTTAAAATCATGTTAGTGTGACGGGGTCCACGAGGACCGATGCCTCCTGAGCCAGAGCCCGGCCAGGCCCTGTCTCACAAGTAAGTGAAGAAACACGGGTGGTTTTTAGTCAGTAAAAGTCTGACACGCCCTTTCGCTAAGCCCAGAGCGGTCATTTGATGATTTCCCATCCAAAACAAAAAAGGTTAAACAACGCTAGCCGTGGTCGGCACGTGGATGACTCCTCCGTATCTCATTCGAAGCTCTGTAACAATTATTAAAGGTTGTCTGCAGCCGAAAGTCTGTCCACCATTGTCACCAAAAGTTATGTATACATAGCTAGTATTAACCGGTGACTGTGTAATGGAATTAGTAAAAGTTTATACTATATTCTGTTGAAAATATGTTAATCTCTCCTGAACATGTGTCTAATCTTGAAATTTGTATATGAAACAAGTGGCTCCAAATCTATCTTGGCTGAAGCTTGAGTAGATAAATGTCAATCAACGTTACAATCAAGTAATGAAAACCTAAAACTAAAATATCACACAGCTGTAATATAAATTTTCATCATCTCATCTGTATACTAGACTTAGAAGTAAAACGGAATGATTACATCGAGTTGCATAAATATTTTCGTTGTGACTGCGCCTACGTCGATCCCCGTTTGGTTATATTTAGATCTTGCATCTCATATGACATAATGGTGGATTTGGGAAATGCAGTTCTCTGGTTTGAGTTTAATAGTAGTAAGAGAAATAGTTCGACTTTGTAGACCGTTGTCTCTGTTACTCATTCCTCTGATACTCTCTTTGATAACTCATAATGTATGACGCCTGGGTGCTGGTATTATAGCTGTGGAATATGGAACATGAAACTTCATTGTTGCAACATGTAGTATGACATGTTGCAATAGTTACCTAAATTGATTAAACAAAGACGAGAATGTTTCTTTATAATTGCTAAACGAGTTTGTATCTTTTTCTTCTTATCTTGAAATTCTGAGAGATGACTCACACAATACTTTTGTTTTAATTCTTTAGGCTACTGGATGATTATTTGTATTTTATTATTTACTGATAATTTTGGTTTGAGAAAACTGGTTACTCAGCAGTTTATTTATAATTGTGATTAAATTAATTATAATAAGAAATGTTTTACCCATTTAGGTACACTTGCTTCCACAAATATCGATCATAATAAAGCTAATTAAATAAAATACAAGATATGACTTCATAAAACAGTAATTTATTGTGTGAACGTACAATCATTACATCATAGTGTACATGTCCCTACAAAGATTACAATTGGCACTAGCACAGAAATAAAAATATGGTTGTTTACACTTGCCAAAATCATAAATCCGATATAAAAATGTGGATCTTTTAACCGCGACAAATTCAATTAAATCCCGCGCGCTTTTAAAGCGAAAGACCTTGTCAACAGTGAATAACTGTTTTACCGAACCGTAAAATTATTCAATGATGCGTAATTTTACGCAGAGTCTACATCTATAATAACGACATAGGTAGTATAGCGCCAAAACTGGGGCAGTTAGCAAGGCCGGTCAGCCATTACACCCTAGGCTTGATGCTTATGCATGAGACGGCACCCTACTACGCAAAAAAACAACTCCAATAATATACTCTTATATAATAACCAAATATGTGAATGTATTCCACATTAAAATGTACTTAAATATTCGGAATCCATAAAGCGAATTATTTACGACTTTCCGATCGAATTCTATGACGGAGTTTTCGTTTCAAACTTCGAACACGCCTTTTTACGAAGTAAACCGAAGTCTCAACTGAATATTTTCTTAGAACAATATTTTACCTAGCTTTGGTGATCTGCAATATCTCAAAGCGAGATACAAATCAAATTGTATTAAGTATTGAGTCGAGATAATGTGAAGAGTATGTCAAAATACATTAGTAGCACGCCGACGAATTATCCTGTTACGAAGTAATAACTCTTGGCCGCTTATAAATAAATACCGCAGACAACATTATAAGCTTTAAAAGACATTTTTCAACAACATAGCAACACAAAACAATACAATTTATATCAATTTGTTGACAAAACAGGCCCGAAGCTTCACATGGAGCATAAAATGTAATCCCCCAGTCATTGCTCACTTATTTTACTGCTGAAATTTAATAAAGCGCTTTTTTTCCGCACGTGTCATTAGACGTCACTGATCATGTGGGAATTGAAATTATTTTGAAATGTTATTACTCCAATATTCTGACACATCAAGTAATTATAAGTAGGCCAAAAATGTGACATCTAATTTAGTTGAAGTAAGATTCATTTGATAGTTATTGACAAATATAATGTGGCACCTACAAGTATTAAAAAAAATAATGTAAACCAATATTTATGTTACTCTAATCATACAAACATGCACAATTTATAAAAAAAAAACATGTTTATTTTGTCGAATTACTTACACACAATATAATGTTATTATATATTAGACATCCAACACATTTGAATTATGCAAATTATACTTTATCTCTAGTCATCATTAATTAATAAAACTATGGAAATAAACAAAGAGAGAACGCAAGGACTTTCAAAACCATTGCTACATTCACTGTGCTATGTAACAGATATAAACTTGAAGATTACAAATAAACTGATTCCACTTTTACTGTAATAACAAGGTGCTTAAGTTACACAGGTGTTTTATAACTTCATTGATATTTTGAAAATGTTTGTCTTTATTATTTTACTTTTATATCCACTGACTGGACAGACCTCTATGTTACTGCTTATATTTTAGTCTTACTACTGATATTAAACTGTTGTGAGAGAATTCCTTCTATTTGCCACCATATTTAGTTTCTAAGCTGTCTTAGCTACATAATTTTAAGTTTTTACTTATGTTATTATCAATCAATCATTTATTTTGTTTAACATATCGACACTGGAAAGCGATTTTGTCGTATCTCGAAAAAAGGCAATTTTGTTTTATTGCATAATTGAATTCAGAAAAAATACTGTGCTGGACTATGTATGTATTCCTACGATGTTTCTTTTTTTTATGATAGACATTGAATTTTTCTAAAGTTTTGCCTGAATTAAATTATGCAATAAAACAAAATTGCCTTTTTTCCAGATAGGACAAAATCGCTTTCCAGCGTCGATATGTAGGTATATGGTTACAGATAGTATATAAACAGATATGTGCACTAGATTTTGATTTATATATGGCATACAAAATAAGTTAAATTTATAGCTCAAAGCATAGAAAAAGTATTAAAGGATAATTATATTAAAGGATTTTACCAATATTATTATTATTGTCTCTGTGCCTTTTTGAGCTGTATCAAAACAGCAGTAGACACAACAACGCACAGGGTATTAACTAGGTGCCTACATTGTATCCAAAATTAACAGTACAATATGTTAATTAAATATGAGTCACCACTTCCATTACTACGCCGCTAGACAATTTAGAGTACTGCACACAAATTAAATATAATTTTTTTACTGGTGACAATGTGAACAAAAAATGTGGGCTTTAAAATTATTTTGTATCTATAAAATGTGTGCATAATTCCTGCGTGATTTCATTTTCTTTATTAATAAGTTTGAGGCTGTGATAGCTATTATTAGTTATTGTTATCAATAACAAATAATAACATACTTATGTATGTCATTATTGTAATTTTGTCATATTTACTTATAAAGTGATACAAACTTAAACTGAATATAAACTTTCTGGTGGAAGCTCAAGTTTGGGGCCTGATTTTTAGTAGTCAAGATGATTTTTATCTAAAAAAACAAATATCAACATATGTATAATATACTAGACAAGATCTGTCTAATGACATTATTTGCTTATCAGTTAAGAGATATCTGAATATTGAAAAATCTATCACCTCTTCATAATTAGTGGCTATTCATTACAAGTTAAACTTAAACATAAATATATTTTTGTGTATGCCTATGTTTTTTCTTTTTATTCCATAGAGAAGAATTAATTCAATAGAACCTAGCTTCCTCCCGCATTAGAATGGTAGATAAATATGTGATTAATTCACATTTTATTACAATAAATCATACTGTTTTGTCAATTTAATCTTCGAGATGGAGTAAACATATTTTATTATCTCAATCAGAGAATATATTTCATATAAAGGGAATCTTCAGTCCATATGTTTTCTAATTTCTTATCATTATCATTGTGAGTCATAATAATGATAACATTGTTTTTATAATAGTTGTCTTTGAAACCCAGGGTATTCAATTATGTAAATGAAATGTTTGTACAATTGAATAGTTTATATAAACAGAATACAATATTAAGTATAAACATTCAGCCAAAACATAAATTTCATTCAAGTAATTACCCTTATTATTTTTTATCTTTAGTTTGAGTTAACAGGTTAAAGGTGGTCTTGTAAACAAGTTGTTCAATTCTCAGCTTTTCTATATAGTATGTAGAAACTTTTACAGCCAAAATCTTGTGACAACTTGTATTTGAGTAGCCGCCTTTTGGTATTTGGGACAACCAATTGCAATTAAGCTCTTCAGTAGCCTGTGATAGGATTTTAGAAGCTGCAGGTTTGAGTAATAAGGTCCCAACCACTTAACTAGAACCCTAGTAATGTAGGATATTATAATTTACTATGTACGGACGACAGCAGGTCAAGCTACCCCAAATTGTTAAATATTCCCAATCAACCTTGACGCTTAATGCTTCAGAGATAAAGTTAAAAATCTAATAAAGAAATCTGATAGATTGTAGTAGCTTGATATGCTGTCTCCTGTACCATAATTGACAGTTTTACAGTGAGTTAATGTATTGTCTCGAAATGTTTAAAATCAAACAAAAGGCCTGGCTTTTATATAACATTGCAATGTAAAGAGATAAGTAACATGAATGAGTAATCCTGCACATTGTTGCTTATTTGTGCAAGCAAGTACTACCCACTTTTTTTATTCATTTTAATGACTTCAACTTGTTGGTTGTTGTGTGCCAGTTTCATTTCTTTTTTCTGGTTATTGTGTAAGATTGTAATTACTGAATGGAAACAATGTTTAAATTTGAGCAAAATTATCACATTCAAATTGGGATATCACTAAGTTAGGATAGGGTTTATGGATTACAGTAATTTCAAGGATAGTTACAGCCATTAAGCTATAGCATTAGAGCTTGCACATTTCTTAGTGGTTTTCTAATTAAATAAAAACAAGATGTTGTAATTTATCTAAGTGTGCAATGAACATAGCATTTCATACACTTTTCTAGTTATTCAATTAGAATATTGACTGCAGAACTTCATATTTATATCAATAATTATTTACTAACAGAACAATTAACTATCAATAGAAAATTGTAGGGATGTATAAATCTCATTTAGTATAGAATAGTTGATGGCATGCTATCCTGACCACATTTTCTAGCCTATCTTGGTTACTATTGCAAGGATAAATAATTACTAATTCATGTTTGTATTCTCAAACACAATCTATACATTACCTGTGTACTACCATAAATTAATCCAACCTTATCTCCTTCAAATATTAAACCTCTGATAAGAATGTAGCAATACTTGTGTATATGTAATTAAAAAACAAAAGTTCCAGTTATTAGTTTATGCTATCCAAACAAATACACAAATGAGTTCTCAGTCAAATTAAATAGTTATGTAAGGCACTTGATGTGTTTGTTATTGGATTTGTTTATTTGCAGTAGTTGAGCAGTATGACTGGGGAATCAAAACAGATGAGGCACTTACCTTGAACATGGGTCTGGGATGCCTGGGCGCCGAGGGCGCTGCGGTGGCTGTAGTCGCCGCGGGGGCCGGCGCTGGACTCGTCACGTGGTCAGCCGGCAACGACTCCGGGACAGTCTGAAGAGTAGGCCTCATAGTCGTCGACATTTTCACAATAACACTAGTTCAAACACTTTTAACACCTTGCTAGACCACCCTCGCGCTTCGCATCCTCTGCGGCGGCCGCGCGCTCAGCCCGCCCGACCGGCCCAGACCCTCACCAGGACGCCGACAGAGGCCCCGACTTAACTCCACCGATCGCCGACCAACAACGCCCATCTAACCGCATTTTCGACCAGAAAAAAACATTGCTAAGCCCTATAACGAAAACTGTGTAACGATACACGATACCTATTTCACTTTCACGTATATGTTAACGATCGTCGAGATGGAAAACGGAAATAGACACGCAAAAAACTATTAGAAAGCTTACGGTGTCTTCTCCTGTCACATAAACACTATCAAGGAATTCGTCGTTTAAGCTTTATAACGACGCGCAAAGTGTTTCCGTTAATGGCGCCGGCTCGTATAAAGGGTACGAAATCGCGTGGTGGACAAATATAAATCCGTTTAATAATAAAATGACTAAAGAAATTCACTTAACTCCGCTAAAAGTCCTCACATTCTTGAATTCACTCTCAAGATGGCGGATTTTACCTACTCTTCGTAAATGGGCACAAGGCTGACACGAAAACATCAACCGGCTCTCTATCAATCCCTTTCTTTTGGTAGAACATGAAAAGAGATAGTGATATGTGAACAAGTTCAACGGAGTTTTGTGATACGTCACTGAAAAAACTGCCAATGGAGCATGCGCAAAATTAGTGAGAATTTAAAATTTTGAACGCATCCGTAGACGTTTTGTTATTGCAAATTATTTGGTTATACATTGAAAACTTGACTAACAGTTACAAATGAATCCTGATGGTATCTCATAAAGATGTCTCACGAAAAATTTCTAAAAGTCAATTTAAACAAATCTGTGGATAGATTTATTTATGGATATTTTGTTTTTCCGAATACTTCATCTTTCTTGAATATATTCATTATTATTTTTAGTACTAGAAACACCAGAAAAACTATTTTTATTTGGTACTGGCAAGAAATATTAGCGCCATCTTTATAAAAATGGCTGCCTTGTTGTTGGCGACTGTTGGGTGCTTGTTTCGAAATTAATGTTTGTTTCTTTCTTTTATTATGATTTCAAATAACTATATGTGTAAAATATTGCAGCTTAGGCCGGATAATATAATAAATTGGTGAGTGTAAACTGTTCCATCAATGATAGAGCACTTTAAAGTGCTCGGTAACGTAATAACAATCTGCTCAGCCTCTGAGCAACGTGAGCTTTTTTTAATGCGTATTCAGTTTCCATAATGTTTTTCATGTTAACTGTTGAGAATATGTATCCTAATGTTTTCTTTGTGAATTCGCAATCAGATTCAAGGTTTAGATACTAGTGAGGGTCATATTTACATAAGTTGTGACCTTAGTTCACACAGACAACAAAAGAATTCACCACGGATCTGTTAACAAGTAACGTTCTCGATGTTTTTTCTTATTTAATAGCGATTTTGCATTCTTTTCAAATATTAAACCTGCTGGAATATGTTAAGTGCTTGCGTTGTCTATAAATAAAGATGGTGAAAAAAGTAGGTGAACGAACCCCGATTTGAGTCCACAAATAGTATAGTCCTTTCTAAAAGTTCAAATTTTGCTTACGCATCACGATCGCTTCTTCGAATTGAATCTACATATAACATCGCTCACATATTCCTAGTAATATTTCGTACGATTTGCGTCATTATTTATTTACAAACAATATTATGACTGGTGAGGGCTTACTGCTCTCATAGCAGGGCAAAAGTTGATCTGCACTGCTTTTTTACTAGAGGGTAGAACAAAAAAGCCGCGTATTTAACTTTTCAAGGATCTTGTAAAAAAAAGTATCCACAAATAAATTTATCCAAAGGTTTGTTTGAAACCTTCCACTATACTATAATTTTTAATTGTTTTAGTCATTAGTGAGACAAGCTACATTTCTATATTTTTGTAAAATTCACATAAATATAGAAATGTAGTGTGTCTCAATATATTTATTTGTGGATACTTTATTTTTCACAAAACTTCATCTGTGTAACACACGTTGTTCACAATATTCAATGCAATTGTAGAACAAGTTTGCTTTAACAATACCTATCCAATGATTAGAATATTTTAATCATTTAGATGTCAGTAACCTTCTTGTTCTTTCCAGCATTTTCATTATGTTTTTTATTCATGTTTATCTTATCAGCTATTAACTGCAAGAAAAGATCTTTGAGTTCTGGGAATATTACATATTTCTGTTTAGTAAATATAAATCTAAAATAATGTAGGTAGATTTTACACAAATATTTATTTTGTATTCTGGCATCAGACTTTGAGTGATAGTCAGGATCAGGAATTAGTGTTTGACACATTTATTATGTTCTTCATAACACAATCCTCAACTTTGAAAACTTCGAACACCAATTTTGTGAAAGCAAAGAAATAGTCATCAAGGTCAAAAAAGTACATAAGTAGTTGATTTATATTTGTAAAGTTTTAGAGCTATAGATTGCTAAAGGTCTACCGATAGTTCTCAGTCCTCACCATGCAACTAAACGGCTTCCAATAACAATTTTGTTGAAATAATCAACAAAATCTTGAAGTGTGTGCAGCGATTCCAGAGATATGAAGGTGCCTTTGGTGAGAATTTTGTGGAGACTTTTGCCTTTTTTTTTTATTTAAATTTGGTTTTAAGAAATAGTTTCCATGCACAATGGTTCACTGGAACATAGAAAAGTTGTCACCAACCATTATAATTTCCACTTGGGTTTACTATGTAGAAGTTAAATGTGAACTTCAACATAAGTTTTGTTTTGGTACAGTCGCAAATACTAAAACTACAAAGCTAACTGGCACTTTGCCCATGATTTTGTACATAAGCATGTTATCTTCAAAAATGTAGAAAATCTAGATCAGTTTTAAATTTTTGCAATTGACTTACAGATGCATCCTAATCTGGGCTATTTAAAGTTTAGATACAGATCAAAGGAAACTATTGTTAAATACCTATATGCGACTAGTTTAGTATATTTGAATGAATTGTTATAAAAAAAATATTGTACACAGCCAAATACAAAGTGCCGTTGCAATAGTGACATTAATTTGGAACATATACAATTCTGCATTTTTGATTTATAAAGATATTTTAGTTAGGGTTGTAACGGAGGCTTGTTAGCGGAGGCGGAGGCGGATGCGGAGGTGACGAGTCTCACCTCCGCGGATGCGGAGGTTAACGGAGGCGGAGGCGAAAGTGACAGTACATATAGTAAAAATTGAAATTTATGGTTAATTAAAACAATTTTTTATTTTAAATACGTACATTAATAGTAGTATACTTGGTAAAAAAAAAGTATTAGCTTCTTGTAATGAAAATTAAGGAGAAAGAAATTGTGTTTGCCGCATTCCCGCCTCGCACTAGTTGATTCTTGACCATTTCGCGCTCAAACGCGGCCGGACGGTTGTCGTACACGTAAATAAACCTCCGTTATAACTCCGCAAAAATTGTGCGGAGGCGGAAGCGAAGATACGATTTCTTGCGGAACTTCCGCAGTAACGGAAGCGGAGGCGAAGCTCCGTTACAACCCTAATTTTAATATGCTTAAACTACATTATCTGATTGATTGATGATTATATTGACCTATAATAGTTAAGTACATAGCTAACAATTATGCTATTAATGATACAATCAATTAATAAATGGCCACAAAAATATACTTAACAATTGTGTTTCACTGTACTTGATACAAAAAATGTATATTGAAGTTTACAAGGAAATTAAATGTACTTCTGCTTAGTAAACCAGGCCGAAATTATAATAGTTGGGAGTCAACTATTTACTGACACCAAATTCAAATTAAAAAACGCAAGCGTGTTGCAGTAATTCGGTGAGAATTGTGTGGAGACTCCACTTAATTCCCACCAAGGCACTTCTACATTATTTTTTGTTTATGTGAAGCCCGCAACACGTATCCAGTATTTTTAAGTAAAGAATCTATATACAAAATTTCAAAAAGATATCATGTAAAACCCGTTATGAGCTTGTTATCTTACTTGGTTGTCCCAACAAAAATATGGTCAATGCACCACTCGCCCTACTTCACTGTACTCCTACTATGATCTACCGTCAACTGTGTGCGCTCAGTAACCACACTACAACAATTTCTAAATGTATTTGGGAAAAAATATAACACGGTATAAAAATGATCAGAATCAATTCAGTTGCTTATTATGAACAAACTATATTTAGGTTTCATATAAAGTTAAAATAATGTTGTATATCTTTGGAATCACTTCACACACTTCGGAGTATGCATAGTGTTTGCAGAGTCAATTGCAACCAAGTTCATCCCTCACACACTTCCAGATTTTGCATAATTTGTGCAGAGTCAATGGCAACCAAGTTCATCCTTCTAGCCATTTAGTTGCACAGAGGTGAGGATTGTGGGGATCAAAATCACAGACATACACATTGTTGTCCATATGTAGCAATCGAAAATTGTTTGTTTCAATTAAACTGAGAAGCAGGACTTTTTTTCGATGACAAAACTATGAAAGACAGCAGTTCCAAAACACCCACACTTCTTAGTGTTTAGCTGGCAAGGAGTGGCTGAACAGACAATAATGACATGATAACGCACTTTAACCCTCTGTTGGACATTAATACAACTTCTATTATGTCTTGTTCAATGTCCTTCAACCACTTAAGTAAAAATTATTGTTCCAGATTCGCACCTGCTTCGTAAGAAACCCATCAGTTGTCCAAAAGGAGAGCATTTTATATAAATGAGCCCCACCTAATTAATCCTCTTAGTAGTTACTGTTAGCGGTCATATTTCGTAGAGTGATTACTGTAGTATGTCCAAGATGTGGCCAGCGTCGCAGTACTCGCACAGCAATGCTCCAATACCACCAATAAATACCCCTAAGCCTAATGAGCACCAGAATCAGCAGAACTTGAAGACTTTGGGCATGACTTCTGCTATTTCTATGGCAGGTATGTATAGTTATTAAGCTGAACGAACTATCATTCATCATTATATTTTTTATCTTTATACATGTGATGCAATGCTGGACTGACTGAATAAACAAGGATCTACAAGGATGCTATTCAGGCTGGGTCTCATTCCAAAATTTTATGTTAAAAAAAGTTTCAAGAAGTCTGTTCAGTGCAAATGTAATTGATAAGGTTAACATCATGGTTTTCCTTGCAATCATACCTCAATTCATCACCATCTCAGCGTTAATCCCAGTCGCATCCGAAGCTTTTTCAGCATTGGAGTCTGGGGTCCGCTTTACCAGTCTAACTGCTGATATGGCTAAACTTCGACATTTTCCGTGAAGCGACTGCCGTCTGACCTCCACAACCCGAAGGCGACATCGAAGCATTGCAGCTAGACTAATTGTTGGACTTTTTAGGGCTCCAACAACCCGTAACGACTGCCATTAGATGTTCGTATGGCAACCGGGACCAACGGCTTAACGTGCTTTTCGAGGCACGACCAGACCAGTGCAAATATTCATATTCATCATACCTCAATTGTCTGTTGTTAACTATTATTACATCTGAAAAATAAATTGTTCTGTCCCTTGTTTGACCAGTCATAATACTGAAATCAATAACACCTACCTTTGAACTTGCTAGCAAGTGACATAAATAGTCAGTTAATATTTTTTGAAGGTTATCAAATTGAAAATACAATAGGGATGTATCCAAGGCATGAAAATAAAAAAAAAAAGATTAGTCCGTCTTATAGATAACAAAAAAAAAAATTAAGACCCGTCTTTTTAATTTTGTCGAAATTACCAAAAACTACTGAGATATAGCGTATTAAAGTTAAGGAGTGGGGCCTAATATGTTTTGCACCACGGCGTGACGTCATGCGACATTTCAAATCAATATATCTCCCTAAGTATTTGAATGAAAGAAAAAATTAAAAATACGTGTTCAATATTTTTTAGAAACCTGTCTGCTGGACATTAAATTATATTTTAGGATACAACTCAATGCGGTATTTGACAAAAAAAAAAAACGTATTAATCCGTCAGTCAATTTCCAAAAAATACTAGACACGTATTTTTTCTTTTTTCATATAAACAAAAAATGAAGATGAGTTTTCAATGCACTGTGCATTGAAAACTCGTGTGACGTCACGGCACGTTACACTTTTTAGAGAGCAGTGACGTCACCAGCCACCACTCCTGATCTTTGATGCCTTTTATATTTGTCATTTTTTATTGATTTGATAAAACAAAATATACGTATCCAATATTTTTTTATAATCTGAATGACAGACTAAATAGAATCATTTTTTCCTTACCCAGAAAACATCCCTATTCTTTACAAAAATGGTAATAAAGGAGAAGGCGAAAGTAACAGACATTGCCATGCCTCTATTCTACCCAAAAATAACATTATCACTCTTCCCGCACAGGTCCAAAGCCCATTGACATAGAGAAAACTGCCGAATTAAAAGAGTCCCTAGCCCCATATGGGGTGTTTGAGACGGAGCAAGAAATGCATCATCGTATGGAAGTCTTGGGAGCGCTGCATCGCCTCGTGAGGCAGTGGATTAAAGAAGAATCTATGCGGAAGAACATGCCGCCCAGTGTCGCTGAAACTGTTGGAGGGAATATTTATACATTTGGATCTTATCGATTAGGGGTAAGTGTGACTGAGGAATGTCAAATTTGATCATTCGAGATCTCTCATGCTATTTATAAACCTGGCACCGTGTTTTCAATATTTTAGAGATTTCGTTTAGTTTTTCAAATATGTAATTATATACTTTTTAAATTCAATATTCTCAAACAGAATTAATTTAAAGATTACATCTAGTTGTGGTTAAATTAGCTTATTATTATTTTTTTTGTTGTTTTTTTTAAGCGTTTAGTAGTCATTTGCACCATACGAATCTCATCAAATCGGCATAAAGTGAATCCGTTAATTATTATTTTGAAAATGGGTTGAATAGGTTTCATACATTAGAAAATATTTTCTTTTGAATTTCCGTCTTTTTTAAAGTCCATACCGAGAATACATTGAACGATGCTAGTAAGATAAATAAATAATAATTATTCTTTAAAAAAATGTTTTCTACTGCAATGTTCCAACAACTAGGGTTGTTGTTGTTGTCACTTTTCATTTACTAAAACAGATTATCGCATAGAATGACTTTCGTTGCAAATACAGTTGAAAATGCAATGAACAGTTCTTTACCTAACAAGGATCCAGCTACGGAATAATAGTATCATTATAGTACATTACGATATTAGTGCGTAATGATGGTTATAACATGCGAGGCGGAATTTCAGCCCGAGCCGAAGGCGAGGGTGTAATTGAGCCGAGCATGTTATAACCAATACGCACGTATATCGTACGACGTTTTTTAACACACTTGCGAGAAAACAGAAAAAGAAGTATTTTATATTTTGTTCATTTTAAATAAACTCAATCTGTGAATGCACACTGTTGCTTTCCCTCCATTAGTATTATTATTTGCCATTTCAAATATGGAACAGCGCGCAGCGCGAGCCGTGCCGCGGCGATCAGTTCCATAATTACTTGAAATGGAAAATAATGCTGTTATGGAAAATAATGCTGTTATGGACTATAACTTAACTATTTGCTTTGATAAAACACGCGTTTGTTATGGCCTGCTTTACATATTTAAAACCGGTGGAATTACATCAGCTTTACGAGCAAGGGTGTTAAAAAACAATTTTAATTACGAGAAAAAGATATCAAATTGCAATAACGACGAGTCCTTTTTCTTGACATAAACATTCTTTACTGTTTCACAAGATTACGATTCTAAAATAATATCTATTTAACATAATAAAATATTATTGATGTCAACTTATTATAAAATATTAGTCTATTGTGTTATATGAAAGTTTTTTTTATAGAAATAGTAGCTTTCCGATTCCGATTCGATTATATCGCGCTTTTTAGATTTCCCTCGGGAATATCATTTTTTTCCGGGATAAAAAGTACCCTATTATTTAATCAAAGCAATCGGTTCAGTAGTTACGGCGTGAAAGCGGAACAAACAAACTCACTTTGCGATTTATAATATTATTAACAACTAGCTTTCCGCCCGCGGCTTCGCCAGCGTAAATTTCGGTTATATCGCGCTTTTTAGATTTCCCTCGGGAACATCAAATTTTTCCGGGATAAAAGGTAGCCTATGTCCTTTCTCAGAGTCTAAAGATTGTCTGCTTTCCGCCCGCGTCTACGCCCGCGTGGTGTTCGGTTATATCGCGCTTCTTAGATTTCCCTCGGGAATATCTAATTTTTCCGGGATAACAGGTAGCCTATGTTTTTTCTCAGGGTCCAAAGATTGTCTGTGCCAAATTTCATCAAAATCGGTTGAGAGGTTTAGGCGGGAAAGCGTAACAGACAGACAGACAGACAGAGTTACTTTCGCATTTATAATACTAGCTTTCCGCCCGCGGCTTCGCCGGCGTGGAGTTTGGTTATATCGCGCTTTTTAGATTTCCCTCGGGAACATCAAATTTTTCCGGGATAAAAGGTAGCCTATGTTCTTTCTCAGGGTCTAAAGATTGTCTGTGCCAAATTGTCGTGTAACGACAAGAAAAAGACTTTAGAGGGAGACAGTATTTATTAAGTATACAGAAAAGACAAGATGGAAGTATAAAAATGAATAATGTAGATGAATGATTGATGGGTGATGGTGAAGGGCTGCCCCTGGTGGACCGGCGGCAGTTACGGAGGAGCGGCCCTGGCGGACCGGCGACAGCAACAGACGAGCGGCCCTGGCGGACCGGCGACAGCAACAGACGAGCGGCCCTGGCGGACCGGCGACAGCAACAGACGAGCGGCCCTGGTGGACCGGCGACAGCAACGGACGAGCGGCCCTGGTGGACCGGCGACAGCAACGGACGAGCGGCCCTGGTGGACCGGCGACAGCAACGGACGAGCGGCCCTGGTGGACCGGCGACAGCACCGGACGAGCGGCCCTGGTGGACCGGCGACAGCAACGGACGAGCGGCCCTGGTGGACCGGCGGCAGCTGCAGAGGAGCGGCCCTGGTGGACCGGCGGCAGCTGCAGAGGAGCGGCCCTGGTGGACCGGCGGCAGCTACGAGGAGCGGCCCTGGTGGACCGGCGTCAGCTTCAGAAGAACGGCCCTAGTGGACCGGCGGCAGCTACAGAAGAACGGCCCTGGTGGACCGGCGGCAGCTACAGAAGAACGGCCCTGGTGGACCGGCGGCAGCTACAGAGGAGCGGCCCTGGTGGACCGGCGGCAGCAACGGAAGAACGGCCCTGGTGGACCGGCGGCAGGTACAGAGGAGCGGCCCTGGTGTACCGGCGGCAGCTACGGAAGAGGGACTGCCCCGGCGTCACAAGGCCGGCAGCAGTCGAGGGCTCCGGCGGCAAAGGGCCAGGCAGCTCCAGGCGCACCAGTTATATAGAGACTGGCACAGCAGGAAACACCCTAGAAGGGCTCTCGAGGCAGCGTTTACTGGTGACCTACTTTTAAGAGGCTTGTTTGGAAGCCAGAGCTCGACTGACCACTGCTCTGCGATGATTTCTAAAGAAACCTCGGAGAACGGTTGGAGGTCGAAATTTAAAATATTCGAAAATATGGACGAGGAACGGTAAATAATTTTACCATAAAAGAGTTCGAATAACAATTATAAAATAAAAATAGCAGACCAACAAGAATTTTGATGAGAAGGTTGTCATAGATACATCATCAACAATGTTGTCAAAAAATGTCAAAATAATGAAAATGTTCTGTAACAATGTAAATATAAATGGTATTAAAAAGTGCAGTGTTTGATAGGAAAAAGTGATACAGTCCTGCATAGGTACGGCTTCCTACGCTAAGGGGTCACTAAGTAGCCGAAACTTAGGCGTAAAGTTGAGGACTGAGTCTGTGAACAGAAAAATGAGTCCTGGTGTAGTGGAATATGATCAAAACAGAGCCTCATAATAATGGAATGCATATTATGGACCGTGGAAGATACATATATAAGTATGAATATGAGTATAAATAATAAGTGTAAGTATATCTGAATATGTACATAACATTACATTTTCCCCCCGACCCTGGAAAAATTTTCAACTGTAGAAAATTTTCCAATAAGATTTCAAGTAGGGACTGAAAAACAACACTTCACACATTCATCCATCTCCATTCACCCATTCATACCACCTATCCTTTCAAGCAATCTTCTTCATACAGGTATGGGTGGAGTTCACAATTGATGACTGCCACTCATAGAAGTGTGTTTTAGAATGACGACAAGGCTTATTTTTGGAGTTGTCAGCCGCTCCAGACTGGAAGGAAAAAAAAAGGAAACATTAGCTAATGTAAGTAGAAATTTAAGCTCCTAGAAGAGCGAAAGAGTTAGCATTTGGTTTAGGCTTATTTTAGGAGTAACCAACCGCTCCTGCATAGGCTTATTTAATGAGTTGCAATCCGCTCCATACGGTAAAAGAGTGAGACTGGAGAGTAGGGTCGAGCAAATGTAATGTAATGTATATATAATATAAAAAATAAATAGAATGTGCAGCTGTAAACAAAAGAAAGAATTTACATAAATAATTAATCGTTTTTCAAAGAATCGAAAGTTTCGAAGTTAAAATATCTTCCGATGGTGTAGTGGGAGCTAGTAGAAGTATCTGCTTCTTTAACAATATAACTGTCTTTGCTGGTTCCTCCAGTCTAATTGTAACTTCATATTCAAGCTCGTTTTTATTTAAGAGTTCAAATTTGATTGGACGAGACATATTTAAGTGTAAGTTAGAAAAAGATAGTTAAGTATGTAAAAGTATACCTTGTTTTCCTGTTAGGGAAAAAAAAGAAAATTAAGTTAGGTATTGTAAGTATATATGAGTGAATGAGTTATGTGTGTGTTAAGAGAAAATGAAAGGGATAGAATAGCCAAAATATTTAACCAAAGAGCTGAGAATGTACGACACTAGACGAAGTGTTTCTTTTGAATTTAGGAAGTTAAGGGGGTGCAGGAAATTTTAGTTGGGCGCCAAACTGTCATGTAACGACAAGAAAAAGACTTTAGAGGGAGACAGTATTTATTAAGTATACAGAAAAGACAAGATGGAAGTATAAAAATGAATAATGTAGATGAATGATTGATGGGTGATGGTGAAGGGCGGCCCCTGGCGGACCGGCGACAGCAACAGACGAGCGGCCCTGGCGGACCGGCGACAGCAACAGACGAGCGGCCCTGGTGGACCGGCGACAGCTGCAGACGAGCGGCCCTGGTGGACCGGCGACAGCAACGGACGAGCGGCCCTGGTGGACCGGCGACAGCAACGGACGAGCGGCCCTGGTGGACCGGCGACAGCAACGGACGAGCGGCCCTGGTGGACCGGCGGCAGCTGCAGAGGAGCGGCCCTGGTGGACCGGCGGCAGCTACGGAGGAGCGGCCCTGGTGGACCGGCGGCAGCTGCAGAGGAGCGGCCCTGGTGGACCGGCGGCAGCTACGGAGGAACGGCCCTGGTGGACCGGCGTCAGCTACAGAAGAACGGCCCTGGTGGACCGGCGGCAGCTACACGAAGAACGGCCCTGGTGGACCGGCGGCAGCTACAGAGAAGCGGCCCTGGTAGACCGGCGGCAGCTACAGAGGAGCGGCCCTGGTGGACCGGCGGCAGCAACGGAAGAATGGCCCTGGTGGACCGGCGGCAGGTACAGAGGAGCGGCCCTGGTGGACCGGCGGCAGCTACGGAAGAGGGACTGCCCCGGCGTCACAAGGCCGGCAGCAGTCGAGGGCTCCGGCGGCAAAGGGCCAGGCAGCCCCAGGCGCACCAGTTTTATAGAGACTGGCACAGCAGGAAACACCCTAGAAGGGCTCTCGAGGCAGCGTTTACTGGAGACCTACTTTTAAGAGGCTTGTTTGGAAGCCAGAGCTCGACTGACCACTGCTCTGCGATGATTTCTAAAGAAACCTCGGAGAACGGTTAGAGGTCGAAATTTAAAATATTCGAAAATATGGACGAGGAACGGTAAATAATTTTACCATAAAAGAGTTCGAATAACAATTATAAAATAAAAATAGCAGACCAACAAGAATTTTGATGAGAAGGTTGTCATAGATACAACATCAACAATGTTGTCAAAAAAATGTCAAAATAATGAAAATGTTCCGTAACAATGTAAATATAAATGGTATTAAATTAAAAAGTGCTGTGTTTGATAGGAAAAAGTGATACAGTCCTGCATAGGTACAGCTTCCTACACTAAGGGGTCGCTAAGTAACCGAAACTTAGGCGTAAAGTTGAGGACTGAGTCTGTGAACAGAAAAATGAGTCCTGGTGTAGTGGAATATGATCAAAACAGAGCCTCATAATAATGGAATGCATATTATGGACCGTGGAAGATACATATATAAGTATGAATATGAGTATAAATAATAAGTGTAAGTATATCTGAATATGTACATAACATTACATTTTCCCCCCGACCCTGGAAAAATTTTCAACTGTAGAAAATTTTCCAATAAGATTTCAAGTAGGGACTGAAAAACAACACTTCACACATTCATCCATCTCCATTCACCCATTCATACCACCTATCCTTTCAAGCAATCTTCTTCATACAGGTATGGGTGGAGTTCACAGTTGATGACTGCCACTCATAGAAGTGTGTTTTAGAATGACGACAAGGCTTATTTTTGGAGTTGTCAGCCGCTCCAGACTGGAAGGAAAAAAAAAAAAGGAAACATTAGCTAATGTAGGTAGAAATTTAAGCTCCTACAAGAGCGAAAGAGTTAGCATTTGGTTTAGGCTTATTTTAGGAGTAACCAACCGCTCCTGCATAGGCTTATTTAATGAGTTGCAATCCGCTCCATACGGTAAAAGAGTGAGACTGAAGAGTAGGGTCGAGCAAATGTAATGTAATGTATATATAATATAAAAAATAAATAGAATGTGCAGCTGTAAACAAAAGAAAGAATTTACATAAATAATTAATCGTTTTTCAAAGAATCGAAAGTTTCGAAGTTAAAATATCTTCCGATGGTGTAGTGGGAGCTAGCAGAAGTATCTGCTTCTTTAACAATATAACTGTTTTTGCTGGTTCCTCCAGTCTAATTGTAACTTCATATTCAAGCTCGTTTTTATTTAAGAGTTCAAATTTGATTGGACGAGACATATTTAAGTGTAAGTTAGAAAAAGATAGTTAAGTATGTAGAAGTATACCTTGTTTTCCTGTTAGGGAAAAAAAAGAAAATTAAGTTAGGTGTTGTAAGTATATATGAGTGAATGAGTTATGTGTGTGTTAAGAGAAAATGAAAGGGATAGAATAGCCAAAATATTTAACCAAAGAGCTGAGAATGTATGACACTAGACGAAGTGTTTCTTTTGAATTTAGGAAGTTAAGGGGGTGCAGGAAATTTTAGTTGGGCGCCAAACTGTCGTGTAACGACAAGAAAAGACTTTAGAGGGAGACAGTATTTATTAAGTATACAGAAAAGACAAGATGGAAGTATAAAAATGAATAATGTAGATGAATGATTGATGGGTGATGGTGAAGGGCGGCCCCTGGTGGACCGGCGGCAGTTACGGAGAAGCGGCCCTGGCGGACCGGCGACAGCAACAGACGAGCGGCCCTGGCTGACCGGCGACAGCAACAGACGAGCGGCCCTGGTGGACCGGCGACAGCAACGGACGAGCGGCCCTGGTGGACCGGCGACAGCAACGGACGAGCGGCCCTGGTGGACCGGCGACAGCAACGGACGAGCGGCCCTGGTGGACCGGCGACAGCAACGGACGAGCGGCCCTGGTGGACCGGCGGCAGTTGCAGAGGAGCGGCCCTGGTGGACCGGCGGCAGCTACGGAGGAGCGGCCCTGGTGGACCGGCGGCAGCTACGAGGAGCGGCCCTGGTGGACCGGCGTCAGCTACAGAAGAACGGCCCTGGTGGACCGGCGGCAGCTACAGAAGAACGGCCCTGGTGGACCGGCGGCAGCTACAGAGGAGCGGCCCTGGTGGACCGGCGGCAGTTACAGAGGAGCGGCCCTGGTGGACCGGCGGCAGCAACGGAAGAACGGCCCTGGTGGACCGGCAGCAGGTACAGAGGAGCGGCCCTGGTGGACCGGCGGCAGCTACGGAAGAGGGACTGCCCCGGCGTCACAAGGCCGGCAGCAGTCGAGGGCTCCGGCGGCAAAGGGCCAGGCAGCTCCAGGCGCACCAGTTTTATAGAGACTGGCACAGCAGGAAACACCCTAGAAGGGCTCTCGAGGCAGCGTTTACTGGAGACCTACTTTTAAGAGGCTTGTTTGGAAGCCAGAGCTCGACTGACCACTGCTCTGCGATGATTTCTAAAGAAACCTTCGGAGAACGGTTGGAGGTCGAAATTTAAAATATTCGAAAATATGGACGAGGAACGGTAAATAATTTTACCATAAAAGAGTTCGAATAACAATTATAAAATAAAAATAGCAGACCAACAAGAATTTTGATGAGAAGGTTGTCATAGATACAACATCAACAATGTTGTCAAAAAAATGTCAAAATAATGAAAATGTTCCGTAACAATGTAAATATAAATGGTATTAAATTAAAAAGTGCTGTGTTTGATAGGAAAAAGTGATACAGTCCTGCATAGGTACAGCTTCCTACACTAAGGGGTCGCTAAGTAACCGAAACTTAGGCGTAAAGTTGAGGACTGAGTCTGTGAACAGAAAAATGAGTCCTGGTGTAGTGGAATATGATCAAAACAGAGCCTCATAATAATGGAATGCATATTATGGACCGTGGAAGATACATATATAAGTATGAATATGAGTATAAATAATAAGTGTAAGTATATCTGAATATGTACATAACATTACAAAATTTCATCAAAATCGGTTGAGAGGCTTAAGCGGGAAAGCGTAACAGACAGACAGACAGATAGACAGACAGAGTTACTTTCGCATTTATAATATTAGTATGGATTTGTTGTTTCGCGACTGCTTGCATACATACATTTTACTTGTTCGGATAGTGGCGAAGTTTTTGGGCAACAAGATCTGAAAGACCTCTGAAGAGTCTTGTAAGCTACACGAAGATGAAAATTTGTTCGCATTAAAACCTATGGTTTGTTATATCCTACTTATGTTATAATCATCATCATCATCCCAGCGTTAATCCCAGTCGCATCCGAAGCCTTTTCAGCTTTGGAGACTGGGGTCCGCTTTACCAGTCCAACTGCTGATATGGCTAAACTTCGACATTTTCCGTGAAGCGACTGCCGTCTGACCTCCACAACCCGAAGGCGACATCGAAGCATTGCAGTTAGACCAATTGTTGGACTTTTGAGGGCTCCAACAACCCGTAACGACTGCCACTAGATGTTCGTATGGCAACCGGGACCAACAGCTTAACGTGCTTTCCGAGGCACGACCAGACCAGTACAAATATTCATGCATACAAATATTTGCACTGTGCGGGGATCGAACCCGCGCCACCTTGCGCAGCGGCGGCGTCCGCTACCGCTACGCCACGGAGGCTGTCCTACTAATGTTATATAATGAATGGATGAAATTTGGCACACAGGTAGCTTAGAACAAAGTTTAACATAAGATACTTTTCATACCGATATTCCCACGGCATTAAAACTTATGCAAAAGCATTGCTAGTCTGTTTAATAACTAACTTTGTTAGTTCATTGATTCATTATCCATACTAATATTATAAATGCGAAAGTAACTCTGTCTGTCTGTTACGCTTTCCCGCTTAAACCTCTCAACCGATTTTGATGAAATTTGGCACAGACAATCTTTAGACCCTGAGACAGAACATAGGCTACCTTTCATCCCGATAAAATTTGATGTTCCCGAGGGAAATCTAAAAAGCACGATATAACCGAACTCCACGCGGGCGAAGCCGCGGGCGGAAAGCTAGTTTTATTATACAACATTATTTTTTGTTTATATGAAACCCGAAACACGGGTCCAATATTTATAAGTAAATAATCTAGGTATGTACAAAATATCAAAAAGATATCATGAAAAACCACCAAGTTAAGCGATTCGTCGTGTTCCGGCATGATGTCTGGTGAAGCCGTACTGAGAACGGGTCTGAGCAGTTGTTTTGCGATGTGTACCGGGTACGATGTGCCTAATGTTGTTGTGTCGGGAGTTTGGTCGGGGAGGGTCTCCAGATCATCCTCTGGCGCAGCATCGCTGGTCGTGTTGATGGGTTAAACATTTCATCACCTCGCTCAACTGCCGTGTTCCTTCCTATTCACTCAGTTTTTTTGAGTGAATAGGCTTAATAAGCTAGTGCGTTTTACTATCAACGATTGCATCACTGCTTACCATCAGGCGGGATTGCAGTCAAGCACTAGTTTATAACTAAGTTATAAGCTTGCTATTGTATTTGGTTTTCCCAGTTAAAATATGGTCAGAGCCTCAAGTTAACCTCTGGCGTCAGCTGTGGCGCGCGCATGTACGCGCTGATCGCGCTTCATCTATCGTAACCGCTCGGTAACCACTATGCAACAATTTCTTATTTGGGAATAAATATAACATGGTGTAAAAATGATTGGAATGTATTCAGTTGATTATTCTGAACAAACTATATTCATGTTTCGCATAAACTAAAAGAACTTTGTTAAATATTTATTATCGCCCTTGTTGCGACGTTAAAATGTGTAATATTTGGTTTTTAATTACCTATAAATTATTAAGACGCTAGGGATTCAGAATCAACGGTATCGATCAGTATGCTATCCAACATGCAGATAGACAGATTGATTTTCACAACCAAAATATTGCTTTATTAGTCTTGACCCTTTCAAAATAAATGCGCATATTGTATTAGTCACAAAAAGTATGTACTTCTTGTATTTCAGAATATTTTAAAATGACACGTGTAAAAAAACAACATTCATTGAGGTCGCTTTCCCACAGTGCCTCTTTCGCAGAATGCCGCGTTAGTAACTTAGAATAAAAAAAATCCAGGTATTTGTTAATCCACAGCTTATTATATTGGTCACCAACAAAGACATTAAAATTATATTTACAATAGACAGGACATCAAGAACAAAATCGTAATCCAATACTTCTGGCAAACTGGTTAAAAGTCGCTCAGTCTAGTCTGCGCGTCAAGACGTAATTTGTGTCCACCAAAAATAAACATTTTCTAAGGAAATATGTCATGTTGCGCTTTGTATTACTGTACATCTTGTTATGGTAAAACGACTGGACCTAACTTCAAAATGTTTTTCTAAGAATTATTTATATTTCGTCTGTATTTCAAATTTAAATAAATTCTTAAATTGTTCTAGAAACTTTTCCATTATTGTAATAACCGCCCTCTATTGTTGAGTAGTTTTACTATTTACTTGTAGAGATGTAGTAATGTTGTTTATCGATGTAGTTATCGATAATATTTATTAAGTTGAAAACTTATTGCTATATTTCATTGGCATTTAAAATAAAGCTAAATAAACTTAATTATTTCTATATTTCAAGTTTATTTGTTTTTAACTCTATTTGAACATAATCATGTCATATTGATGAACAAAATTTAATGAAGAAGTACTATTCATTCACCTAGGTTTTTGTTATTTTTGGACTACCATTTTTGTCCTGATTTGGACAATTATCTACGTGACAAGAAATTTTCTTCCCAGGAGGCAGTTCTGTTTTCACACAGTTTGTGCAGTCTAGAACCTCAGAGTTCTATCGCAAAGGCATAAATGACCTTCCTATTAGAAGGCAGCAATGTATACATAATAATTGTAACTATTTTGATAAAATAATTTAGTTGAAAATTAAAAAATAAACAATTCAGATTTTCAGTACAAATCGGCAACTTTAAACTTTAGCGCCTATTATATTAAAAGAATTATATAAATAAAAAACTGTAAACAAAAAACATGAAATTACCTATGAACTTTCTGCTTCCTAATTTTTTTGTTTCAAACTATCAAAATTCGAAAACTTCTTTAAATATTATCGATAACTTTATATCGAAATGATACAAACCCTACTAAAGTTTTTAGTATTGCCATTTAAAAACATTTGCAAACAAACATGTAAAAAGAATAATTTTGCTAAAAACAAAATGCAAACAAAAATTGCAAAACAAAATGCGCTTTATGGCCTAAAAGGTTTATTATACTCAAAAATCGCAATAAATTGAGTATTATAATAATTCGTAAGCAAAACATATCTAAAATACCAATAGACGGTGTCACGGAAAATGAATAGTAGCGAATAAAATACTAAAACAGTTTTTGATGTTTGTACAAGACAAGTTTCACATAATTTGTATACTTTTCAATATTTATTTACCCGATTTGAATTATACTAGGGTATTAAATCGGATCTGGCAACATAGACCACACTGGCCACCTACCGGGCAATAGCTGAATATATTTTGTCTCCAAGTGTCGATCTAATTTTGTTATATTGTACTAGATGGCGGAACTGAGACATGGAATCACAGTTTTTCTACGCCATTTTGATACATGCCCCCTCTATTCATCTTAAATCTCTTTGGTCACCAAAGTCTTGCCGCCAAGCGATTCGTCGTGTTCCGGCACGATGTCTGGTGTAGCCCTACGGAGGACGGGTCTGAGCAGTTGTGTTGCGATGTGTGCCGGGTACGATGCACCAAATATTGTTGTGTCGGGAGTTTGGTCGTGGAGGGTCTCCAGATCAATCTCCTTCTAGGTTTAACATTGTATCACCTCGCTCAACAGCCGTCTTCCTTCCTTTATTCACTCAGTTTTTTGAGTGAATAGGAAAAAATATAGGCCCTTAATAAACTAGCGCGCTTTACCATCAACGATTGCATCACTGCTTACCATCAGCCGGGATTGCAGTCAAGAACTAGCTTATGAATAACTAGCGACCGGCCCCGGCTTCGCACGTGGACTAATGATATAGGTACCTAAGCCTTCCACAAGAAACGGTGGCCCTTCAATAAAAATAATGTCTATTGTGCCACCCATCAGCCAATATCTGGCTGCAAGATACATTGACCTTATTGTCCATGGATAGCCAGTTCCACCACCTTCAAACATAATGAAAGCCTACCGGGATAGCAAGTTTGTTCGAAATAATGGTCCAAATGGTATTAAAAAAAACCCTATCAAAATCCGTTGTGTACTTTTAAAGCTTGAATCATACAAAGCGACACAGGGAAAGTAAAAGTGACTTTGTTGTATAATATGTAGATTTTTTTTAATAGTTATGAATTAGTGCTTGACTGCAATCCCGCCTGATGGTAAGCAGTGATGTAATCGTTGATGGTAAAGCGCACTAGCTTATTAAGCATATTCACTAAAAAAAACTTAGTGAATGGGAAGGAAGACGGCAGTTGAGCGAGGTGATACAGTGTTTAACCCAACAACACGACCAACGATGCTGCGCAAGAGGATGATCTGGTGACCCTCCACGACCAAACTCTCGACACAACAACATTAGGCACATCGTACCCAGCACACATCGCAACACAACTGCTCAGACCCGTCCACCGTACGGCTTCACCAGACATCATGCCGGAACACGACGAATCGCTTGGCGGCAAGACTTTGTCTGGTGTCTGGTGGGTGGTAACTTAGCCGGCGGCTGATGTTGCCTACCACCGAGAAAATATAATTAAAAAAAAAAAAAAAAAAAACGAGTAAAGCGCGATTCACTTCGTGAGAGTAATATACTATAATTATCACCTTGTGCCTTCCTTGCAGGTACATCACAGAGGTGCCGACATAGACGCGTTATGCGTGGCGCCGCGTCACATCGACCGGTCTGACTACTTCGCTTCTTTCTACGAGCTGCTGAAAATGCAGCCACAGGTTAGTACAGCTAAATAAAGGCATCTTTCTAGATCCTCATTTACTTATCCAAGATAATGTCTGGACTTCAGAACTGAGCAACTAAGTCCTATCAACTCTACACAATCTCTGTAACAAATTCAGAGGTTACAGTCATTTGTTTCTTTTCAAATTAGTCAGATAGAGACCAGATAGGTCCTCATTTAGTTTCAAAATAGTATTGACGAGTAATTGTTGGGTAAACCTACTTCTTCAGGTATATCGAAAGAGAACGAAGTCGGAACTGTATTGAATATACAATATTAGAAAGAAAAAAATTAATGCTTGGGAACAAGTCTGATACTGAAAATTTAGTTTTAGAAATTTTGTCTGTATGTATGTTAAGTAAAACAACTGAACAGCCCCCTAATCGGCGAACACATTTTTGTCAAATGATTGCGACTAGTTGGGATCAGTTGGGATCGTTCGGACCGCCCATTGCTCCGTTCGGTCCAAACCGATTAGGGCCAGATTTCGATAAAGGGCCTATAGACATGGAGTTTATTAATTTACTTTTAATACTCGTGGTATGTTCCCGAGGAATATTTGTCAACATCCACGAAGGCTACTTCACATATTATTGTACAAGTCAGCAAAAACTAGGGACTATTGAAATACAAACCTAAACAAAACATTAAAGAATAACAAAGGACATTGTTTTTACTTAAAAACAAGCCACGTCTTTGAATTTCGACGAAGATAAAAAAGACTTGTTCAACTTTTTTATGTAATCATTGAACAACAAAAATTTCTCCGACGCTTTTATGGATTGCTTTTCTTCTCTTTTGTGGAATATATTTTGCCTTTAGACAAAAGAAGTCCATAGAAGCAGCAGACGTGTACATCGTCTAATATTCGAGATGAATTTAAACAACCTTAATAAATATCGATATAGGAAAAAAAAAACCGTAAAACATAATAATTGAACAACGAACATCGATAAATACAAGTAAGCTACTTATTTTGGCGGAAAACATTATAACCCAGTAAAATAAAATATAAATACTCTGCTCCCGCCACTTATGACCTTATTAGGAAACATTTCAGATTTAGTGGACTTATAGTAAATTGTAATACGTACCAGGTACTGACCACCCCTAATTCTTTTAGGGTTTTATAAAATTGACACCTATAGCTTACATAAAAAAACAGACAGTAATCAGTAGTATCAGACAGTAATTGTGTACTTACCACACTTCCGTGACAGTTAAATAACACTTATTACGTTATTTACATTGTGGAGCTGACTAATCTTTCATATAAATGAAGCAATGTAATTCGGATTGTGATTGATATTGCTCGGGGACGCGCAGGGGTATGCCTATCCGGCTCGAAGGACCAAAAAACTGTGTAGAGTGCTTCCCTAACATAAGTAATGTCAATGCAGATGTAGAATGTTAAACTTAAATGCAGAAAATGTCAGTGAATGCTCAACGCGATGAATCTAAATAAAAATGCAAGTTGTCCGACTCAAACCACGTCTAATTGAACATTAAAAGTAATATACATAAAATGCATAGAATAATGCAATATGTCAGTGTCAATGCATTGCCAAATGTAGGTCGCGTCCAAAGTGCAAATACACTACTAGCCCGGACTTTTACAGGCTAAAAACCACCTATTCGTTCGTCATCTGCCCTTCCGAGGTCCTCCTAACCACGGTACCCCCGGCAGGTCTTAACCCGTAGTCGTAGCAGCTCTCAGCGGCCGCTCTTCTTACCAGTGACGTGTGCGAACGCGTCACAACGTCAACTCTGGCCATGTGACGAACTTTAGACTCCCCGGGTCCTTCGCCCGTCGGCCATTATGATGGAGGCAGTAGGTCGGCCTCGGCCCTACGACCCCCCGCGCCGTCGGCGGGTAGGGAGAAGAACTCTGTTCCTTTCTCTTCCCTCTGCTTCGGAGAACGAGACAACCCAGTCCCAATCAAAGAAAAAAAAACGCATAATGACCTAACCTAAATCTGGTTTTGTTTGTACAGGTAAAAGATTTGAGAGCCGTGGAAGACGCATTCGTGCCTGTCATCAAGATGAACTTCGACGGCATTGAGATTGACTTGTTGTTTGCCAGGCTGGCCCTCAAAGAAATACCAGGTAAGGAGTTTCTTAAACTTAATAATAACGGCTGAATAAGACGCATAACAAAGCCGAGTCGGTAATAGTCCCGACATTGTCATAATTTCTTTGTTCTGGAACGTACCTAGGAACCATCTTTATACGCATATATTCTACCAATTTACGCAATACGTTTATTTATTATTCCTGTTGTGTATTAAATGGATTGTTTTCCTCGAGGTGCAAAGAACAGATGAGATACGTCGAGACGTCGCCAGCATGTGAAACAGTAAACAAATAAACATATATGAGCTTGGGGGGGGGTTACAGTGAATAGACTCTTAATAAACTAATGCGCTTTACATCAACGATTGCATCACTGTTTACTCTTCTACTTTTCTCTACTCTCATCAGGCGGGATCACGGAAAAAACTATCGACTATCATAAAACTTGTTTTAAGACATTCAGCCACAATACGTCCATGACTGGCCCCCCTCTAGCAAAATTGGCCGGCCGTGTGCTTCTCACATATAGGCTTTCTGTTTTAAAACACGCAATGTAGACACTCTACTATAGTTGTATGACGTCCATGGTGAATCGTTACTTGTAAATTGAACGCCATTCATTGCACATCGCTCACTGTTAAAAAAGACACGCACATCCGCCATACCGTTCCGTGGTGAAGCATCTAATCACTAACTTCTGCCCGCTATTTTGTCCGCGTGACATTTCTTGACCCCGATTCACCCCGTTGCATTGCATTGCATCGCAGCTATCACTTCCTTTTCGCTTTACGTTTTTAATGACATTATTTTGTAACCAATTGACAATCCTACTAGTATTATAAATGCAAATGTTTGTGGGTATGTATGGAGGGATATTTGTTACCCTTTCACGCAAAAAACTGAAAAGGATTTTGAAAAAATTTGGTACACAGATACTTTATAACCGGAAATTCACATAGGCTACTTTTTATCCCGATATTCCCACTTGATTAAAACTTACGCAGGTGAAACCGCGAGCGCAGCTAATCTATACTCTATACTCATATATAAAGCTGAAGAGTTTGTTTGTATGTTTGTTTGTTTGAACGCGCTAATCTCGGTGACTACTGGTGCGATTTGAAAAATTCTTTTTGCGTTAGATAGTCCATTAATCCAGGAAGGCTTTAGGCTATATAACATCACGCTGCGACGAATAGGAGCGGAGCATAATTATATATATATACATAACTCCATGCGAACGAAGTCGCTGGCGGCCGCTAGTTATTTATAATTATAAACCATTTGATAATCATTCGAAAACAGTGTTACGTGCCTAATTTAGGTTATACAATATTATTTTTTGTTTATGCGAAACCCGAAACACGTGTCCAGTATTTCTAAGTAAACAATCTACTTATGTATAAAATTTCCAAAAAAAGATATGATGAAAAACCACAAAGTTATGAGCTTGTTATCCTACTTGGTTGTCCCAACAAAAATATGGTCCTCGCTCTGTTCAAGCTGGCGAGCCGGGGGCATTGACCTGTGGCATCAGCTGAGCGCGGGCATGCGCCGGCGTAAACTGCAGAGCGCGCTCAATAATCAGTATAATCACATTGCAACAACTTCTAAATGTGTTTACTGTTTGTGAAAAAATATAACATGGTGTAAAAATTATTAGAATCGATTCAGTTGCTTATTCTGAACAAACTATATTCAGGTTTCACATATAACAAAAAATAACGTTATATGTATAGTTAGTAAGGGATCGTTGCATAACTGGGGCCCTAGTTTGCTATTTTTATAAATTTGTCTTTCCAACACGTTTCCATTGCCATTCTATTGTCATTATGCTAAAAGTTCGTGATCTGCTAAATACATAATGATCGTTCAATTATCGGTCAGACGTCTCTTAATGAAAAGGCCGTTGCCGTATTGAAATTATAACCCGTTAGTAGAAATATTTTCTAAAACCTGCTACTCAATTTCAATATTTATTAATATGGAATGGATTGTCACTGAATTGACCACCGGAAAGTCATAATAACGCCATTATAAAGGCTGTATCTGACATCGACGCACAAACGAGTACCATGGATCCAGTACATGATTCTGAACCCCCCAGTGGTGGAATTTTTCATCGGCTTTTTCATGATTAAAAAAAAATATATATTATTATTATTATTTCAGTTTAAACCGTTCATAATTGCTATACTTTAATAACCCAATAAGATTTTAAAGTAAAAATTAATGAACTCACTAATTACACAAAAAAGCGCAATGAAAACCAAACTCGAAAAACGATCTTATCACCTGATTTAATAGAGTTCACATCAGGGATCAACGTCATACCTACAAACCCGCACGGCGGCACGCTTGCAACGTTCAAAGGCCGAGCCGACACTTTTTTTAAACACTGAATTCTCTATCCGTTCATTAACGACGTAAATGACTATCATAATTTTATTAGTGGCATGTGGTCTAGCTTTTTCGCGAAGTTTGCGTTACGATGTCAGATACACCCTGTATTAGTAGTTAGTAGTAGTTACGATTCTGGTCAAAATCTATAATTATGAGATCACTGATCGACCATTCTGACACTATTGTAATAGCAGACTGGGGCCCCAGAACATGTTTATCGTGTTCCTACTGTCTATACAAATAAAACTTAAGTTTATTATTGATTTTTATGAATACAAAGTTCAAATTTTAATCACTCATGTGTTCTAAGATAACAAATTAAATAATCAATGTCATTCAGTATATCTGAATTCAGTTACTTTAATTTCGGTGGCCGTAATTAAAACGATCTTTTTAAAAAATACGTGATATATTAATTTACGGTACAAAACCACAAATGCCGCTTATATGAAGCTGTCGTGCTATGAGGCAAGATCTCATCCATACTAATATTATAAATGCGAAAGTAACTCTGTCCGTATGTCTGTTACGCTTTCCCGCTTAAACCTCTCAACTGACTTTGATGAAATTTGGCACAGACAATCTTTAGACCCTGAGAAAGGACATAGGCAACCTTTTACTGGAAAAATAATTGATGTTCCCGAGGGAAATCTAAAAAGAGCGATGTAACCGAACTCAACGCGGGCGAAGCCGCGGGCGGAAAGCTAGTATTTATAAGCGAAAGTAACTCTGTCTGTCTGTCTGTCTGTCTGTTACGCTTTCCCGCTTAAACCTCTCAACCGATTTTGATGAAATTTGGCACAGACAATCTTTAGATCCTGAGAAAGGACAGGCTACCTTTTACTGAAAAAATAATTGATGTTCCCGAGGGAAATCTAAAAAGCGCGATATAACCGAATTCCACTCGGGCGAAGCCGCGGGCGGAAAGCTAGTTCAAAATAAATCAAAACTTCAACTATACCACCATTTTAGGTTGTTTACTAATATTTAATCGCAGTCGAAACTGGAAAGTCAACAATGTTGTGCCGAAGCGCAGTACCGACGCTCTTTCCACTTACCCTCGTGATTGCCCTGCGAAAATAACGGTATAGTTAATTAATCACTTATAGGTGAACTCTACATCCATACAAAAAAATTGTTCTACAAGAATTCAACTTAAACTAAGCTTAATGCTTTGCCATTGTGTCGTATTACAGGCCGAATGCTGTTAGTAAATACATAAAATTATATCTTATAAATACACAAACAAACAGAAAACAGTCGCATTTCCATTTGCGCTTATATCATCATCATCCCAGCGTTAATCCCAGTCGCATCCGAAGCCTTTTAAGCTTTGGAGTCTGGGGTTCGCTTTACCAGTCCAACTGCTGATATGGCTAAACTTCGACATTTTCCGTGAAGCGACTGCCGTCTGACCTCCACAACCCGAAGGCGACATCGAAGCATTGCAGTTAGACCAATTGTTGGATTTTGAGGGCTCCAACAACCCGTAACGACTGCCACTAGATGTTCGTATGGCAACCGGGACCAACGGCTTAACGTGCTTTCCGAGGCACGACCAGACCAGTGCAATTCATATTCATGCATACAAATACTTGCACTGTGCGGTGACCGAACCCGCGCCACGCTGCGCAGCGGCCGCGTCCGCTGCCGCTACGCCACGGAGGCTGTCAAGTGTTCCATTTGCGCTTATAGTGACGTTTTAAAGACATTGAAATTATCGATGAAAACGAACCGGAAACACTACGCTACCGTTGAATCCATTCTTGCCAATCAATTAATTATTGCGTAACTAATACCCCAAAGGGAACCGCTTCTTTTGTAAACGTACAGCGATTAGCTTGCAATAGACTACTCGACAATTTGATCGACATGTAGACGGACGGGCACTTCGGTTCGCTTTGTCCAACTTCGTCTCGCCTCGGGTGACTTCGGATAGTTGAGGGCTTTTGTGCACGAGTCAAAGGACACAAAGCTTACTTCGGGTTTCGAGAAATTCTACTAGTATTTCGTGGAAGTAAGTTGAAAAGTATTATGTATTTATGTAGTACAGTACGTATAGATTTAGTGGGCTAAGTTTAGGATCAGAAATTGCTCAACAAAGCATATATTATACCTTTCCTTCATCTAATAGTATTGAATTACAAAATTCCAATTGATTTATCTCTACAGTATCAGTCTATCGCTATTATCCCCACATATTTGAGGTTGCCGCAACCGATCTTTATCTTCATCAACTGCCACTAAGTATAAAGCTTCTTTTAAGATTTTTCACAAGATCTAATTTTCACATATCACTTCAAGACTTCTTTTTGCCCACTCCTGTGGAAAGGGAGAGCCCTTTCAATCCTTCCTGGTTTTTAGCCTTTATATTTTTAAATATTATTATTTAATGTATATTCGATCTCTGAATTTCTTTACCATTTGATAACACCCAGTAAGTGGAAGCTGCATTAGATGGCGAAATAGATCGGACGGTTAAGCACAGAATTAACACTGGATGGATGAAATGGCGGCAGGTCACGGGAACAATCTGCGACTCCCGCATTCCCCTTAAACTTAAGGGGAAAATATATAAAACCATGATCCGACCTGCTGTCTTGTATGGATCAGAATGTTGGGCTACGAAAGGGATGAATGAAAGGCAATTACATGCAGCCGAGATGAGAATGCTAAGAGGGATGTGTGGTGTTACACGAATGGATAGAATAAGAAATGAGTACATAAGAGGAAGTCTGAAAGTGGCACCAGTAGCTGAAAAGTTGTGTGGAAATCGGTTGTCATGGTACGGGCATGTGTTACGGAGAACTGAGGAGAATGTCGTGAGGAGAGTCTTAATTATGAATGTTGTGGCTATAAGAGTAGGGGAAGACCAAAGAAACGATGGATGGAATGTGTGAAGGATGATATGACTAAGAAGGGAGTGACTGCGGAGATGGCTTCTGATAGGGATGCATGGAAGAAAAAGACATGTTGCGCCGACCCCAAATAAATTGGGATAAGGACAGGAGAATGATGATATGAAATGAGGTCTCAAAAAATAAACCTTGATTGAATGAAGTGTAAGTGACATTTATAACTACTCCCTTCGTCCACTAACACGTCCACAGGACGTTTATTAATTAAATATATATTATAGCAGCATAGCATAATATATATTTAATTAATTGCAATAGGCATAAATGGCATAGTAGCGACATGTTAACAATGATATTGGCGCCGATTGTGTTGTTCACAAACTAAACTAATTTTAAATTAAGTGTATCTTTTTCTTTCTATTTGATTAAGAAAAGGATGGAAGATAACATTTTAGTTTAATCTTGTCAAATTAAGATACGCCATAGACAGTTTAGACGCGATTATAAAATGGCGACTAAAAATTCGACAATTTACGTCAGGAGCGGACTAATTTGACGGGTCTAAACTGACATATTATTGTTACGAATGGACCTTATGTCGATGGCATAAGGATCAATATCGCGTGACAGGCAGTGTGTCACTTTTAAGCCCTATTTCCCCAGATCTAGACATTTTCTAGGTACAATATAAAAACGCATTGCTAGACTTAGGATGGCCTATCGAATGGTACAGGTCTCAACAGTTTTGTCAACAAAGTGTCGACATCGAAATTTCTAGACACCTGTTTCCGGGAATTATCGTAGGTACTTACTAAATGATCTCGAAGTTATGCGGTATTATTATTACGTCTAGACGAATCTGGAATGTTCGATCACCTGACCTATATGTTCAGACTGACTGTGCGCCGTGGCGCCGGCGCACAGTCAGTCTGAATTCGACTAGCGATACGAGAACAAGCGACAGTTAAGAAGCGATCTTAAAGAAGACCTACTGCGACAATTATAACGAGAACGTCGATTACTATACTCTGTTTTTTAATCTCGTAGACTAAACTGACATTACGAGTGTTGGCAGTTTATTGCAATTCTTAAATAGTGCCGAAACTTAGCGTTCATAAAATCAAGTATCGTTTTTTTACAATAAGTTATCCTGAAATAATGTGTAGGTACTTATTAAAAACGTAATAATACAAAATTAATAATGTAAATTTGACATTTGCATGTGTCAATTTAGTCTACGAGATTAAAAAACAGAGTTTACGTGACGCCTTTACGTCGATGATTACGTTATCTGTAGTGTTATTGTGTGTTTACAACACGGACTTCGTGGACATAAGGGAAGACTTCGGTGCAACGTCAGCGACATTCTACTTGTCATTGCCTACAATCGACTGTACCTTCGTTGCCAATAAACTTCGTAACCCTTAACCGGCGTTTAAGTACCCCTAGCCCTTAACATTATCTTCTGTTCTTTTCTTAATGAAATTGAAAGAAAGAGATGCACTGAACTTAAATTTAACTTAGTTTGTGAACAAGGCAATCGGGTCTATTAACAAGACATGACGTTAAATTATTATCGCCGGGTGTCCACAACTCGCTGTCACCAGTATGTCTAGTATGAGTTTTCATTATGAGACTCGTCATCATCGTCCCAGCGTTAATCCCAGTCGCATCCGAAGCCTTTTCAGCTTTGGAATCTGGGGTCCGCTTTACCAGTCCAACTGCTGATATGGCTAAACTTCGACATTTTCCGTGAAGCGACTGCCGTCTGACCTCCACAACCCGAAAGCGACATCGAAGCATTGCAGTTAGACCAATTGTTGGACTTTTGAGGGCTCCAACAACCCGTAACGACTGCCACTAGATGTTCGTATGGCAACCGGGACCAACGGCTTAACGTGCTATCCGAGACACGACCAGACCAGTGCAAGTATTCATATTCATGCATACAAATACTTGCACTGTGCGGGGACCGAACCCGCGCCACGCTGCGCAGCGGCCGCGTCCGCTACCGCTACGCCACGGAGGCTGTCAAGTTTTCATTACGAGAATCGCTCATCGATATCCAGCGCGTTTGTCTTACAACCTTGAAACGGGCCAATCGATGAGATGAATGAAAACTCATACTAGGCCTACATGACATGATCGTTTCGCCATAACGCCCCATTGAGTACGCCACAATCAACCTTGTGGCACAGTAGTCAGTCCGGTACGATCAGAAAATTTACCTATTTTTATTTTGTCCACAGATTCGTTTGATTTACGTGACGACATACTACTGAAGAACTTGGATCAGAAATGCGTGCGTTCTCTCAACGGTTGCCGCGTTACTGATGAGATCCTGCGTCTTGTGCCTAATATAAACAACTTCCGACTGACGCTGCGAGCTATCAAGCTGTGGGCCAAACGTAACTATACATCACTTACTGTTTTATTTGTTATAAATAAATCAGCGACATTGGTTGCTACCAATTACCATTAGTACAAAACCGCTTGACAAGCTGCACCGCCTGCTGCTGACCATTGGCTCTCTTACTCAGAAAATTCTGATGCCACTAGTAGGTAACTAGCATTTTTAGACATAAAATTGTGGTTAATTAGTATCAAACATTATTCATAAACGTTGCTTAAAGTTAACTAGTGGTTAGCGATTGTTTAAGCATACATTTTAGACGTTTGCATGTCACTTAATTTTAATCATCGTTTATGAATAAACCCCTTAAACTCTGTGGTGTTTATTCATAAACGATTATATTATGTGACGAACGTTGCTTAAAGTTACTATACTCGATGAATGTTCGTGATTTCTTCAGAATGGTGGTAAACAGTCCACAGTTAAGGTTTGACCTGTTTGGTAAGAGAAAAAAATATTACCCAATTACTCCTTACCTCAACGCGTAATTTAAAGCAAGGTTATCAAAAATGGTACTGTCAAAAATACCGAAGAATATGTTTACTAAGACGTTTCATAAGCAAATTTCCTACCCCCATTATTTTTTCTCTCCATCTCCCACAGGTCACGGAATTTACTCCAACACTCTCGGCTACCTGGGCGGCGTGTCCTGGGCCATGCTAGTAGCTCGCACGTGCCAACTATACCCCAACGCATTGCCTGCCACATTGGTGCACAAGTTTTTCCTGGTCTTCAGCCAGTGGAAGTGGCCACAACCTGTTCTGCTAAAGCAGCCCGATTCTGTCAACCTTGGCTTTCCAGTTTGGGATCCTAGAGTGAGTATATAAGATTTTTTATGGACTGTTTTGTTCTATGCATACATAGATATTAAATATATTTACGAAAAGAACGCGTACTGTTTATTTATATATGGCTATACAATATGTAAAGAAAACCCTGTCCGATCCGTGAAGGTATTGTTAGGTATCGATAACTGATTTTACTAATGCCTACAAAGCGGGGCTAAAGATAAAGAAACATCCCCCTAAAAATTAAATATTACTTCGCAAAAAGAGGAAAAGTAATACATGTGCGGTAGGTAATAAATGCGCGGGCGAAAAGGGGCAGGGCACGTAGCAGGCGGTCGCATCGCTATTTGCTCATAATAATACCGTCAAAAATGGTGTTGTCACTTATTAAAAAATATACCAAATTTCGGGGAAGTTGGAATTAATTAGCCGGAAAAAAGATTGTTACAAAATTCATTAGTATTGTTACTATGATGATTACGTAAAATTTTATATTGGATTTGGTCATGTGTTTACTTGAACTTTATTATCCTTATGGGTTGGACGGGGTTTTCTTTAAATTTTGTATATATTATGGCTGGCACAAGTTCATTAATTATATTGCAATAGTTTCAAATGGAACCACCAAAATGGTTTCACTAAATATGTGCAATAATTTCTGCTATTATCTAAAACTGAAGGCATTGAATTGTTCTAGAGTGAAACAATTAAAACAAGTGATGACCTTCAAACTGCAATGAACCTGCGCCTTGATCCAGATATTGCCTTGCGCCATATTACGGCCTGCGCAGAAAAAACGCCTGGTTTCTCATAATGGAAACATTCTAGACTGATTATGTCCACATGTAACAGCGTACCATGAACTGGTTGCTTCTGTTTTGCGGTATGGCATTATTTTCTGGGGAGTCTATTGATAAAATTGCTTCTCAAGAAGCTAAAATTACTTATTTTTGTATCAAGATTTTAGTTAAACTTTACCCCACACTACTTAGCCTCCTTGCGCAGCGGTAGCGAACGCGGCCGCTGCGCAAGGAGGCGCGGATTCGATCCCCGCGCAGTGCAAATATTTGTATGCATGAATATGAATATTTGCACTGGTCTGTTCGTGCCTTGGAAAGCACTTTAAGCCGTTGGTCCCGGTTGCCATACGAATATCTAATGATAGTCGTTTCGCCTTGTTGAAGCCCTCAAAAGTCTAATAATTGGTCTATCTGCAATGTTTCGAAATCGCTTTCCGATTGTGGAGGTGAGACGGCAATCGCTTCACGGAAAATATCGGAGTTTAGCCAAAATCAGCAGTTAGACTGGTAAAACGGACCCCAGATTCCAAAGCTTAAAAAAGCTTCGGATGCGACTGGGATTAACTCTGAGATGATGATGACTTAAAAAACTTAGGAATAGGAAGGATGACGGCAGTTGAGCGAAGTGATGCAATGTTAAACCCAAGACCAACACGACCAAACGATGCTGCGCTAGAGGGAGATTGATCTGGAGACTCTCCACGACCAAACTCCCGATACAACAACATTTGACGCATCGTACCCGCCACACAACGCAACACAACTGCTCAGGCCCGTCCTCTGTACGGCTTCACCAGACATCATGCCGGAACACGACTCGGCAAGACTTTGTCTGGTGGGTGGTAACTTCTGCCGGCGGCCGATATAGTGGCCTACCACCGAGGAGATTTTTAGGACATCAAATATTTGTTCCGTGCGAAAATCAAAACCGCGACACGCAGCTCAACAGTCAATCGTTTAAACACTGAGCTGACCGTGTCGATTAGATTTAAACAAACCTGTCAAACGCTACTGAGATATTTAAGGTACTTCAATGTAGCCTACAAAATATATTTCTTACGTTCAATTACCATTAGCTCTATAATATGTTATGTTCAATCCCCAGGTGAACATATCGGATCGTTTCCATCTGATGCCGATCATCACGCCGGCGTACCCGCAGCAGAACTCCACGTTCAACGTCTGCGCCTCCACCAGGACGGTCATCTGCGAGGAGTTTAGACTAGGTTAGTTTTTATGTGTATTTACATAGTATAAATAACCTAAGTCTTAGTCCTAGATGTAGTAAACTATACAATGTTATTTTCTCTATATGCGAAACCCGAAACCTGTGTCCAGTATTATTAATTAAAGAATATATGTCTGAATTTTCAAAAAGATATCATGAAAAATTACAGTTATGATTATGAGCTTGTCAGATCTCATCAGGTTCTCCAACAAAAATATGGTCAAGCACCGTTTGCCCGCCCGCGCCTGCAGTACCTGTGTGTCTAGTATTATAATCTACTGTCAACTGTGTTGTGCACTTGGTAACCACACTGCAACAATTTCTAAATATATTTGGGAAAAAATATAACATGGTGTAAAAATGATTGGAATCGGTTCAATTACTTTATAAAAAAAAAAAAAAAACATACGGTCGAATTGAGTAACCTCCTCCTTTTTGAAGTCGGTTAAAAAGGTCAGCTGACCTTATCCAGCAGTGTAGCTAAAATACTCTTAGAGCTACCCCGAAATCGATGACACCGTTTCCGATTGGTGGCATGAAAGTCTATTCGACGTCCGATGCAAAACCGAGGCCGCCCCGGCAATATCCTCAACGCATTAAAATATTGCACAATGCTTAAAGCATAATGCTTGGGGAACTAGTTCTAAGACTAAATTACGTAACCAATGCACACCAGCTTAAGAATATAGGGTTTAGTAGAGTCTGAAACTATCCGGAAAGCCTGAAGCTTCTTCTTCTTCTCAACATATAAAGGTCCACTGCTGGATAAAGACCTCCCCCGAGGCTTTCCACAATGACCACTCTTGTGCTGCCCGATCTATCGGTTTCCCACGATCTTCACCAGGTCAGCTATTCCGAAGCCAGGCTTTGGGAATTATTTGGTATTGAAGACTAAACTTGTAGACGTAACCTTGGAAGGTCTTAATCGATGACCTTGTGAAGGCCGCAAACTTTTGGATGCGAAAAGCACAGAACCGGTCGAAATGGAGGTGCATTGGTGAGGCCTATGTTCAGTAGTGAAATGATGAGTATTCGAGATTTAATAGCTTTTCGGGTGTTTGTTTTACATACTATTTATTTTGCCTACAGGTCTAGCAATAACAGACGAGATCATGCTCGGCAAATGCGGTTGGGAGCGTCTGTTTGAGGCGCCCAATTTCTTCTCTCGCTACAAGCACTTCATAGTGCTGCTCGCGTCCTCAGCAACTACCGACGATCAGCTGCAGTGGTGTGGTCTCATTGAGAGCAAGATAAGACACCTTATCAGTAAGTTTGTCAGAACTAATAAAATAACATTTATTTCGGGCTACTATGTCCCGTAGACTAAAAACAAAAAAATGATTAAATTAATTTATGTTAATAAGATATAACAGACCTTGCTTTTGTCCCGTCCCGTCTCGTCTTTGCGGACGTGGAGGTCAGAAATTAAACCCATTATATAAAACTTATCCTATATTCCAACATGTGTACCAAAATTCTTCGAAATCTATTCGACCGTTAAGTTGTGATAGGTAGCAAACAGATGAGAGGGAGATCTCCAACTCCCTTCTCGGGTCGCAGAAGACGCACCGGGTGCCGAGGAAGGGCGAATAACGTCCTCTTGCGGCCCCCATGAAAGGGTTCAGGGGCGAGGGACATGGGGAAGTCCCCGCCCCCTATTCGATGGACACCGAGGTGGAGGCGCGCACCTTTGAGGCGATGCACGGGGTAACTTAACACCCCACTACCCGTGGCCGTGGAAGAATTTAGACTCCCGTCCCGCTGCCCAACGCGCGCTCATGACAGAAGAGACACCGGGGTGGTTTTTAGTCAGTAGAAGTCTGACAGACCCCGTCGCCCACCCCAGGGCGGCGGACTTGCATGAGCATTTTCCAATCCGGAACAAAAAAAAAGGTAGCAAACAGATGACATGTTGTTATCAGAGCCCCAGTGGAGAGTACCCATAACGACTCAATTAGTTATTTTTTAATTAACGAATTGAGGGACGGAACCGACTACGTAACGT
This sequence comes from Sesamia nonagrioides, assembly GCA_017933935.1. Classification (NCBI taxonomy): domain Eukaryota; kingdom Metazoa; phylum Arthropoda; class Insecta; order Lepidoptera; family Noctuidae; genus Sesamia; species Sesamia nonagrioides. The sequence continues at coordinate 271,705 of JADWQK010000927.1, read as the reverse complement.
CACAACCATGACAACAGTTAAATTTAGAATATATGCATAAACATAATTGAAATGTGTGAAAAAAACTAGAACATTTAACACAACGCGTAATGAGCTGCGAAAATTGGGTCAGACTTATAAACGGCTGTTATATAGGACAAATATTTAGGTATTATTAATAGGTCACACTATTTACTTCAGCGTTTTATAAACATAACGATAATGACCCCGAATCTCTTGTTTACAAACTGAATTTAAGGCCAGAGTTTTCTTTTTTTAATCGCGTCCAAAATTAAAAAACTAAGGAGAATCATGAAAAATTAGTTTAACTGGATTAAAATAATGATATCTTCTATACTTTTCTTAATTGATAGAAAAAAAGAGATGCTCTGACTTTAAAATTAGGGAATCAGTGCCATTGTGTGGTAATTTTGATTGCATTGAGTCATTGTTGTATGTACGTAACGCAACTTTTGATGATTTTTGACCCCCCTTCCCCCGTTATAACGCACCGCAACGTTTTTCTGTACCCACACTTCTCTAAACGTTATGTAACACTCAAGTGTTCATTTTTTTTTCCTAAAGTCGTAAAAAGTTATATAATAGTTTTTACACTTGGTATAGTTTTAATTTACTAAATAATATTTTTTATAAAAATGTTACGTAACGTATTTTAAGAAAGACCCCGTCCCGTCCCTGTAACGCGTCGTAACGTTTTACGAGACACCCCCCAAAAATTGCTAAACTATACATACCACGTTATGCTTCTAAGGTCGAGATATTTGTAGAAACTGTATATAGAGTTTAACATAATATGTACTGTATTCGTTACAGCCACACTGGAGCGCAACTCACATATAACAATAGCGCACGTCAACCCGGAGTGCTACAACTCGGTGCCGCTCAACACTAACAATGGACAACCACTTGCTTTGCCACCAGGTAACTGCGGTTATAACTTTTAGTTGTATTGCATACTGGCTGTCCCTTGCCTATGCCACCGGGTAACCGAAGTGATGACTTTTAGTAGTACAGCACTACAATCACAGAGGACATCGAGGGACTGGAACAATTATCTCGATGGTAGGTCATAACATCGGCTGCCGGCAGAAGTTACCACCCACCAGACAAAGTCTTGCCGCCAAGCGATTCGTCGTGTTCCGGCATGATGTCTGGTGAAGCCGTACGGAGGACGAGTCTGAGCAGGTGTGTTGCGATGTATGCCAGGTACGATGCGTCAAATGTTGTTGTGTCGGGAGTTTGCTCGTGGAGGGTCTCCACATCAATCTCTCTCTGGCGCAGCATCGTTGGTCGTGTTGTTGGGTTTAACATTGCACCACCTCGCTCAACTGCCGTCTTCCTTCCTATTCACTAAGATTTTTTAAATGAATGGGCTTAATAAACTAGCGCGCTTTACTATCAACGATTGCATCACAGCTTACCATCAGGCGGAATTGGGATCGGGAATCGGGCGGGGAAAAAAAAAAATTGCTTGCAGTGGTCTTTTTGTCCTATTACAATTTGTGTCTTCAAGACTACAGGCTCATAATAAACTAGTTACCATTAACGATTACATCACTATTTACTATTATGTGTAATCAGTCAAGCACTAGTAAAGCATACTGGCAATACCTTGACATAAGTTTTCATGACTACATAACCTTCAATTAAGATTTACACACAAGGGTTTAGTTACGGGCCTCGTGACGGTGTCCACGAAGACTGGGTCAGGATTGCAGGTTGGTTAAAAAAGAAACCGTGGGCCCTCGCGCATAGGCAAGTGAAGAAACACGGATGGGTTTTAGTCAGTAAAATTCTGACACGACCTTCCGCTCCGCCCAGAGCGGGAGAGGTCATTTGATGATTTCCCGTCCCAAACAAAAAAAGGGTTTAGTTACGGGCCTATCATACTCAGTATTAAACTAAGAACATAACAGCAGTTCGGGGCCCGAACTAAGAATGAATGGCAACACCATTCCAGTTACCCTTCCGTTATAAAAGCTTTTTTAAACCTTTAAACTAGTGCTTAACCGCGATCCCGCCTGATGGTAGGTAGTGATGCAATTATTGATGGTAAGGTGCACTAGTTTATTAAGAGCCTATTCACTCTAGCCTTGAAGACACTTAAATTTAATCAAACGGGAAGATCGCCGCCGGATATTGTTCCAGTCCCTTGATGACAGCGGTGTTAAAGATTAGGCCAAACGAAAGTAATTGGGTAAGGTTATGGTTTAAGACATTTATTTCTCAAAAAAAAAAAAAAAATACAATGATTCACTTACAATGACAAACACTGGTTACAAAAGTAAACATTCAGTTTATTATACAGTATTGTTAGTTATTGTTACTAAATTTATTTATATGAGCGTTTGTCACTTTCAGGATCACCAATACCAGCAGAAGGTTCTAATGAAGTTACTAAGAATGAGAAAGTGAGTATTGAACACAATAAATTATTGTAACAAGTCTGCCTTATCGACGGTTAACCGCCAAGACCTCCTAACTGACATATTTTAACAATATAATTTTTTTTTATGAAACATTCCAAAAAATATATTCCACAAAATACGAAAATCTCTTAAATCGAATTCGCAGTATTTCAGGTATATTTTCTGTCACGTATAACAAATTATAGAAACTCTTTGAAAATTTTATTTCACCATAATGGCGGATATCGCCAATGACAGTTGAAAAAGTCGGCCGCGTGAACCATGATGGAGGTTTAGAGGCAAAGTCATGATGTGGCACTATGCTGCGATATTTCAATGTCCTATATGAATTATTTACTGAATGCATTTTTAACTACATAAATCACCCGTTTTTATTTAGTAAACGACACTATAAATAATTTTAAAATTCCAGTGAAAAATGCGCGTGACACTCATCTTAGCTTTCCCGTCAAAAGTCCTCGAGTAAAATCAGCCAGTTCACTTACTCCATTCGTTGACATACAACCTTTTTTACAGTCACTTAGTTCAACCGATCTTGATTGCTATCGCATTGGTGACATGACATACGGCGGCTGCAGTGACCATTTTGCTTTTAATACTATCTTTATGCCAGCGTAATAAAATTTAAAATTGGTCCAAACTGACTGTATAAAAGCTTGTTTAAATCATTAGTCTTATTTCAAATGGAGACTATTTCGTATAGGTGCATATGTGCGTTTGTCATTTTTACAACCTGTTTTAGGACTCCCTAGTACTAAAACAGGTTGTAAAAATGACAAACGCTAAAATATATGCATCTGATGGTTCAAAGCTTACATAACTGCCTGAAGGATTTTTCATTTTCAAATAGCAAACCCAAATGTGTGAATCAACTAGTTTGCAGAAAAACGGACACTACCTCAGAGAACGTATCACCTACACCATACATTATTTAAAGTCATATTAATATTGTTACGAATGCACCCTATGTCGATGGCATAAGGTTCAATATTGCGTGATATGCAGTACATAACTTTTAAGCCCTATATCTATTCTATTATAGCCCGTTAAAATATGTTCTTTTTAATACTTTCAGGGTGAAGTAGTAGCAAACTACTGTTCCATGTGGTTCATTGGTCTGGTATTTGAGAAGACCAACTTAAATGTAAATTTGACATATGATATATTGACATTCACGGATTCTGTCAACTATCAGGCAGACAGTGCTAACATGTTGAGGGAAGGAATGACTATAGAGGTAAGTGTGGGATTACTTTTACATACTATTAGTTTTTAGTCAGTGACAGCGTTCTTTATTTTTTTTTTTACTGATTTTTTAGATTACTTACAAAATATGTATATTTGTTAATGTTCGCTTTGGAATACGATGGAGAAAATTAGATTAAAGGGTGTGTAAAGTAGGCCTACTATGAGTTTTCATTACAAATTCGATCGTCGATATCGAGCACGCTTGACTCATCGATTGTTCCGCTTCAAGGTTGTAAGAACTCTCAACCAATGAGAGCGAAAAAGCTCATACTAGGCATACTGGGCTTTTAGCTACTAAACTGATATTACTATGTGCAGAATAAACTATTTTAATTATCACAAATAACCATCTGTCGTCTTTGTTAGGACTTTAAAGACTATTTCTTGATTAACTACTATTTTATTTTGATAAATCTTCACGCTATAAATTTCTTTTATATAATAACTCCAATTGATTTCACCACCTATCCCAACATTACAGGCGCGCCACGTCAGGCGCAAGCAACTGCACCAATACCTATCTGGCTCCCTGCTCAAACGAGAACGCACTACTTCAGGCAACAAACGCAAGCCACCGGATGTGACGAATGCCATGCCCGCTCCTACTAAAAAGACTAAGCGTCTGTCAGAAAGCAGTGTATGTATTTATTTCTTTATATTAAAGAATACAACACAACAACACAAACACTACTACCAACACTACTACTAATTTGAGTGTCTTCAAGGCTAGAGTAAATAGGCTCTTAATAAACTAGCGCGCTTTACCATCAACGATCGCAGCACTGCTTACCATCAGGCGGGATTGCAGTCAAGCGCAAGTTTATAATTAATAAAAAAAAAACTTACAAATCATACGTAATTACAAGCTAATATAGCCCGATTCGAACTATTGTGGCGACTCGAGAAGTGTCGCGCAAGTTACGGCCGCCATAAAGTTTAAAAAGGGCCCGATATTTATAAATCCTTATTATTTGATTAACCAGCACCCTAATTGCGTAATATATAATTACTATCAATTGGAATCATTTTGAAGCCTATTAGGCGATTCACACAAGGCACCGCGTACCGCCGCGGACGGCTAACTAAAGACTTAAAGAGTACCGCTCGACCGCGCGGTCTGGCGGTGTGTATGTTAGGCATCTACGGATTTAATAGAGGTCAATGAGACATGAGATCCGCTTCACCGCTCCCCGAGGCAGTACGCGGTGTGGTGTGTGGATGGCCTTACTAATCCATTGCTGTTGATATTCGAAAAATGTCTCTGCCCAACAACGTAAGTAATGAACGTTGTTGAACTGTCAAAATGAAAACCTTTGCTACGGATAATGTGTTACGCAATTACCCTGCTGTAGTATCACCTACAATGCAATTTGTTACCATAGTAAAATAGCTTCATAGGTCCACAAACATTCATGGGTGTTTCACTGCAGGGCAAAAACACTTCCTTATTTCCATTTTTGACAATTTGGACACAGTTCAAAAATAGTTTTCCAGACAAAATCCCTGCAGCACAAAAATCATGTTGCTAAAACAATGTTGCGCACTTTGTTTCACCAATGAATATAAGTATTTAGATGACCATTACATTACCCCCTGAAAAGAGTCTGATTAGAAAATAAACACCCTTTAAATTAGCAATTTCCTTATCAGTTTTGTGGATTTTTGTTGGTAAACTAGATTGACTGACAAGAAAATCCTCTCCACAGGAAACCTGTACATTCAATGAACCCATTACTCCACAGACGGACGAAGTTAGTGTGTTGTCATACAACGAAGACTCAAACTCATCCAACATGTATGAAGTCAACCTACAGAATGGTATCTTACCAAACGCAGCCACAGAGCCAAAACCTGCCACAGACAAGCCAGAACATCCACCGTCAACATCCAACACCATAGCCTGTACGTAGCATTACGAAGAATGGCGTACTCGGTTCATATACGGAACCAGCTACGTCAAGCACCGCAGAACCAAACGAGTGTAAACAGTGGACTAAAATAATAAGTGCAGAACTGACTCTTCATGTGATTATAGTGTGTAAGAACTCGTGATATGATGATAAGATTTGAACATGTTGCAATGTTTATGGTGCGATTTGTGTTTGGTGTTGCCCTGTCGCTGTATCGACTGATGGTTTCATTATGGTGAGTGGTAGATTTTATAAACAATAACAAGCAGTGGTGTAAACTTCATGAACAATACCTTGGGTTCGCGCCTAATTGATGGCTTTAGGCTCACTGGCCGTCGACACGTGAGTAAATTATGAATATAGATTAATTAGTTCACAGAGTAGTTAGCAAATGGAGTGATCAAATGATGATTTATGTTAAAAGCTTACGCCGAAATCTCGCGTTTTTTACTGTTATGTCGAACCTGATATGTTCAGCATGCATGTTTGTCCGTCGGTTGCCACTCCTATTTGTTAGTCAACTATGAATTGGCTTTGTATCAAGTATACACAATTGCGTCTTTTGGAACAAAAAACTAATAAGATATTTTGCATATCTGTTTAGGTATACAATCTCCAGATATGCCAGTAGATGGCACTTACAAGTTTAAAAAAAAAAAAAATTAGATTAATGTCAAATGTTGATATGATATAGAACAATAATGGGGACTCCCAGCTGTTCGGGCGGCATTTGATCGAGCTAACGTGATTAAATTGACGTAAGTTCTCATTGACGATAACTTTACCTTATAATCTGGTAGAGTAGATGTAGACATTTATTTTAAGAAACTAGTGTTCATTCTTTGTATTCAATCTTTAATATTCAATTAGCATTTTAATAAACGCCAAAACGGGCTCGGGGGATTTTAGGGCCTTGTTTGTCGCTGTGACTGAGTTATCGGTCTTTGAACAATTTATTGCAGATTCGATTCCTGCATGGTAGATTTGTACATACAGATACTTAGTAATTGTACAGATCTGTGTGTTTGTGCATGTAGCATTTGAATCTGTAAATAAACGCAATCACAATAAGGTATAAATACTTATGTGATCAAAGCCTCATTATTTATCTTAAGAATTATTATTATTCATAATAATTACAAATTTTATTACTCATGTAAATATTTATCTTTGAATCGCGATTATACATTATTATATAGCGAATTCCATACATTATATATTTATTAATAAATACCGATTCTCACATAACTTTGTATGCTCCATAGATGTGATACGGAGACAACGCATCGTGGCTGCGTAAGTTATCAGATATCATTAGAAATAAGTTCATAAATTAAAGGAAAAAAGAAAAAAAAATGTTAGAGATAAAAGTGATATGATGTTGAAGGTCCGTGTATTGTACGAGATATTCGGGTGTTGTTTATTTGCAGATGGCGAACGGGCGGGACGGCGTCATGTAAGTCTGCCTCTGTCAAAGTTAGGGTAGGAGTGTCGGGCCGTTTGCAAGGAAATGTGATTAAATATACACTGACGACATATTCACTTTCCAAAACATGACTAGCGACGTTTTTTACTGCACCATGGAATAGTAAGCAAAAGGGGTTCAATTTATCCATAGATTTGAATAGCGTTGGAGCCTGCAGGGACGAAATTGCATCGGACGATCGTTCGGTTCGGCACGTCATGCATCGTGTTGCAACGTAAGACTCCCGGCGACTTTCATTCACCCTTACCACTCCATTTACTTACTCATCTTTGGTGTTAGGTCGATACTTTTATAGCGTGTATTTTTCTTACTATTAAAGATCTTCAGCTCGCCAGTCATGTTAATATCGCATCGACATAATATGTTACGGTTCTGTGCCTAATATTTTTAAGAACAAAAATTCGGTGTTTCTAATACGGTGATATTTCTATGGTAAAGATGTTTCTGGCATTTTTGACGCCATTTTATCCTAAACTAATCTCCTATTTTAAAAAGAAGCATAGATTTTATAGTTAATAAAATTTAATGTGTTAGCATGGCGGAATACCCTGCAGAACGTTTATATAAATCTGCATTTATATCATACCCATCATTTGCTACTACTGCACCCATAATTGTGCACTTTGCCTAATACGCTTTTGTGATTTAGCATGATGTGACACATTATTGGTCAAAGCAAGTCCCCAATTAAATATAAAGGAATTATTTTATTTTTAGACGATTTTTGTTTTGACTAAGCCCATAGTAACTTGTGTCCTGTCATGCAAAATTAAATTAGCCCCCATTGTCTTGATAAGTAAAACTCCTCAAACCCATATACCTACATAAGTTCCTAAGAAGCCCACCGGCATAATACAAATAACACCAAAATTAATATAACTAATTTTGAAAATATAAAAGGCAAGTACTTAAATTAAATCCCTTTTTAAATATTGTTTCTTGCAAACGGTCATTGATAGTACAAAGTGGAAGAAATACTTGATCAAATATTATTCATTTTGTTTATTTTTTTTTTCCCTATCATAATTGATTTTCGCAAACGCTTTTTGTTATAACTCGACAACTTTGATGATAATACAAGACTAACCTTTGATTTATACGATTCAGAGAAAAAGTCAAATATCGCGATAGCGCGAGTCATCATTCTCCTACCCCTTCAGTCAACTCTTGAAAGGTTGACGATAGGACATGTACATTGTAGTGAGACTTAACTACAGTTCCAAGTGATTGCTAGGTTAAGTTACTTAACACAATAAATATTTTGTGTAGTTATAATTCAATATTATACTTAAGTTTTTCTTCATTACTGTCAGTCTTTAGACAAACATAAAACTTAAAATTTTGATTTTTCTTTTTTTTAATTCGGTCCCACATTGACATATTATAATCTCCTGTGGGTCTAAAGATGAACATGGATAAGACGAAGATCATGTCGAACTCTCATGTCGCACCCGCTCCAAATCTTGTTGGTTGCTCTGCACTCGAAGTTGTTGACGAGTATATATACCTGGGACAAACAGTCCAAGTTCGAGAAAGAGGTGTCTCGTCGAATCCAGCTCGTCTGAGCAGCGTTCGGGAAGGTAAGCTACATCTTCTCGTCGTCCAAGATACCACAGTGTCTCAAGACTAAAGTCTTTGACCAGTATGTGTTGCCAGTGATGACTTACGGAACTGAAACGTGGTCGCTCACAATGGGCCTCATACGAAGGCTCAGAGTTACACAAAGGGCAATATCATCGCGGGTGCGTTTACAAAAACATAAACACATCCAAACACACAAAATCATAGGGAATGTACTGTTCTAACCGACCTGTTCCAGTATGATTTTGGGGAAAATAGTCTAATTGGCTTTCTGTCAATATATTTTAAGCATTACTATAAAATCAGTATCTACAAAAAGTAGATACTACGTTCGTTATAGACAAATGTAAAAGTTTCGTGAAGTTTCGCGAGGTATTTTAATTTGTCGAAGTAGCTGAAGAGTTTCTTGATACAATCAGACTGGCAGCATAATGTGTTCTTAATACCCGTTTTACAATAATTCTTGTAGCTAATAAAGATCAAATTTGCAAAATACATTTTTTTAATGAGATCTTCTGGTGTCAAGAACGCATTTTCTTTAGCCACATTATAATGGTAATCTATTTTGAGTTCTATGTATACAATTATATTCGAGCTCCAAACTAGATCAGAAAAGACTGACTATAGTAAAAGTTCATCATCATCAGACTAGCCTTTTCCAAAAAAGATGGGATCGGCTTCCTGTCCAACCGGATGCAACCGAGTATTTAACATGGAGCGACGGCCCCTTGGTAAGACTGGTTTCTCGGACTCTCGAGCTTCTGACAACCAGGGGACCTAGTCTGCTATTACAATAGTGTCAGAATGGTCGATCAGTGATCTCATAATGATTGATTTTGACAAATTTCTTAATGTACTAACAAAATGGCGTCATTATGTCTGTAGTGGTCAATCACTGAGACTCCACTCCTTAATAAATGTTCAAATTGAGTAGTAGTTTTTAGAAAATCATTTCTACTAATGGGTTTTATAGTATTGCAATACGGCAGTGTCATTCTATTACCATTTCATTACGAGGCGACTGAGATAATTGATTGATCATTATGAATTTAGCAGAATACGAACTTTTTAGCATAATGGCAATGGAATCGTGTTGAAATGACAGATTTATAAAATAGCAAACTAGAGACCCTGTAATGACTGACAAATGACCACCAATGACAGCCGAGACCAAAATCTAAGTCGTCGAGTTGTAATTTTTTTTATTAATTATTCAAAAAGTATTGACACAAACTCAAGCAGTACCCTTTCTTCTGCTTCAAATTCAGGGTACAAACGTATTATTGAAGTTTTACTTCCGATATTTATTTTGTCCAATTAACCAATTTGATCCATTTGTGTGTGAAAATTGCATTTTTCACGTTGCGACGTTCAACTAGTTATTAAAACGAAATGATTCCACCTAGTTAATAAGACTCAATTGTAGTTGTTCATAAGGACCTTCAGGTTTATTGTAAGTTGTAAATATTCGATAGGCAATTCATTATTATATTGAAAGTATATATGGTAAACAATAATTTAAAAGTGAAAAAAAAAATACAATAAAGGTGTATAAAAAGGATAAATGTTGTTTTCTTTTATAGTCCTTTAGGTAATTCCCAAAGAAATCAAACTCAGTAAATAAACGCGCTTAGGGCTGGCGCCCATCATGTGCCGATGATGGGCGCCAGCCCTAAGCGCGTATATATTGTTGAGGATTTTAGGTGATAAATAACCATCATCATCATCTTAGCGTTAATCACAGTCGCATCCGAAGCTTTTTCAGCTTTGGAGTCTGGGGTCCGCTTTACCAGTCCAACTGCTGATTTTGGCTAAACTTCGATATTTTCCGTGAAGCGACTGCCTTCTGACTTCCACAAACCAAAGGCCGATATCGAAGCATTGCAGTTAGACCAATTGTTGAACTTTTGAGGGCTCCAACAACCCGTTACGACTGCCATTTAGATGTTCGTATGGCAGCCGGGACCAGCAGCTTAACGTGTTTTCCGAGACACGACCAGACAAGTGCAAATAGCACATAGGCTTCACTAAGACGTCGAAAATGTAAAAAAAACACAAAAACTTGATAAAGAAATAAACTTAACAAGGCAAAAAAAGCTCCACAGAAACAGTAATAACAACAGGGGATTTGTTTGTAACAAAGTTGGTATCGCTACGGAGCGCTTACGGCGAGTGCGGGACGCCGCGCGGGGAAGCGGGAGAGGGGTCACATTCCAGCGAGGAGCTAACAATCTATGGAGCTAACTGTGTAGAGCTATAGATCGCGCCAAACATCTAGTCCGCTCTGAAGTTGCTTCGCGCATTTGTACAGTCACGCATACTATTTAAATATATGTATAAATACGCATACTATATATATATCTATATATTTATACATATACAGTATGTTAAATAACAGAGGGCGTTCCCTTAAACTCGTTAATATATATCATTAATAGATTAAAATAAAAATATCAGCATAGAAAAATAAGCATAAAAAAATCCGATTCTAATTGGAATTCTAATTGGAAATAAATTTGAAACCTCCTGTTTTAAATCAAAATAGTAGTCGTCATGTATAAATAAATTGCGACGTTGCCGTCTTTCATGTTCGCGTGTACAGTGTTTCTTTTACATGTCAATTTAAAATTTTTATTGAATATTTTCTTATTGGAAAAAAATTTAAACATTTTGTTTTCGAATGGAAATATTTTTTTTTAGCATGTATGTATGCTATACTATTTCGGGTTAACGGGAACGCCCTCTGTTAGTTAACATACTGTATATGTATAAATACACCTGCAATACAATTGCGCGAAGCAAGTTCAGAGCGGACTAGATGTTTGGCGCGATCTATACCATGAGTTTAGATTACGAGACTCGGTCGTCGATATCGACCGCGTTTGAGTCATCGATGGCCCGCTTCGAGGTTGTAAGAACTCTCAACCAATGAGAGCGCCAAACGCCCTCGATATCGACGATAGAGTATCGTAATAAAAACTCATGGTAGCTACACTGTGCACCTCGCGTGTAGTAGGCGGCATAATTTCCGACAGTGTGCGCTAGCTTGTAGAGATGCCGCAGGATCGTTCTCCGTGCTAATGCCGATATTGAGCGCTGGATCTTATCCATTTATCCCAAAGGCATAAAATCTTGAATAGTCGTTATTTTTTGTCGGTCTGTGCAACCGAAGCCGGAAACAAAAATGCTGTAGAATGTTGGCTAGTACGTCCCATCTGATTTTACAAAGAGCATCCACAAGCACTAGCAAAAACATATGGTTACCCACAATACCGCCTCTATAACTAGTCTGTTCACTGTTCTATATCCATCGTGACATAGGGTGCTGAGATGAGACAAAGGTGCATGAAGTAAACACAAGTTTTTGTAAAACATTTTATTCATTTTTTACGAATGCAAACACAATATTAGATCCCAAAACCATTTTTAAGGTTTCATATTTGAAGTTTAAACATGATGTACAAGCACATTGCTAAAATAAGAAACTACGGGTCGGGTACATTTCTACCCCTTCTATATACTAGGGGGTTGCACGAGCGGGATCCAATGCTATGTAGTTACTGTATATCCAAACTGGGATACATATATTAACAACACACAAATTTATTCATAATATTACATTATTAATTAACTATTCAACGGAGTGATTTTAGAAATATTTGATCACTAATAAAATAAATATTGTAAGGTTCCAGTCATAGATACAGATGCAATGAGCAGTTGTGTTGCGATGTGTGCCGGGTACGATGCAAAAATGTTTTTTTATTGCTATTACATAAATCTAGGGGATTTGACTTGAAAGTCATCCTTAGAAGGGTAAATGGATTGTGAACACCCCAATGGTTTGAAACTTTAGAGGACTTTTGGTCTAAATATTGGCCAGGAAAATTATATCAGTGCATTGTAATCCCTTATATATTACATTAAAACAAATGTAAACGTCTAAGCTTCTTCACCGCGGCGTTACGTTGTTGTTCGAGCATCCTGTTACGCTTCCATCAAATACCTTCTACTTTCATAGGTGTCGCGTCCACGTATGTCTGTAATAAAATAGTACAAATGCTTTAGAAATAGTAGCAAATAAATTATACTTCGTTAGATGAATTGATACTTTTTTGTCAAGTTTCCATTTATATCGATACAGGTGATTTTTTAAAGCAGTTTTTGGAGAAGCGACAGCAAACGGATTAATGAAAATCGTGAGTATTATGTATAATCTAGGGGAAGACAAAATAATTAATGGATGTATTATTTATGTAAATGATAATATGGTTAGAAATGGGGTGAACTATCGAGATGACGGTTAATAGAGAATAATGGAAGAAAATATACACAGCTGTTGGGCAAGAGAATTATGTACGGACGACAGCAGGTCACGCTACCCGAAACTGTCAAATATTCCTAATCAGCCTTGAGCCTTAATGCATAAGAGATAAAGTTGAAAATCTAATACAGACATCTGACAGATTGTAGTGTCTTGATGTGCTGTCAGTATACAGCCAGCAAGAAACAGCAGTTTTTTCAAAAACGTGGAAGTAAGCAACGTGAGTCGTGTCTTACCCAATCCTGCTGATTGTTAGCAGCCTGCAACTCCAGTATATGGTTTTGTATTTCTACACTAAGCTCTTGTATAGGCACCGGCTCTGTGCGCCAGAACACGTTCTGATGCTTACTAATGCGGTTACGACGCTTATGCGCTGTTAGGTGGACCTGAAATGGCGAGAAAATATGCAGATTATTCCGCTGCGCGAACGTGTGCGTTCGCGCAGCGGAATGTTGTTGAATTTAAAGATTTTAAATATGCAGATATTTAGTGTATGACGTCGTGTAATAGTGTATGGTAAAAAAAAAATTGTGCGTGCAGCCATTGTGGAGAAATTCACCAAAAGCTGATTCCGCTGGGCGAACGTTGTCCTGGCGGAACTTTTTTTAATCCATTGACTTTATAAAAAAGAGATGTGTCCAAAAATTAGTGTGTATTTGTGTGTAATTGTATATGTATGAATCAAATTTGTGCATGCATAGGCTTCGGAGAAATTCAAGTTTCCGCTGCGCGAACGTTTGGCCATTAGCTAGTTTTCATATAAAGCGCTTACATAGAGAGCTGTAGATTTTTACATACGTTGTTTTGAATTTGTGCATATTTGTGTACAAAACAGATTTAGAAAAAATCGTAGGGCTAAAAAGATAAAAATATAAACGTAAAACACGCTTTTTAGGTCATAGTTCTTAAAGTATGCACTTTGGGGTCTAGATTTTTACGTTTATACAAACCTTGTAAGTATCTGCAACATATTGCCAAATATCAATGATGTTCCTTTAGTAATTAAAGAGATATAGGACAATTTACCATGACAAAATCACTGTTTACAAAGCCGTCAAATATCACGACATTCTAAAGGAATTGCATGGTAAAATGTATGCCAATAATTAGTGTATTCATTCAACTATTCACATGCAAAATTTCATGTCATTAAATTCAGTAATTAAAGAAAAACAATTAAAATACTGACGAAGCATCGAAAACCTACATAACCCGACCAAGTTCGGATAGCTATAAAAAAGCGGCCGTGCAATATATTTAGGTAACATTCCAAAATTTACAGTATAATACCGGTATTGAATTGGTATAGGTGATAACACAATTGTTTCGATATAATCTAGAGGTCATTTATTTTTGTACACCTACTTTTTTAAATGTATTTGACTATGACAAAGTAGGTACTATTTACGTAGTTACTTTATTTAAGTATCCGCTTGAGACTTGAGACATAATCTAAATATAGATATTAATTTAGGCAAATAAAATTCATACAGCTAATTTCTATTGAATATTTCACGGATCCGGATTCTTACTATAGACCCCTCAGGGAAATTCAATAATTACCAAAAGTAAGTACTACCTACTGTTTTTAAATGTTGATTTATTTTTATATTAGGCAGACTCTAAAACCTAAACAACTGAATAGTCTACTTTGTTAATCTGTAATTTTATTATTGGAACTAGAAAATTTTAGGTATACTTAGAAATGTTGAGGTTATTTACTGTATTTGCTACTTATTTAAAAATATTTCTTGAAAATCCCTTTTTTATACAAATGTTTTAGTATATAAGCACTTTTTTAATGTTGATCAAATATAATACGACTGAATAGTCCAGTTATCTGATGTGATTTTAATTTTTATTGAAGCTCGAAATATTATACGTCTTACCCTTATATTCATAATAGTTTATTAAACCTATTTTAGTTAAAACACATTTTAACTAAAATAGGTTTAAAATTACACAGCGTTTGTTAACGTTATTATAATTACATAATTAAGCATTATATGTAATTAAAAATATTTTTGTACACGGATATTTAAATAGAGAAGTACTTGTTAATTGAAGATTTATTTTTGTCGTAGATAGTGGCGTTATTATAAAAAAAAACATTTTTCATTCAAGAAATGCAATTGTTTTATTTTTTCCTAACGCTTGTGTACGCAACTGTGCCATATTAATAAATACTATATTGGAAGGTTAAGAACGTTCTTAAGATATATGGCACTGCCGCTTTTTTATAGCTATCCGAACTTGGTCGGGTTATGTAGGTTTTCGATGCTTCGTCAGTATTTTAATTGTTTTTCTTTAATTACTGAATTTAATGACATGAAATTTTGCATGTGAATAGTTGAATGAATACACTAATTATTGGCATACATTTTACCATGCAATTCCTTTAGAATGTCGTGATATTTGACTGCTTTGTAAACAGTGATTTTGTCATGGTAAATTGTCCTATATCTCTTTAATTACTAAAGGAACATCATTGATATTTGGCAATATGTTGCAGACACTTACAAGGTTTGTATAAACGTGAAAATCTAGACCCCAAAGTGCATACTTTAAGAACTATGACCTAAAAAGCTTGTTTTACGTTTATATTTTTATCTTTTTAGCCCTACGATTTTTTCTAAATCTGTTTTGTACACAAATATGCACAAATTCAAAACAACGTATGTAAAAATCTACAGCTCTCTATGTAAGCGCTTTATATGAAAACTAGCTAATGGCCAAACGTTCGCGCAGCGGAAACTTGAATTTCTCCGAAGTCTATGCATGCACAAATTTTATTCATACATACACAATTACACACAAATACACACTAATTTTTGGACACATCTCTTTTTTCTAAAGTCAATGGATTAAAAAAAGTTCCGCCAGGACAACGTTCGCCCAGCGGAATCAGTTTTTGGTGAATTTCTCCACAATGGCTGCATGCACAATTTTTTTTTTACCATACACAATTACACGACGTCATACACTAAATATCTGCATATTTAAAATCTTTAAATTCAACAACATTCCGCTGCGCGAACGCACACTGCGCGAACGCACACGGCTGTACTAAGTTTAAAACCGGTCCTGGCTGTGTTACATTTTTAGTGGACTGGCTTTGAGATACTTTCCTAATCCCATCCTTCCCTCCATAATTTGGCAACACTTCATCGCCGCCAAAATCTACGCGCCGCTGGCAACACTGAGCAACAAGAAATAGCACCAGTTCGAAGCGAAGGCGTGAGCCGGCCGGCAATAATCTCGGCGCGCGGTGTAAAAACCCGAAAGTACTGTGAAATACGACTATTCGTGGCCTGGTGTGGTGATCCCCTGGTTGCTGGCTTACCATGAGTACCTAACATCCCAGCTTATATTATAGCCTGTTCCCGGTTGGAAGGCTTGAAGACGTGTCCTCTTTGGACGCGAGACTCCATTTTTGTGGTCATTCCAGCCGGAAACAGATGGCATGCAAAAAACAAAGTCCGATGTGTACCTTCATGCATGACTACTATAAGGTCAAAGTTACCCGTTAGATATACATAAATGCAGCCTTATATGACCGATAAAGTAACCGACCACCTACCTTCTTGATATGCGTGTTGACCAAAGACCTGAGATGGAAGAGCGCGGGACACAGCGGACAGCGTCGAGTGGGCGCTGTGTGTGAGCACAGCGCGTGCTGGTTGCGGCGGTTCAGCGACACGAAGCTACGCCCGCACTCCTGAACGATACGAGCTTAACAATTAATTACATTCAAAATTCCTTGCGTTTTTACAGATTGCACAAAGAAACACTAAACTGTCAAAAGTGAATGGAGGAAGAAAGAGTCGTGGGAGGCCAGGAGGGTTGGGACAGTGAAAAATATACATACTAATATTATAAATGCGAAAGTATCTATGTCTTATCTGTCTATCCGGCTTTGACGCCAAAACTACTGAACCGATTATAATGAAATTTGGTACACAGTAGTCTAGAGCCTGAGAAAATACATAGGCTATTTAACATCCCGCTATGGCCAATAGGAGCAGAGCAAGAACAAAAATAGTTGCGAAAACGGGAGCAAACGCGGACGTACATATTCCTTTCAGTTCGAAGCCTTCCTTTCAGTTCCTCTTTCGGTTCGAAGCTTACGCGGGTGAAACCGTAGGGCATAGCTAGTCCATACTAATATTATAAATGGGAAAGTTACTCTGTCTGTCTGTCTGTTACGCTTTCCCGCTTAAACCTCTCAACCGATTTTGATAAAATTTGGCACAGACAATCTTTAGACCCTGAGAAAGAACATAGGCTACCTTTTATCCCGGAAAAAATGATGTTCCCCCGGGGAAATCTAAAAAGCGCGATATAACCGAACTCCACGCGGGCGAAGCCGCGGGCGGAAAGCTAGTTAACAATAAAAACAAAACATGTGCGAAATTTCATGCTTCTAGATCCACTAGTTTAGGCATTGTGTTGGTATGTCAATGAATTTAAGTTTACTATATAAATATAAGTACTAACATTACAAGTATAAGGCCTCTCGTTGTTGTGCAGTCGCTGATGCCACAGCAAGGCGCGTTCGTCCACAAAATGGCGGCCGCATGTCGTACACTTACATCGCTTGTTTGCTACTCGTTTAGGCTTCTCACTTGGAGCTGCTTTATTATTTTTGTAGATGTTTTGCCTGTAATATAAGGTAGAGCTGTTACTAACATAAAAGTACTTCTTAAAAAAAATTGCAAGGACAGGTGCACTGCTACAAAGCGCTGTACATGGAGCAACCGTAGCACAAGACTTGATCCATGTCCACGGGTAAGTTGTCTCGCAATGTCATCAAATTCTCGCCGTGTGTAGACGCGTTCGTAGAGAGTGTATACAAATACGTAGCGTTACGGTAAGATCACCCCGAATTTCTCGCTCATGGCGACGACCCCATAGAAGCAAGAAGCCTTGCCTCCGTAGGAGGCTACTCCATAGTGTAAAGTTCGTGCTAATAGGCATTTGACAGTATGAATATTTTTGTGATTATTTGCTTTAAATGCATAAAATGAAGGTTATTTATAAATGTCATTTACATGAGATTTAATGAAAATTATAACAATTAATATAACCAAAAACACAAAAATATGTTTGGCATTTTGTTTCTCGCGCCACTTATTGTGAAACGATCCGGATTGGCTAATGTCACGATGACGTCATACGCTCATAAACACTTGTCGTTCTGTGTTCTCAGGTGTTTTAGCGTTTTTAGAAGATTTTTTAAGGATATTTGGAGCGATTTGTGGTATTTTTTTTGTTTTCTGACTGACAAATGACAGATAAACACGAACACCACTGCGGAACCGAAAATCGTTTATAAGTTTGTGACGTCACTTACAAAGCGCGAAGCCATTTTCCTGAATAAACCGTTTCGGCGCCTTATTTGAATTTTGAATTTTTATTTGCATGTTTCTTACGAAATACATATTTAAAATATATAAAAAAGAAACTTTTGGTGAACTTCTTAACCGCAACCAAGTAATTCAAGATAGAAATTATAAATCTTTCAAATAGCCTATTCAGAAACTTACTACTACCAGAACCCCTACCTTCTCTGCTTTGCCTGTTCTTACCTATATTTCTCCGTCTCCATATTCTCCTCATGTTTCTTGATATGCATTTCAAAGCTCGTCTCTCCCTTGTACATCCTTCCACAGTAATAACACGTGAACTTCTTGTGATGCGTGCTGTCATAGTGTTGACGAAGGGAATCCTCGTCTTCCAAGATCTTGCCGCATTTCTCGCACATGTGGGCGTTATCTGTCTGAAAGTTTTTTTTTTTTTAATTATCAACACGATGTTTATAAATGTAACCTATTGGGTGGAGAATAAGCAGCTCAATGGTATGGTCGTGGTTCCTGTTCCGGATAAGGCGGGAGGAAACGGCGGTGGAACATACGGTGGAGGTCTACTCGGCTTGGGCAGAGCACCGCCGTGTCTTCGTGGCGGCGATTCAGCCCTGGTCCAGGCCACGGTCCGGAGCGAGAGTGCATGGCAGTACGTCACATCCATCAACGAAGCAGTGATGCTGGCAAAAGAGGAGGCAGAGCGCGTGACTGAGCGGGAATTTCAGCGCATCCACGCGTCTAGCCGCTGCAGGAGTCGCCCTGCTCGGGAGACAACATAGAGCTCCCGGCCACTGTAGGCGAGGGCTTGCGGGGGTAAGGACCACGAAGATCAATGCCTGGGTCAGGTTGCGGGTTGGTCAAAAGAAAAACCGTGGCCCTAGCGCACCGGCAAGAAAAGGAATACGGGTTGGTTTTAGTTAGTAAAAGTCCGACACACATTTACGCTCTGCCCATCACATAACCCATCCATACAAAAAAATATGATCTTCACCATATGAATATGTGTCCAGGTTAGCATTGCTGAAATTTCTCATAAGCTTAAATAAAACAGCTTAAGCAGCAGCATTTACACTGAAATATGTGTGGCAGTAGTATAAATTCTACCAGAAGACTCAACAACTACTTTAAATGCGATGGGATATTATGGTACGATGCCAAAAGTCGTACGTACATCTGATACAACGCCGACCAACAGAGTGTCAAACATACATATAACATACGGAACCAGAATGTCCAAGGATTTAAGTAACAGAGACAAAATCAAACCTTTTCCAAAATAGTGTTACGGGCTGGGGGTACTAAAACGCCGGTTAAGGGTTGCGAAGTTTATTGGCAACGAAGGTACAGTCGATCGCAGGCAATGACAAGTAGAACGTAGCTGATGTCGCACCGAAGTCTTCTCTTACGTCCACGAAGTCCATGTCGTAAACACACAATAACACTATCAGATGTTACTTCACGTAATACTCAAAGTTCCCGCTTCAGTTGACGCAGTAGGAATTCTCAAAGATCGCTTCTTATCTGTCGCTTGTTTTCGTATCGCTAGTCGTATGCAGACTGCCTGCCCGCTGGCGTCACGTGGCTTTATATATATCGTTCGAAGATCGAACATTCCAGATTCGTCTAGACGTAATAATAATAGCGCATAACTTCGAGTACATTCAGAATGTATTTATTATTATTATTAGAAATTGTGACATTAATTATATTATTGAATGATGACATTGAATTAGGATTATTGTATTTATTGATGTAATTATATCTATAGTTTTTATTTATTTTTTGACATTGTAATAAAAATCATGGACATTTTATAAATTGATATTAATAGGTAAGTAATATACAGTATGTTAACTAACAGAGGGCGTTCCCGTTAACCCGAAATAGTATAGCATACATACATGCTAAAAAAAAATATTTCCTTTCGAAAACAAAATGTTTTAAAAATTTTTCCAATAAGAAAATATTCAATAAAAATTTTAAATTGACATGTAAAAGAAACACTGTACACGTGAACATGAAAGACGGCAACGTCGCAATTTATTTATACATGACGACTACTATTTTGATTTAAAACAGGAGGTTTCAAATTTATTTCCAATTAGATTTTTTTTTATTCGGATTTTTTATGCTTATTTTTCTATGCTCATATTTTTATTTTAATCTATTAATGATATATATTAACGAGTTTAAGGGAACGCCCTCTGTTATTTAACATACTGTATAATGGGATGACTTTAACATTGTAATTAGATAAATTTTAATATTTGCACACCACATCTAATGGTAGAATGTAAAGGGGCCTACTTTTATTTTTATGAACAACACACTATTATTGTACACCTACATTCTTGCAAATAAAGTATTATTATTATTATTATTCAGTAGGTACCTACGGTATTTTCCGGAAACGAGTTTCTAAAAATTTCGATGTCGTCACTTCGTTCACAAAATTGTTTGAACCTGTACCATTCGATAAGCCACCCCAGGTCTAGTAATGCGTTTTTATATTGTTCCTCTGTGATACCTAGGTCTCGAGATATAGTGCTTAGAAGTTATGTACTGCATGTCACGTAATATTGAACCTTATGCCCTCGACATAAGGTGCATTCGTAACAATACGTTAACGCTGTTTTTTAATCTTAGATACACTGAAAGACAGGGCACAGTGCGCTCGATCCAGAGGCACAAGCGTTTGAATTTATAGAGAAAAGGAGCACTGAGGAAGGATTTTAGAAAGTTCGCCCCTTTAATGGATTAAATAGGGGTTGAACGTTTGTACGGATGCTCGTTATTTTTGCCTAGGCTGGTATAAGAATGAATTGAGAAAATCACACAGAATGGTTTAGCAATAAAACTGATTATAAAGCTTACATGGGTAATATTCTTCATCTTCTCATGCCATTTCAGGTGTTTGATGATTGTCACCCTCTTCTTGAACACCATGTTGCAGATGGCACATTTGTGTATGTTAGCGTGTGTCTTCAGGTGGTTTTGATACTCCTGTTCGTCCTCTGTTAATGCTTTACATACCTGTAACAGCAGACAAGTCAGCCTATTTAAAATGGTAAGTAATTATGTAGAGGTCACAGAGTGCGAAATTGGTTGTCAAATGGGATTGTTAGAATTAACATGACTTGTCAGGTCCCACAATAGGCTATTTGACAGATTTATAATTTTTATCTTGAATTAGTTGGTTGCGGTTAAGAAGTTCACCGAAAGTATTTTTTAAAATTCAAATAAATAAAAGTTCAAAATTCAAATAAGCCGCCGAAACGCTTTATTCAGCAATATGGCGTCGCGCTTTGTAAGTGACGTCATGTGTTTACCTAACCTTTATTATCCTTATGGGTCAAACAGGGTTTTCTTTACATATTGTATAAAATCAGTTATAGGTATATAAAATAAAAATTAGACTCAAAAATAAAATTCATAAATTCTTTCTTCTCAAGTTTGTAGGTTGTTCTTCTGCATAGGTACCTTTTCTTCGTTTGGGATGGGAAATCATTAAATGACCTCTCTCGCTCTGGGCGGAGCAGAAGGGCGTGTCAGACTTTTACTGACTAAACTCCACCCGTGTTCCTTCACTTGTCTATGCGCCAGGACCACGGTTTCTTTTTTAAACAACCCGGAACCCTGACCCAGGAGGCATCAGTCTTCGTGGACCCCGTCACGAATGTCACGATATGCTGACATCTCTTTGAGGTGCGCGTGAAACACAACGCGCCGTCGACTCGCGCCTGGTCCTTACTGGGCGGCGAGCTGCCCACTGCTTACTGCTCACCGCCCGCAAGCCCGCGCCTCCGGTGGCCGGGATTTCGGGAGATATTGTCTCCCGACCAGGGCTTCGCCTGCGGCGGCTAGAGGCGTGAGGGCGCTGGGATTCCGGCTCCCTCACGCCTCCGCCTCCTCCTTTGCTAGCGTTACCGCGAGGTGACAGCCTGCCATGCACTCTCACTCCGGACCATGGCCTGGACCAGAGTCGGACGCGAGAGATCGCCGCCACAAGGACACGGCGGTGCTCTACCCAAGCCGGGCAGACCTCCACCGTATGCTCCTCTGTGTCTGCATAGTTACCTAGGCTTTGCAATGGGCTAGCTTTATCTTACTAACGACTGACCCTTTGACAATTTAAAGTGACTGAAATTGGTTTACATGAAAAAATGCTTTGATTTTGGTACAACATAATAAAGTCGTCATCATAAAGTGCTATAGCTGCAATTAAAGCATGCCCAAACTCTGTATTAGAGTAACATACGCGGTACTTTTAGTTTCGGGATTTGGCGGTCGTATTTGACAATGTTTTTACTTGTTAACCCAGTATGGAAATAGTGGACATGTGTGAAGCACAGGAGCTCTCGTTGACGGCGAAGACATGAGCAAAGTCGGAAATGTGTGACGCTTGCTCGCCTTTAAACACAATACGGGGCGCAAAAAAAACTGTACGCAAAATACGACCGAGGATGCGGAATTGTAGACACCGGCTGTATTATATGTACCTATGACCTAAAGGTGTAATGATTGAGTAATTACTGTGTGTGTATATCATCAGTATGTTAATCTCCAAAAATAATATCATATTTCCTGCTACCTACATTCTATTATGTTACAATATGGCCAATGAATCATGGCTTGTATTTGTTTCCCCAACAATGTCATGCAGTCTTCAAGTTCAGGTCAACTATGATTCAACTGCCATATTGTAAACAGAACTACAAATTATTACTAGACAATACGTACCTCACAAACATATAGCACAACATTATGCTCTGATCGCAAGTGCTCCTTCAATTTTGCAATAAACCTGTATTTGGCTGGACACCGGGTACACTTTTTCAGTGACATTGGGCCTCTCTTCCTACCACGTTTAGGCAGCACTCCCATTGACTCTTTAAATCTTTTCGTAAATTTCTTTGCTTCATTATCTTCAAGCAAGGTTAGAGAACCATCTGCTTGTGAACGGTAAAATGCAGGTTCACCGTTGTCTTGAATAATTACCACTACATCTTCTTTTTCTATGACTTCCGTATTAATTTTTACACTATCTTCTGTCACATTCTGTGTCACACTCTTTATCTCTTTTCCAATCGCATGTAAATTGAAATCGTAAATTGGTATTTTGGTCAAAATTTCAGGTAGCGAGATACATAATGTGTTATTCATTATTTCTTCTGATAGTTCTATTTGGTCTAAGTTACCAAGCAGTTCATTGGTATAGAAGTTGAGGATTTCATGGCTCCGTTTAGATAGTAAGAAGAACTTGTAGGCCATGGAAGCCATCATAAAGCAATCGATGCAAACATTGTAGTTATCACTTTCTGAAAGCTGTAAAATTTATGAAAAATTCTGATGAAATATTGAGTTTCAGATCATCAACATATAGGGATCTTCTGTAAGGGCAAATCAGAAGATCCGGGGCATTGATTGAATATGATATTGAGCGTAAGTGACCTAAATAAGTTGTTTTAAAGCTGATTTAGTTAAAGAACGACCTACCTCAACATCGCACATGATTCTGAGTACGTCTGCTATGCTATACTCCTTGTCATATTTACAAACTTTCGTAAAAATATTCTCGTATTGTTCCCGAAGTGGCATCAGACAAATTATGCACAAGTTTTCACCGAACGTTCCATTTGAGAGATGTTTCAACACCAATTTCAGATCCACGGTATTTGCCATATCTTCAGATGATCATTAGCATTACAGCAACACCTAGCAAGAAAACAGTTTTTAACACACATTTTTACAAAAAAAGTTACACCATTGATCAATTCAGAATTTACCACCAAATCAACTATAGATGCGTTCTGTGAAATAAACACGAAAGCTGATTTACGAAACGGCCCGTTCAATTTTGCTTTTTTGACGCCATGTTTGAATGTATTACTTTACGAATGTACCCATATAAATTATTTAGTCGATTATATCTAATTTTAGTAAGTTCTAATATAATAATCGACTAAGGAATTAATTTAGTTACGCGATGGTTACGCGTCGTTATTGCCTCCTGAGAGTACATCATGGTCACTTTAAGGTCTCACTGGTATAAATAAGTGTA
Source organism: Sesamia nonagrioides (assembly GCA_017933935.1). Classification (NCBI taxonomy): domain Eukaryota; kingdom Metazoa; phylum Arthropoda; class Insecta; order Lepidoptera; family Noctuidae; genus Sesamia; species Sesamia nonagrioides. Next base: position 247,303 of record JADWQK010000927.1, on the reverse strand, counting down.
TTTTGGATCATTAAGTTTGTTTCAAAATGGTTGAACTAGATGATACTGCGCTATAGGTACCTACTTCATAAACGGGCGCCATCAGTGGGTGGGGACCCGGAGCTCATCATCTCTTAACTGTCTTAGCTGCCACGCAGTGGCGGATTTACAAATCTTTGAGATATAAGCTGGAAGGCTTTTTTTTGTCCTAATCTCTACGATCCAACAATTTCGTTAAAATTGCAAACTTGTTATATCTGTAAAACCTCAGTAAAACAGAATAATATCGTCTTACTGAATGTTTTTGATTTATAAGTGTGGTGTTAGTGGTGTAGCAAAAACACAAGTGTTCCTCAAATGTGCCGCCACAAAAATCAGCCGCCCTAATCTTAAGCCTACTTAGCTTGATGGTAAATCGGCCACTGCTGCCATGGCTTATTATATGGGGTCATCCGGAAAATTCGTATCACTCGAATATTGACGTATAAACTCTTTAAGTAGCGATTGCAAATGCAACGTGTAGAAACATGATAGTATACTGCAGGTAGTGTTGTATTGTATGTAATACGAAAACGTAGTGATTTGTTGCTCTATTATGGTAATATGTGTCATTATATCATACATCTTTGGACAAAGGATTTCGTTACGTTAATTGCGTCGCACTCACGATGGACCTCAGCGGCTAGGTTGGAAGATCGGTGACTTGTGTTTTGTACTAGTGGCCCTATTGGCCTCTTGGAGGAGGGTTATGGGGTCGGCGAGAACGTGCCTGGGTCGACGAAGCTTACTGATATTGGAGGGGATTGTATTTTACTGCCGCGACAACCACAGGGTTGTGATATTTCGCGGCTGTGACAAAGAAACGCTTAGAAAGGGGTTTCGTGTATTGCTGGATAGTGGGGATTTTGAGATCTAGATGGAGGATCCCATTTCGGACCAACCAAGGGGCGTTTGTTGCTCTACGATTACGGTTTTGGAGTGTCTGCATCTTAGGGGTATGACTGGGGTTGGTGCGTGTGAAGACTACACAGGCGTATGTCAAGATGGGGCGAATGCAGGCTGTGTACAGGCGCATTTTGTACTTGAGGGACAGCTTGCTACGTGGGTTGAGGAGAGAGTGAAAACGATAGAGTGCGTGGGCGGCGTTCGAGCGTACCGTCTTTATATGCTCTCCAAATGTGATGTGTTCCAGGATAACACCTAGGTATACGTCTCGCTTTTCCCAAGGGAACGCCTTGCCAGACATGATGATTGCTCGGGGAGGCGTGAACTTTCTACGCGGTTTGGAATAGAGAACCGCTTGACTATAATCGTGATTGTTTTTAATTCTACATTTCTTAAACCAGTCAGCAAGCAGTTTCTTGACAGCGGTTTGGAGATTGAGTCTTATTAGATTGAGGCTGATTCCCGAACAGTAATGGCTGTGTCGTCTGCGAAGAGAGCAAGGTGGGCCTTTTTTACTTTTTGGGATGTTGCTGGTGAATAGCGTGAAGATCTCCAGCACGGATGAAGTGAGGGGGAGAGAGCTCCTTCGGTCTTATAGCGGAAAGTGCGGTTTTACAGAAAGTCTCGCAAAATGAGCACGAGACGATCAGGCACGCCGAGTTGGTACAGCTTGTATATTAAGCCGTTGTGCCAGACTTTGTCAAAGGCTATCGCTATGTCCAAATAAATAACACCTGTCATCATACCACGCAGGAATCCTGCGTGGATGTGCTTGGTGATGCGGAGAACTTTTTGGACATAAAAGTGCTGGGTACCGAATCCGAATTGTTCGTCGGGGATGAGGCCCTTGTTTTCAGTTTTTGCCGAGAACTTTTAGTAAGCTAATAGGACGATAGCTTGAAGGCACAGATTTTGGCTTACCGGGCTTAGGAATGCCAATAACGGTCGCTTCCTTCCACGTTTGTGGGCTTATGGCCCATGGCTCCATTAAGGATGGTGCCAGAAGGATAATCAGGTAGGCTGGAAGAAGTCGGATCACTTTATTGGTGATACCGTCAGAGCCGGGAGCTTTTCTTTGTTTGAGACTTTTGATAATAACCTGCACTTCGTCTAGAGTGCCGAGAGGCAGAGGATCTTCAGGTTCTTCAAAGGGTGGGAGGGAAGCTCTGCGTTCGACCTCCACATCAACTTCCAGGAGGTGAGCTAGGTCTACTGACTGAGAGGTGGGAGAGCATTGGCCTTCAAGGCTGATGGCTGGGCATTCAGTCTTGTCATCGCCGTCAAAGGTGATGGTTTAATCCGGACGGACTAGGGTTGGGGCCTTGGGGGCATGGTCACTACTTCTCTGGATTTGAGTTTCATGAGAGTTTGATTTGAGTTTGTTTAATGTCAACAGACACCCACCATATAAGAGGCCAAAAATAGTCGATTCATTCTATTTTAGTAGTCGATAAAAATATAAATAATACAGATATAGAATGGGAAACATTAGTGCAATATCTGTCTAATCTGTCAAAAACATAGTGCTTATTGGATGGAATGTTTAGATTTTATTATTTTGCACTTTATTTTGAAATTTGATTTGTAATTAGTTATCAGTGTTACAAATAAAACCTATTAATACTTATATAAAAACTAACAAACCTACATTTAGCTTGTGCGACTTACGTATCTATATCTAAATAATTTTCAATATAATCAGCGGTCTTATTGGATGCTAATTAGTGATTCCTGTATTAAAATTACGTTCAATAATCGGCGACTAAAGGTAATGAAGCAATGTTCCAGTCGTGCCTTTAGCCAAAGAAATTAAAAGAATACTTTTTCAAAGGCATTATTGTCTGATTATATTTGGTCGATGTTTTTGATGGATACCTGTGTCTGTAGGGACCCTGATTATATGCAACTTATTTCTAATAAGTAAGTACGATTACGACCTTGAAGGTCATATTTGATTTTTATTAATGTTTACATCTTAGTGGTCATGCTTGGTTTATCACCAAAGTGTTACACCAATACAATATTTATTTTGCAAGATAATCAATCCAGTAAGTATTCTGTTGACAGATTTAAAATGTTTATTTAACATAATTATATTTATCTGAAAACCCTATTACTAAAATTAATAGCAACAGTTTGGGCAATATATGCAAATCTTTTATTATTGTAGATAAAAAAAAAAACAACACAAAAGCTTGGCCCTGACAAAATTTTATTCATAAAGTAAAGCTGCTATAATATGGCCTGACAATGTATGAAGTTAATAAAGAAAATGGCTTAAGAACAATTGTGGCTAAATATAAAGTGTTTCAAGGTTTTGATTTGAAAAATGGATTAAAATGGCTATCAACCTTACAAAACAATTTTTAGTTTAATATTTCCTTGCAACAAATAAAATGCCTAAAGAAACATCAACACAAAGAAAAAGACGGCTAGCAAAAGCAAAACTCAAAAGAAAACAAAGATTAGCTAATGAATCCTTTGAGGACCGGGAGAGAAGGTTGTTAAAGTCTCGCTTATTGTATAAAAGAAAATATTCTAAAACACACGTGGAAAATGATATATGTACACAGAAATATGGGCTAGAGCCTATGAGCTTATTACGAGTCAGAGCCGAGACAAACTACAAAGAAGTACAAACATTTTGTGACCAAAAATCTAAGGTATGCACTAAAAGAATTTCCAAGTAATTAAAAAGGTTTGCTTGTAATTATATATATAAAGACCTGCTTATGATAGTAATAAAAAGTTAGATTTAATTTAAACTCTTCAATAATTAATCTCTATTATTGTGTTGTGTGTGTGTAAATGTGTATGTGTCTGTCTGTGGCATCGTACCTCCCAAATGGATGATCCCATTTTAATGCATTTCTTTTTGTTTGAAAGGTAGGTAAGTATATCAGTCGAGAGTGTTCTTAGTTATGTTTGGTGGAAATTGGTTCAGGTCTTCAGGGTCATCAGGTTGTTTGTTAGGTGTGATGGGAATGTTACACGCTCAGTTTACTTGCAAGCATATGTAGGATCTGACATTTGAAACACTAATGTCTTCTGGAACCACTGAGCTGGTCTGCTGTTAGGGCTCGAAGATAGGAGACTTAACCCTGGACTGCCTTTTAGTAAACCCATTGAGTTTGGGCTCATTGGATTTGTTTTAACTAGTTAAATGTTTCTAATTGACGAGGACCTGATGCTGGAAATCTGAAAACTCTGAGCTACTCTGATGATATGGTCGAAGGTAGGAGACGTAACCCTGGTCAATTTTGTAGTAAACCCATCGAGTTTGGGCTTGTTGAATTTGTCTTGACTGGTTCTCTTCATGTTTCTAATTGACAAGGACCTGATACTGGAAATGGGATGTGGCGGATAAAACCCTGGAGTGAAACGAATAAACCGATTTATATTTTTGCTGAAAATCTAGAACAAGCAAAGTTTAATCTTTATTGTTTTTTAATCTCTGCAATTCTTCCACAGCCAGTTTATCATGAGGATTGTTAAACAGACAGCAGGCCAAGATAACTATTTGCAGTTCAAAATTAGCAGTTATGCCTCCAACATAAAGTTGGCACAAAGTCCCAAGTAGACAGTCTGACATGCTTTAGTTGGTACTAACATAGTGTTAAAAGTTTTTTTTTTTGCTTTTTATAGGGTTTAGCATTTTTAACCTTTTGTTTTTTGAACACAAGGTGTAAAAAATCAACCAGGAAAGTTACTTATTTTGCGTATGCCATAAAATGTTTCAATTAATTGTAGATCTTATAAATATCTACAAAAAAGTCTGCCACACTAATACTTATCTATGTCGAGTGGGGCATAACAATCATTTTTTAATTCAAAAACAAGAATTTTTTTTGGACTACATTTAAACGCATTTATTTTACTCGTGCTATTGATCCTTATCAAAATAAATTATTTCATCACTAGGTACAGTTTATGTAGATAATATTTGGTCTCTGAATGATTAAAATTGGACGTTTGGTTTTGAAGTTATGGCGAAATTAAAATACATATTACGATTTCTGCTACACGGCCCGTTACGAAATGAGCGCCACCAAGGTGGGGGTGCGCGTGCGGTAGGAGAGTTTAGATCTATGAGTAATGCCTCCCGGGTCAGGGCTGTGGGTTGGTTAAAAAAGAAACCGTGGCCCTGTCGCATAGGTAAGTGAAGAAACACGGGTGGGTTTTAGTCAGTAAAAGTCTGACACGCCCTTCTACTCCGGCCAGAGCGGGAGAGGACATTTGATGATTCTCATCCCAAACAAAAAAAAGTCCCCGCGTTAGCTCAGACGCGAGGTCGGTTGTTTCCTACGCAGCGGTCGTGCGTAAAGTCTAATAATTTTCGTGAGGGGTGGGTTTTAGTCAGTAAAAGTCTGACACGCCCTTCTACTCCGCCCTGAGCGGGGCAGTCATTTGATGATTTCCCATCCAAAGCAAAAAAAAAAGCGATCGTGCGCGAAGTCTAATAATTTATAGTGAGATGTTTTTTTACATTTCGTTCTTAAAGTACACCTACGCAGAAGTTCTTCTCAGATCTAAACGACAGTTCTTCTCAGAGCTAGCTAATCAACGGTTCTTTTTACGACTAACCAATAGCTCTTTTCAGGGGTAACCAACAGTGTTTTTCAGGGCTAATCAAATGGTCTTTTCAGGGCTAAACGACAGTTCTATGCAGGGCTAAACAACAGTCCTCTACAGAGCTAGAATATTACATGCTATTAACGTTTTCTTAAACATTTAAAAATGCCTAAGAGAAGGACTCAACTATCTAAACATAGTTCTCAAGCACGGGCAGCAAGAAGACGTCGTATGAGAGAATCTGCACCTGAACGTTCACAACGTTTTGCTGAACAAAATCAGAGAAACTCTCAGGTACTCACACGAGAGTCGGGTTTCGAACGTTCGCAACGCCTCGCACAACAAAATCTGAGAAGCTCTGAGTTACGTGCACGAGAGTCGAGGCTGAAGCTTTTCGAACGTCTTCATGAACAAAATGTAAGGACCTCTGACTTACACGAACGAAAGTCAAGTGTCGTTCAACATTTGAATTTGGGCATCAATATGAGAGCTCATTCTACGTGGAAATACGCAAAGCAATTTTATCGAACAGCTGCTGAAACTTGGAGAAGGAATTTTTCCGTCTTTAAATTTGGGCACCGATTAAGCAGTTACTTTGGATGAATCTCTAGGCCAAATAGTCCATCATTTAGATAGTCTGATAGATGCTATATATCCTGACATCGAAAACTTACATCAAAATGATTTTCGTTGGCTGTATTGTTGATCAATAGTTTCTCCCAGGAATGAAACAGTCAACGAAATAAACAATTTAATTAAGCAGAAAGTACCGGGTGAAGTAAAGTGCTATAAATCCATAGACACCGTCATTAACATCGAGGACGCAGTGCACTACCCCCAGGAATTTTTTAATTCTCTGAACACCACTGGGCTGTCACCTCATGAACTGTCGTTAAAAGTTGGCACGCCGATAATGCTTCTCAGATATTTAAGCCCTCCCAATATGTGTAATGGCACGAGACTTCTTATAAAGGAGCTAAAAGATAATTTAATAGTAGCGAAGATTATTACCGGCCCTGCAGCTATTGAATTATCTCATATACCCATGATTCCTACTGATTTGCCTATACCCTTCAAAAGGCTTCAATTTACAGTAAAAATTTCTTTCTCACTAACGATAAACAAATCGCAGAGCCAAACATTCAAATTAGTAGGAATTGTTTTACGATTAGAATGTTTTACGCATGGGCAACTTTACGTTGTCCTATCAGAGGACTGGGCTTCTGATCAGCTGTATATTTTGTTACCCGAAATTAATTTAACGTCAAATGGCAAGTGTTTATAGAGAAGCTCTACAATAATCGCTTTAGTTATCTATCCTAAAACAAAGAGTTGTACTCCAGGACTGCCAGAAGTGAAAACTTAGCATTAATTACATTTAAATATTATCATCATTAACAACTTTAACATCCTCATAAAGACAATCTATGCAGCCTGCAGATAATGACTGCATTGTCGATTTTAGTGTCGGTGTCTGTGGATTGACTTGGGAATCATTTTGCTGACCGTGTCTTTCTTGGGTAGGCGTTTTGCAGCGATAACCGACAACCTCGCGGGCGGAGCTGCGGGCGGCCACTATGTAGTATAAAGCAAAGTCGCTTTCTCTGTCCCTATATCCCTATCTACGCTTAAATCTTTAAAACTATGCAACGGATTTTGAAGCGATTTTTTAAAATAGATTTTCGTGATTAGCGCCCCCGAAAACCCTTATCACGACACCTATGTCAAAATATTATGAAATATGGTGTCGGCCAATATTGGAGCACCCCCGAAACCCCTGTCGCGACACCCAAGTCAAAATATCATAAAATTTGATGTCGGCCATCTTGGGTTTCAAAATGATGTCATTTTGGTGATCAGCAGCCCCTAAAACCCTTGTTACGACACCCAATTCAAAATATCATGAAATTTTGGTAGCGGCAATCTTGGATTTCAAAAATGACGTCATTTCCGTGATCAGCACTCCTGAAAACCCCTGTCACGACATTCATGTCAAAATATCATAAAATTGGTGTTGGCCATTTTGGATTTCAAAAATGACGTCATTTTCGTGATCTGCACCACGAAAACCCCTGTCACGACACTCATAGCAAAGTATTATCAAATTAGTGTCGGGCGTTGGCCGCGTTATTTATAACGAACTATTTTGTATTTTATAATTCTACATCTTATAGAAGACTTACTAGAGATTGATAAAATTAGGATTTTATGGTTTCAAAAATAATATGCATCGAAACAGAAACAAGATAGCAGAGATAGCAGTATTGAAATCAAAATGTAAAGTCATTTATTTGGCTGTGCTGCATTTTATTTTTGAATGTCATCATTACCTAAAAAAGTCCTCCAAGACGCAAATTTAATAATCAAGCATCTGCCTATATCTTGATAACTTTAGTTGCAGCAACCAAAAATGGAATCAACAAGCTACCCCACACCATCAGAGATAGCAGACTTGCAAACAGACACAATAATAAAAGAAGAACAAGATGTGAACCACCAGGACCATGAGAACACAGAAGACCTGCCACTTGATATCAAATCAGAAAACATGGATGATATAAGCACACAAGAAAATAATGATGATCCTTTTGAAAATGTACAATTGGAAGTAAAACAGGAAATATCCATAAGTATAGAAAGAGAAGGTTCAGACTCCCAAAATGAAGATTGTATGTTGAAAATGGATAATTTTGATAATGAATCTAAAGAAGATTCGGCCCATTATGCAACGGTGCCGAAATCTGAAATGTATTGTGATGACAAGCCTGAAGTTAAAGAGGAAACTGTGTTGGGAGATGAGTCTCTGGTGACATATGATTATCCAAATTTTGATGATGATGCTGGCAGCATAGATAGCAATGAGGCGGCCGCATTGAATCGAGTAGAAGCGTGTTTGCAGGATGATATTAATATTAAATGCGAGGATGATGAGGTAAGAATTATATTTTTACTACATTTTCTTGCCCTTAATTTTTTAAATCAATAAAAGGGCGTCCTTCCTAGCTATTTTAAAATTGACCTTTAAGGGGCCTATCCATTTCAAAAACTTTAACTTACATGCAAACAATTTGTTGTGAAAACATTTGTTTCGAATAATTTTACTTCATATTCATTACTTGTTACTTCTGGCAGCCGCCTGATCATCTGGGCCTGTAGGCAATGTAACATCGCTTCTTAGCGAAGCGAAATCGAATACCAAACCAACCAATGGCGGGATCGATTGACCACCTGATTTCTTGCGTCACGTGGTCAATCGTTTTTGTTATTTGTTGGTTTGGTATTCGATTTCGTTTCGTTGTGAAGCGATGTTACATTGGCTAGGGCCCCTGATCCCACTCTGGTCGTTTCGAATCGGACTGACTATGAGAGAGAGAGAGAAAAAGAAGAATAATATGCCAGGTCATCTACGCGGCAAGGTTAGGGTAGCGTAGTGTTTAAGCTATTGACAGCTGCACTTCGTGTCCCGGATTCAATTCCCGTACGGAACAAATATTTATATGAGTTATAAGTAGTTGTTCCGGGTCTGGATGTTTGTGTAAGTGAGTTATACGTTTGTAAAGGCACCAAAATATATCGCCCGCGTAGGTGGCCAGTCTTCTATAAGATTGACCTCCATTGCCAAAATTCGGTCTGGAAGACTATTTCTACTCCTGACTCATTCTTCTATCTCTTTTCTGGTCTAGACAAACATAACTTTTGACTTATTCCCTTTCACCATCTGGCAGGACAGGGGTGTTGTAATTTTTTTAATGTATACTGTATTAATAGGTCGATTTAATTTTCCAGCTTCACCATAAAGAAGAGTACGAAAAAATGAACATTAAAGAAGAATCCGAAGTCACAGTTACAGAAACACACCTAATATCAAACAAAGTCATAAACACTACTTCTACAATCACTAATCCTCACGACGGTCTGACCGAATCTAAAACGACTAAAACTTTAGTCATGGAAATATTACCAATTCCCACAACCCAAACGAATATGGCATTCTCGAAAATTGGTAACCCAGAAGAAATTCTACCAACTACGTATGATAGTAGCGAACACTACATGGACTACCAAGAGTCTTTCCAATTAAACTCCATCACTGGAAATGTTTTATCCCTCGAACAAGAAGCTTACGGCTTACTCAAAGCGAAAGGACAAAAGAAAGATTTAGGAGAATCTATTCACAAATGTCCAAAATGTCCCAAAACTTACAGACAGAAGAATTATATGAAAAGGCACTTAGCTGTCCATGACGCTATTGAAAAACGCGCTCAAGGTCACATTAGAAGTCAGATAACTAAGAAAGAGAATAAAAACAAGAAGCTGAAAGCAGAACTCGAGAGTCAGGCAGTTAAAAAAGAAGAAAAAATTAAAAAGGAAGGTTATGAATGTACTTGTGGGCAATCGTTCCAAAGACGAAGTCGAATGGAGACATGTTTGAGGTCCCACAATCTGTTTTGCGACACAAATACCCACCCTTGTGTGTCTTGCAACAAACAGTTTAAGGACAAAGAAGAATTGGCCCTCCATCGCAAAAGATTGCACAGGAAGAGATTTCCCTGTAAATTCTGTCCTACAGATTACCACACAAGAAAAGAACTCTTCAAACATCTACAAGTTCATCAAAAAGTCCAGTTAATGGAATACAAAGTCATTTCAGAGGTTGTCAAGGGGAAACAGAAGCTCAAATGCTTCATGTGCTCAAAAAGTTATGTGGAGATATCAGATCTAAAATGTCATGTCATGGACGATCACAAGGAACCGTATAGCTGTCCGAGATGCAAACGAACCTTCTCAAAAATCATTGACTTCGGAAACCATACAAAGACTTTCCACCCAGAAGTTGAAGGCCAATCCGTCTTAGATGTCCTAGAAGCCTTCTCGAAGTTAGTGAAAGCTTGGAAATGTGAGGAATGCGGTTTACAGTTTCACGAAGCAGATAAACTAGCCATGCATCAAATTGAAAAACATAGCCCAGATTTGAAAGCTGAGATGCAGTTTCAATGCACGGATTGTCGTAGAGTTTTCATCAGTCAAAAAGGACTTACCTCCCATAGACGCATACACCATAGTACGGAGACTGTAGACGAGACTGAACCGGTTGAGCAAGGAGTCATGTGCTTAGAATGTCGAAAGATCTGCAAGGATATGAACGCTTTACTATCCCATATGCGGTTCCATTCACCAGATCGAAAATACCCTTGTAAATTCTGCGATTTTCGCTTCGCTACGCCCGAAAAGAGAAAAGCGCACGCTGAAATTCATACTGGCGATATGAAATACGTCTGCTTCATCTGTGAATATCAATGTAGTTCAGAAAACCGGCTAAAACAACACAAGTTATCGCCTAAACATGTTAATATGAAAGAGTTTTTACTAACGGGGAAGCCGTTGGTTCAAGAAGCGCAATCTTCTTCAAAACAGGAGAAAATTAAAGAGACTTTAAAAAAGAAAGAGTGGCAGGTTAAAGAGAAGAAGAAAAAAGAAAAATCGCGAAGTGTGTCGAGTTCGGAGTGCAGTGAAGTGGCTTGTGACATTTGTGGGGACAAATTCCCGAGTGAAAGTGAGATGTTAGAACACAAACTGACTCACCCTTTCATTGAGTTCCCTAATGAAGATACACCTAGTAGGATATTTTTTAAGTAACATTTAATCTTGCCTATTTTGTGGTATGCTATAGTGATAACTGCTGCAATGTTTTTTTTTTTACCTGATTTGAAGGTATTTTGATATACACATTACACAATAGGGTATTTGACAGATTTATAATTTTTGTCTTGAATTACTTGGCTGCGGTTAAGAAATACACCGAAAGTATTTTTTTTTTAAATTTTAAATACGTATTTCGTAAGAAATATACAAATAAAAATTCAAAATTCAAAGACGCGAAAACGATTTATTCAGCAATATGGCGTCGGGCTTTGTAAGTGACGTCACAGGCGGTTTTCGGTTCTCAGTGGTTTGTTTTTATTTATTCTTTGTTGTTATTATCTAATAAAATGGTTTACAAGTGGTGTGCTGTACCGGGTTGTACAAATACATCGATAAAAACCCCCAAAAAACAGTTTATAAGTTTGCCGAAAACAAGCGTTGATGCGCGTATGACGTCATCGCATGGGTGGCGCGAGAAACAAAAAGCCAAACATATTTTTGTGTTTTGGATATATTAATTGTTATTATTTTTTATTAAAACTCATGTAAATGACATGAAGAACCTTCATTTTATGCAATTAAAGCAAAAAATCACAAAAAATTGAATACTGTCAAATAGCCTATTAATATGTATTATTTGTAGGTTTGGATAATGATGGATGTGATTATAATGTGAGAGGCTAATTCTAAAGCTTCAAGACTAATGTATACAATATGTAAAGAAAACCCTGTCCGATCCGTGAAGGTATTGTTAGGTATCGATAATTGATTCGACTAATGCCCACAAAGACAGGCTAAACTTAAAAAAAAATCCCCCTAAAAACATAAAGATTATTTCGCAAAAAGAGGTAATTTAATACATGTGCGATAAGCAACCCCTTCCGCGGGCGGCGGGGGGCAGGGCACGCGGCACCTGTGACGTGATCGCGTCGCTATTCGCTTAAAATAATACCGGTGTTGTCACTTTTTCAAAAATTACCAAATTTCGGGGAAATTGGAATTAATTCCTGGGAAAAAAGGATTATTTCAATATTCATTAGTATTGTTACTATTATGATTATGTAAAATTTTATATCATATTTGGTCAAGTGTTTACTTAACCTTTATTATCCTTATGGGTCAGACAGGGTTTTCTTTACATATTGTATAAGTAAAGTATTTAATACTTTCTTACTTTTCAGTTAACTGACAAGTCTTGAACGACTTCACAAGCTACTCTTATGCCTTACTTTTGGTGGCTATTTAAACATAGATCAAAAACAAATTTGTGGTGATATTCAATAATACACCTTATAATTAATTTCATACATAATCAGCCTATAATATTCCCACTGTTGGGACCCAGGCTTCCTCTCGATAAGTGGGCTGCAGTCTACCACGCTGGCCCAGTGCGGGTTGGTAGATGACACATGTCATGAGAGCAGCGGCGATAAAAATATTTTAGACAAAGTAAAGGGCCTGATGGGGTTCGAACCTATGGCCTACAACTTGTAAATCACTGCCGACACCTTTAAACCACCGCTGCTCTCTATTTATTACTCTAATTAATCCCATAAAGTACACAGTTGCAAAAACCCCAATATCGAAATCAAACAGCTTCGCAGCCATCGTTGTCGGTTAATTTGCACTTTATGGCACTTGAAATAGGGTATATTATTGAAAGTCACGAAATAGTTTCCAGTGGGTTGTAACTTGGCAGCAATATCACTACAACGAAAACATAATTAGATTAATTATGTATCTAATAATAATGTTTAAACTTATTGGCTTTTGTATAGTAAGTTTTTGTTAAGCATTTATGTGTTGTCGGGGTATTTATACGGTGCCCAGGTCTACCGAGTTAAAGCTAGTCTACTTTATTAATAGTTTACTCTATTTTAATAAATATATGATACAGTTGCTTACGATTGTAAATATAACGTCATATATAATTTCTGGGTTGTTATACATAATAATTTTGACGTGTTGAACTGGTGCTAAAGCAAAACATCAGCGAAGTGAGACGAAACAATAGCAAATAATCTTGAACTTTGTATTACGAAGCTAAAAAAAAGAAAAGTTCAAATTCAAACGCAATCTCATTCTAATCTATTTTTTTATGCCAATGGTGCAGAGGTCGACAATAGGCTATTTGACAGATTTATAATTTTTATCTTGAATTACTTGGTTGCGGTTAAGAAGTTCACCCAAAGTATTTTTTTTAATTTTAAATACGTATTTCGTAAGAAATATGCAAATAAAAATTCAAAATTCAAATAAGCCGCGAAAACGATATAATCAGCAATATGGCGTGCGCCTGGTAAGTGACGTCACAAGCGGTTTTCGGTTCTCAGTGGTGTTTGTTTTTAATTATTATTTGCTGTTGTTATCTAATAAAATGGTTTACAAGTGGTGTACTGTACTGGGTTGTACAAATAAATCGATAAAAACCCCCGAAAAACAGTTTATAAGTTTGCCGAAAACAAGCGTATGACGTCATCGCGACATTAGCCAATCCGGATCGTTTCACAATGTGTGGCGCGAGAAACAAAAAGCCAAACATATTTTTGTGTTTTGGATATAATAATTGTTATTATTTTTTAATAAAACTCTTGTAAATGATATAAAGAACCCTCATTTTATGCAATTAAAGCAAAAAATCACAAATAATTGAATACTGTCAAATAGCCTATTCCGAAAATGTCAGATGTGAAATGAGAAAAAGCGAAGAGAAATCTATATGCAATACTAGTAAATTAAGGATAAAACTGTTGGCGAATATTAATAGATACACTAGAACAAACTAATAATTAATATGGGAAATGTTATTATTATATGTGTCGCAGACAGCGGTGGCGGAGCGGTAGGGTAGGGACAGGTTCCATTTCGTGAGTTTTGAATTGAAGCATAAAGTGTAGATATACCCTCCAGTCTTGACAATCACAATTTAAATAAGCAAACCGACAGTTTCGGTTCGGAGAAGTGCCTTGGTCCGCGTCTCGATGCAAAGTGACCGTTCGACGAACCCCACTTTCCAAAGCGACTCCGTTCATGTGCCATCACAAAATGACGTCACAAGCGTTTGCCCCTGAACTATAGTTCATTCGCGTTATGAAAATAGTGACTCATCAGTGCATCTGCAGGGTAAGGGTGTATTCATAATGGAGAAAAAATTAAACACTTTTTTTTCAAAATATTAAATAAGTTTAATATAAAAATAATAAAGTATCAATGATTTTAAACATGTTAAAATATTCCTATTAAGGCAATTTTTAATGTCACCTTAAACGCTAAAATAGTAGAGTAACACATATTTGGATTAATGGTAATAAAATAAGTACTAAAATAAAAAAAATACAAAATTGTCTTAAAACTAAGTACTTAAATCGCTAATCAGTATCGCTAGATTCTCCCGTTACATTTATTACGAATGAATTATTTTCTGCATGTTCCATGACGTCATCCAAACCCCACATGGTATTTTCTTCGCGTATCACGTGGTCGCAGCATTTCTTCCACCGATTGGCTTCTACTAACGCGATTGCGTCATAAAATATTTTTTTTACGTCACTCATTTTTAATGTAGTATTATTCGCAGCAATATAATTTTTTATTTGGGCCCACACCATTTCAATCGGATTTAATTTACAATGGTAAGGCGGCAGACGAAGAATTGTACTGCCATTGTTTTTAGCAGTCTCATCTACTAAATATTTATTATATTGTGGGGCGATTTCGGAGACTTTCAATAATAATTCTTTTTTCAAATAACTCATATCCTATGGCTATCGCTATGTATTATTGATCCACTTTTATTTTTTTTAATATGTGAGATATCCATTTTCCAAATTTTATTTTAAACAAGTAGTACGCAAAATACACAACCGTTCAGTTCGAAGGTCTGACTTCAACTGAGCACTGTGAACTCGCCTTACTAATTTCTAGCGTTTTAATTGGCTAGGGGGCGTGGCTTGGCCGGCAGTCGGTGATGAGTCACTATTTTCTTAACGCGAAAGAACTATACGTAAATCAAATGAGCAACTTTTCTTCAAATAATTTCGACGATCTCCGACATATGTATACAGAGTGGTGCTGACAGTACGACAATAAATTAAACATCGTGTACCTCAACACATTCTCAATCTACCCATAAAAAAGTTATATAAATATGTCAATTAGTTTAGTCACAGGAAATTATTTTTCATTTTTCACATTTTCTACATGATGTACATGTTGATAAGGAAGCGCTTACAGCTTATAATAATGGCGCCGAAAAGCAAGTCGATACAGGACCGCGCTGTCGCCCGCTGCCGATCAGCGGGCGATTTGCAATTTTATGCGATTTAGTTTGTTTGAAATTTTAATATTTTTATTTTCTATGTTAGGTTTTTTTCTATGGTTTAGGATTATTCCTATGAACCAGCATAGTCTGTGTTTTCATTTATTGTCATATTATCAGCACCACTCTGTATAATATAAATGCCACTGTAATATGTCAAACCTTATTAGATTTTCAACCTTTTTGCTAAAGCATTTTTTTTTTGCTGCAATCCCGCCTGATGGTAAGCAGTGATGCAATCGTTGAGTGTAAAGCGCACTAGTTTATTAAGCCTATTCACTTAAAAAACTTAGGAATAGGAAGGATGACGGCAGTTGAACGAGGTGATGCAATGTTAAACCCAAGACCAACACGACCAAACGATGCTGCGCTAGAGGGAGATTGATCTGGAGACTCTCCACGACCAAATTCCCGAGACAACAACATTTGGCGCATCGTACCCGCCACACATCGCAACACAACTGCTCAGACCCGTCCTCCGTCGTCCTCCGTTAAGGCTCAAGATTGATTTGGAACAGTTTCGGGTTGACCTGCTGTCGTCTGTACCTACATAAATGATCACACAAAAATCATCATTATTATAAGTCATAGACGCGGATAAAATTAATCAAAACCTCTTAAGAACTTTGAGGACTTCCAAGCTTATCGAAGCGACAATCTCGTCATATCAAAAACTTGCAAAAATTTATGTAAATTGCTTAGATTATATTATTCTAAGGTAAATTGACTGTATTTTTAAAAGATTGAGAGAGATCAGAATGCGAACGTTCATAAATATACGGGAATAATTGGACGTAGTTATGCAGAACGGATCCAGCCAGCAAACTTGCTTTTGAGAAAGTAGAGTTTGAAGTAAACTTTTTATGTTAAAATAACATGACAGTAGATTTAAATTTCCTTTTCAATAGTGGGTATTTTCCTGTACTTTTTTTGCGGGTTTGATATTTTTGGCATATACTAAAGTTGATGTGTAGATTTTAGACATTTATGACAGTAACTCAAAAAACGATGGGATCCATTTTGCATAACTACGTCCAATTATCCCTCAGATTTCTTTTGCTATTCGCTAGTGTTTCGAATCCCTTTCGCATGCTTTAGCTAGGTTTCCTATGCATTAATAAAAGTTATGTTATCAAGGACTGTAAAAACTTTTTCCTTGCTTCATTTGTACATTGTATTAACTTATTTACGAAGATAACATTCTTTCATAAAAGGGAAGGAGTACTAAAAAGTGAAAAGAAATAGACATTAAACCATCTTTATTTCGCTCTCAAATTTTTACAAGACATCCCTTCATAATTCTGTTGAACGCCATTGTTGGGTGAAGTTATTATTTGAGAAGCAATAGTTGCGCTGATTTAGAAAATGGCGCCGATTCTTTTGTTCGCAAACTAACCCAATTTTAAGTTAACTGCATCTTTTTCTTTCTATTTCAATAAGAAAAGGATAGAAATAACATTTTAGTTTAATCCTGTCAAATTAACATATTCCGTAGACATTTTTTTTGGTTCACTTCTTTCTTTACTTCTGAACCACTGACCTCTATTATTTACCACTGGACAGGCGACTGTCAAAGTGTTTTTGTGCCCGTTTGATAATCGCCATTTTGGCGCTGTCGAACGTAACGAGTGTCCGTGGTACTAAAACTAGTGATGTCAACATCAGCGAACAAAATATATCGATAACTCTTGATCGGTACTTTCTATTTGATGCCGTGTCCCTACTAACGTATCTATGGCGTAGACCCCTGCTTGAGAAAAGTACTCAATACTTTGAGGTATCGATACTTTTACGAGTACGATACTTTTTATCGATACTACTCATGAGTAAAGTATCGATACTTTCTATTCGATACCGTGTCCCTATTTACAATATAAATTAGTTCCGTGGACACTCAATGGTGGCGCTTCAAATAGGCACAAAAATATAGCTGTCAAACTTACGGAACAGCCTATCCAGTGGTAATTATAGAAATCAGTGTTCTGAACGGAAAAGGCAAAGGCATGGTACGCCATACAGCCTGGAATTCCATAGACAGTCTAAACGCGATTATAAACATGGCGACCAAAAATGCGTCAGGCACTAATTTGACAGGTCTAAATTAACATTTTATCTTCTGTCCTTTTCTTAATGAAATGGAAAGTAAAAGATGCACGGAACTTAAATTTATTATAGTTTGTGAACAAGGGAATCGGGGCCAATATCTTGGTTGTTTTGTTGGGCAATGATTATAGAATAATTATTCTGTTTTGATGAAAAACGCTCAGTTAAGACAATTCGCGCGGGCGCGTTTTTCTTGCGCCGGTAATTTTTCGTGCACTGCATTTTCAACGCACTGCTTACTCCGAAGAGTTGAAATCCAATTATCCAACCGTACAGCTTGGCCAAAAAGAGTCTGACGCGGTGACAGTTGGAACTAAGAATTGATAATGGGGAAGAAAACGCAAAGCTATTTGCAGATGTCGCTGATGGCGTTTGACTCATAACAATATTAGCTGTTAGTCGTATCATGTTTTATGTAGAGTTTTTTTTGTGTTTTACGAGTTTTTTTTAAGTAAAGCAGAGTAATGTATTGTACATGGACTGTTTCAAGTTAAAAAAGGAGTTAAAAGTCTCAGGTGCGATACTAGTGACCTCATTTATTCCACACTCTTTTTTGCTAAGCTGTATGTTTTGACACGTTGGGTTGCCCTCTGTTGGATTCTCAATGCTCCGTTCAAAACCGAAAGTCGAAAATCCATTGCGCGACAAGATCCTGCGTTTGAGTTGAAAGTTTTTTTACTATTCCTTATTTCAAGCTGATTTTAAAATAATATTGGTTGTTATGGAAATTATAATACTAAATTAAATATTTTAGTTGAGCATTGATTGCAAATAATTACTTAAAAAAGTTTTTCTACGACCATTTGGTAATTTGCTTAATACACCACCATAAGTCATATCTCAATAGTACTCATTCCTGCCAAGTCGTGTTACAATGACCATTTCCACACGGGTAAACCATACTACAATGAAACTTATAATATTTTCTTATGGCTATTGCATCAAAAAATCAACATATGATTATGCCAAAAAATGGCGTATTTGCGTCACGATTAAACATCGCATTTTATTAGGCTGTATGGATGTATTGCCTTTCATTTGTGGGATTGTAACAACCAGCACCATTGCGCGCGCCGCGCTATTTCGCGCCATTGTTAACTTTTATCTGCATATATGTATATCAAGGTCGTAGAAAAAGTTTTGTATGCCACTGTCTCTAAACAGCTATTGTAATACTCTTAATGATCTATTGTGCCACTCAGCTACGCTTCGTGGCACAAAATATCACTCACCTTACAATAGATATCATTGCTTGACAGTGGCATAAATAACTATTTCCCAAAATTCTGATTAATTTAGCACTGATTTCTGTAATAAGTTAATAATTAACATGTCATGTTTTTTGATAAATAATAATTATCTTAAAGTTTTGTTGAGTTGATTGTATTATTTGAACTTCTTTATTTTTAATTATTGTTTTTTTTTTTGTTTTCACCTACAACTTTATACCTGTTTTCTGCCTAATTTTGTAGTTACGAAGCGTTCAAGTCTAGTAGTCTACATCTTGAGACGTTAAAACCAGACGGAGAAAAGGTGTTCCGCCTTCAGTATACCAAAAACGGTAAAAATAAATTGGATCAGAAATTCCGTTTGACCGTTAGTCCGTCAACTAAGTAGTGGATCATAGAGCCGTGCTACGTGTTCACGCCATCATTCTGATTTTGTGAAAAAAGGACTTGTGTTTCGACTAGGGTTGTAACGGAGGCTTGTTAGCGGAGGCGGAGGCGGATGCGGAGGCGACGAGTCTCACCTCCGCGGATGCGGAGGTTAACGGAGGCGGAGGTGGAGGTGAAAATACATATAGAAAAAAATGAAATTTATGGTTAATTAAAACAAAATGTTTATTTTAAATACGTACATTAACAGTAGTATACTTACTTGGTAAAAAAAAAATATTACCTCCTTGTAATGAGAATTAAGGAGAATCAAATTGTGTTTGCCGCATTCCCGCCTCGCACTAGTTGATTCTTGAATGGTCAAGAATCAACTATAACAATATTCGCGCTCAAACGCGGCCGGAGTGCCGGTCGGTAGTCGAGCGTCGCAACTTGCGTGTTATTTATTTTATAAATACGTAAATAAACCTCCGTTATAACTCCGCATAAAATTGTGCGGAGGCGGAGGCGGAAGCGAAGATACGATTTCTTGCGGAACTTCCGCAGTAACGGAGGCGGAGGCGAAGCTCCGTTACAACCCTAGTTTCGACTGACTAGCGTGTTCAAACAAACATAGGTACAAACTCTTCAATTTGTTATACTAGTCTAGACTAGGAGATTTTATCAATGAAAACTGCTCAAACATATAGCCTACGCAGATGAGGGATTTTTGTCCGCGGACTTTCGTATCGAGTAACGCAAACGAGGGATTAAAAGTACCGCGTACAAAAAGTCCCCGAATAACGAGGACATAGAAAGAGCGGACCGGACAAAAGTACGGGGGAGTCCCCGAATAAAATAGAACTCGCGTGACTCGGCGAAGCAACGCACATGGCGGACTTTAGTCCGCGTTGTGTGCTCTCGCTTCTCATTTCTGGGCAACAAATGGCCGTACGCCGTGTGCGTTGAGTTCGCGGTGGACTTTTTATTCGCGGAGCGTACTTTTTTCTCCGCCGCGGAGAAAAGTCCGTCGTCTGCGCAGGCCCTTAATGATGCTCAAAGTGCACCACAAAAGACACACGTCGAATACAAGGAAGCCATAATCATCAAAAACATTTGCTAGCTCGCTATTCGCTTGTTTCCGTTCTCTTTCGCTGTTGTATGTGGAAAGCGGAATATAAGTTATTGTGTATTTCGGTGCCTGATATTATGTTAGTTCTCAAAGTAGTGTTAATGTGTAAGAAATGGAAATATATTGTTTGTTGAGCAACAGTATTTAGTGGTTTCTTTTATACCTACTCTGTCTGTGTTGTTTCACTTTAACTTGGCAAAAATGGCGCTAAAAAGGCGTTGGTTCAAATTAATATGACAAAATTATGGCTAATTACGGCTATGTACTTGTTACATTATAACGTGTATATTCATTATTATTTGACATACCTACGTAATATGTTACGTTGAAACAACCGCCATTGGAACCATGGAATGCGTCAATCATATATTAATATCGGTATTATTGAGAATGACGCAGCAGCAGGTTATATCCAGTCACCAGTGTGTCGAATGTCATGCAAATTTATTCAGCTGCGGAGGCGTTAGAGATGGTAGGTATTTATACAAGTACAGTTGACGTCACGTAAAAATACCTTGGAGGGTGAATGTCTGCGCACGAGTAGTGTGGCTACCATGAGTTTTCATTCCGAGACTCGATCGTAGATATCGACCGCGTTTGACTCATCGATTGGCCCGCTTCAAGGTTGTAAGAACTCTCAACCAATGAGAGCGTCAAACGCGGCCGATTAGGGTTGTAACGGAGCTTCGCCTCCGCTTCCGTTACTGCGGAAGTTCCGCAAGAAATCGTATCTTCGCTTCCGCCTCCGCCTCCGCACAATTTTTAGCGGAGTTATAACGGAGGTTTATTTACGTATTTATGCAATAAATAACGCGCAAGCTGCGACGCTCGACAACCGTCCGGCCGCGTTTGAGCGCGAAATGGTCAAGAATTAACTAGTGCGAGGCGGGAATGCGGCAAGCACAATTTGTTTCTCCTTAATTTTCATTACAAGAAGGTAATATTTTTTTCACCAAGTATACTACTATTAATGTACGTATTTAAAATAAAAATTTTGTTTTAATTAAGCATAAATTTCAATTTTTTCTATATGTACTTTCACCTCCGCCTCCGCCTCCGTTAACCTCCGCATCCGCGGAGGTGAGACTCGTCGCCTCCGCATCCGCCTCCGCCTCCGCTAACAAGCCTCCGTTACAACCCTACGGCCGATATCGACGATCTAGTCTCGGAATGAAAACTCATGGTAGCCACACACAGATATGTCCTATAGTACTATAATATAACCGCCAGGGTTCTTTACGTGACCGGACCTATGTATGTATGTAGCATTGGCCATTAGTTTCAAATTTATATTTAGTTATTTTCTTATTTATAATATTAGTTATTATTAGTATCAGATTAGTCATTTAAATTTTCTTGGGATCGTATGTTTTTTTTTTTTTTTTACAAATTATAAACCAGCGCTTGACCGCAATCCTGCCTGATGGTAAGCAGTAACGCAATCGTTGATGGTACAGCGCACTAGTTTATTAAGAGCCTATTCACTCTAGCCTTAAAGACACTCAAATTGTAGTCCGACGGAAACACCGCCGCGGGCAAATTGTTCCAGTCCCTCGATATACGCGGTATAAAGGAGGAGGCGAAGCGCTTCGTCCGGATCGTAGTGGTGTTAACAACGTAAGGGTGGAAACCAGCCGTACGACGGGTCGTCCGCTGGTGGAACGGAGATGGGGGAATTAAATCATGCAATTCCCTCGCACACTCCCCGAAATGCATCCTATAGAACACCGAAAGGCTGGCTACTCTACGCCTGTGCTCTAGGCTTTGGAGACCAAATCGAGTTAGATCAGGGTCACCAATCAGCCTCTTTGCACGTCTCTCCACTGAATCCAAACTGGCCAGGTGACACTTGGCAGCACCAGCCCAAATGTGGCTGCAGTACTCCACACACGAACGGACCTGTGCTTTGTATAACATTAGAAGCTGCCCAGGTGTGAAGTACTGCCGGACCTTTGCGATAACGCCAAGTTTCCTGGCAGCCACCTTGGCCTTGGACTCAATGAACCGCCCAAAGTTAAGGTTCGAGGAAATCTCAACTCCCAAAAGCTGAAGGCGGTCGGAACACTCCAAGGACACATTCCGAAAAGTAGGGCCCAAGGTGAACGGGCTCCTTTTGGTGGTGAAAAGACACGCCTGTGTTTTGGCGGCATTGAATGCTACAAGATTGGCATTGCCCCATTCGGAGACTGCCTGCAGTGCAACACTCGTTCGCTCAACCATGGCCTCTCTTTCGGACCGGATTGATTCCCTACTAGCCCGAGCATCCGGCAGGTATCTCTCTACAACTGTGCTGTCATCTGCATACCCATAGATACCGGGCATCAGCAGATCGTTAATATGTAGCAGAAACAGAGTTGCAGAGAGAACAGACCCCTGAGGAACACCGGCATTAGTTGACATGGGCTCAGAAGAGCATCCGTCGACTACAACTCGGAGGGACCGTTCAGTCAGGAAGTCTTTTACCCAGCCAGTCAGGCTAGGGGAAATGCCGTACGCTGGAAACTTACTCAAAAGGCCAGCGTGCCAAACCCGGTCGAAGGCCTTCGAGACATCAAGGGAGACAGCAATCGCTTCCCCATTCTTCTCGAGGGCCTCGCCCCACAAGTGAGTGGCATACACTAGTAGGTCCCCAGTTGACCGATCCGACCGATTCCAACCGACCCAACCGATTGGTTGTTGTCCTCTTCATTCCTACATTTTTAAGCTATTATCTCATTATTCACTTTCTAGTTCTTTCACATAACCTATCCATGGCCTCCTTGTCTTTCTCCTAATCTTATATCCATATTAATACCAACGGAAATTAAATGCACTAAATACGACTTACTTTCCTGACGTATCCCTAAAAACAACAGCGAAGTATAAATAAAAACCAGTATTTATTAAAATTTCTTTTATTATCACATAAATACGATAAAATTCTTTCGTTACCTCTTACCCGTTACAAGTTGACATACAAGCGTAAATACGACACTTCATGCTTTAGAAAGACAGTTACACAGGTATGAGAGAGAGAGACGACTTTCTACAAAACGGCACTTTTCTTAGAAGTCTATGTGCCATATTTACGGTCACTTACTAAATGTGGTTGGCAATGATATTTGAAGTAAAAAAAAAATGTAGATAGGTTATGTACCCAAAATTCGATATGTATTAAAAAACGGATGACTAAAACGAAATCGCAAAAAGCGATAAGGCTTTGTATATTATGATGCGTTTGATATTTATAAATGTATTTTTTTGGTGTCAGATCAAGCAATCCGAAACCGTCCAACTTCCTCAATCAACCTTGAGCCTTAGTGCTTTAGCGATAAAGTTGAAAATCTATCAAAGAAACTTAACAAATTGTAGGAAGCTTGTATGTTCAATAAAGTATATTTAAATTAATAAAATTAGGCGCGTATAACTTTTCTACCTCTTTTTACTTACAATATCATTGCAGGTATTATACCATAGCCAAATTCAACTACATGCATAATTTTACAATTTGATTTCTAACTTCTACTAAATGGAATAAAATACATATTGGTCGTAACGTAAAAAAATCTTTTGTTCATAATATAAAAAAATCCTAATTTTTTTTATAAACTTCAAAATAAAAGTGCAAATACTTGAAAGTATTGTGAATTTTGTTAATAGTGATAGATATTTTTATCAATTAAAAAAGAACACCATTAGGTACTTTAAATCTTACATAGCGACTAAAATACGTTAGGTGTACTAAATATTAAAACTATAGGAGGTATTATTACACAAACAACATATTTTGCTTATATAACCCGCGCAGATAAAGAAAAGGTCTGAAAATGGCGGCGGATACTTATGGTACGGTTGACAAAACATGCCACTGTTCAATCACAAACCAAATGCTAAGATAGAAAAATGACAAATTTACGTTGTAAATATTGTTATTTACAACGTAAATTTGACATTTTACTTGTTTGGTGTTGTGTTTGTTTTTACTGTTGTTTTTGTTGAGTTTGATTGTTCAACTCAACAAAAACAACAAAATAACAGAGACTTTAGCGGAACGAAATGAACGATAACTCTGAGTGCATCAAAGTAGCTTGGAAAGCGAATCCTGATCGAGGATTTTTTTTTTGCAGCGCTTACTTCACTGTGTGATTATAGACAGCGATAGAGAGTGAGTGAGAACGCATGCGAGCGGACGCCATTTGCAGATCCTTTCTTTATCTGCGCGGGTTATAACATAATCAAGCTAAAAGATACCCATTGCTGGGACACAAGTCTCTTCTCTTTTTGAAAGTGAGTACGCCGTAATCAACAATGTTACATCTTCCAAATTTGGTTTTAGGACCCAGCGTTTTCTCACCGTTTTGGAAGTGGTCCATCACTGGTCATTGCTGACAAGATGTTCATTCCATAACCTATGTATTTCATCATCTCCAGATAATTTTCAATTAACATTGTCTGGCAGATAATTTCATACATGAGAACTCATATTAAATATAATTCAATTTAGGTTCAAATTATATCTTATGGTAGAAATGGGCAAATAATGCGTTTGTGTAATAAAAGAAAAATGACTGCTCACTGAGGATACATACAAATCACGTCCTTATTTATTTGTAATAGTGTTGCATTCGGTTTGACACTGTTTACTAACCTAATCTTTTCATAGAACGTAACATTAACAGCACGTAGGCACAAACATTTGTAATTAAATATGTGTATGTTTTGTGCGCTTCATTGGAGCGAATAGTTTCCAACGCAGTCTGCAGTCAACTGCAGACTACCTAAGATATCCCTTACAAAATATAACATTTTATACATTATATTTCACTAACTTTATCCCGCGGCTCCGTTCGCAATCTAACTACAACACATAGGGGTATTGATTTATTTTTTATTGCACTATGAATACCACCTAAGGTTATTTTTCAAATTCCACATTTCTTTTCTCTTTTTTTTGCACGTTTAAAAAATATTTTAATTAAACCATATTAAGATCATTGCGTACAAAAAAATACCAATATTCAAAACAGTGTCAAAACGAAAACAAATTTTTTCGGTTACAATTTAACCGCGTTACATTAAAACCACTGGACTTTTGAGTTTTAACTCATGGCTCTTAGTTTTTTTTTAGTTTACAGTCCGTTCCATAATCATAAAACTAAACGAGAAAATACAGCCCTGGATTACCTTGTTTATGGTCGCATAGTGGTGGTGAATGTTTACTAATGTAAACACATACATACACATACGCACGCGTATATACACATACGTACATAGTTATCATAATAGCACTTTTAATAAAGTGCTATTATGATAACTATGGGGAATTTATGCCGTCACTTCTTCCCAACGAAACCACTAAAAAGTGGCGAAGGGCGGGTTTTGATGGACTGTTTTATATGTAATATTGACGATCAAAAACTGGTGATCCTCAGCCTAATTTAAATAAATGACTTTAGATTTTATGACCAGAGAATGCTTTTTTGACATACGTCAGTTTCTTGCAAACGAAACGCACTGACAGGTCTAGTTTTTTTTCGTTCGTTGAAAGGCACGACTGAAGTTTATATATTTTTGGCCCTTTCAGTGCCTGTCGTCAGTAGCAGCGCAGAGATCACTTTGATGCAGAGGGGCAGAAAAGAAGTTAAAAGATGATTTACAACAGATTAGAATAAAATCACACCCTACTGCCGTTCCGTCCAGGTAGCCCCACGTATCCAAGTTGGACTTACATCTTTCCACTTGTATCCAAAGGGGTTCAGGGACTTCCAAGTGCACTGACACGTGTCAGGAACTCATTTTCTCGACCCCGGATTGAAAACCAGTGGCTGAACGCAGCTAAACTATAACCATTCCACATAATACAAGTAGTTACAGCGAGAACACACTCTTAACTACCTATAAATACCTCTGAACACTTAAACGTCACTTGACATTAATATGGTCTTAATCATCTACAATACTATAAACTTATAGATGTTAACCCTCCGAAGGTTCGTGGCAGCAGATAATTTATTAGTTTTCTCACAGAGGAAAGATCCGCCTCATCGGCTGCTCTTGAAGGCGGTATTACAGTTTAATCGTACTTCAACATAACAATGACTCTAAAAAACTGACAATAAGGTCAACCGGGGCAATTGCGTCTTTGGGGCAATTGCGTCTAATCGACATTATTTTAAATCTATTTGAAAACCTACCTCTCCTGCCATCGATACGTTATAGTTTTTTATTCAAAGTAAACAAAACAAGATGGCAGGAGAGTGGGTTTTCAAATAGATATTAACTTCGATTAAACGCAATTGCCCCAAAGACGCAATTGCCCCGGTTGACCTTACATGAAAGGTGTATCATGAATGCATTTTCCACATCACGAATTTAATTTCTGGTTTAAGACGCTGCGATTCCGTACTCTGAGAGTATAGGCTTAACCGGTTTAGCATAAAAACACTTAACACCAACTCAAAATCAAGTAACATTTAATCATTCGGCCATTACAATATCTTAGCCTAAACCTAATAACTGAAGGTAATCTTCCAAGGCTGCGCCATGTTGGCGGCAGGTTTCCGAACTACCAATACATCGTTACCTTTGTGCAGCGTCATCTGTAGAGCGGTCTGTTTACCCCCCTGTAATAACTTGGCAGTCTTAGGGGGGGTCTTGATGCCCGCTATGACTATACGTTCTACCCAGGACCGGGTCGGGTAGTGGGCGTTCTCATCGATGAAACTGTGGGGGAAATATAATTGGTTAGAATAAGGCAAAGAAGGTATTATTTGCACGATTATTCTACCTGTTTACAAATAAATGTTCGCATAGTTGACAACCTCCGTGGCGTAGCGGTAGCGAACGCGGCCGCTGCGCAACGAGGCGCGGGTTCGATCCCTGCGCAGTGCAAATATTTATATGCATGAATATGAATATTTGCACTGGTCTGGTCGTGCCTCGGAAAGCACGTTAGTTGGTCCCGGTTGCCATACGAACATCTATTGCCAGTCGTTACGGGTTGTTGGAGCCCTCAAAAGTACAAAAATTGGTCTAACTGCAATGCTTCGAAATTGCTTTCGGATTGTAGAGGCCAGAAGGCAGTCGCTTCACGGAAAATATCGAAGTTTAGCCAAAATCAGCAGTTAGACTGGTAAAGCGGACCCCAGACTCCAAAGCTGAAACAGCATCGGATGCGAGTGGGATTAACGCTGAGATGATGATGATGTTGGATGGAGTTTATACGCCAGACAAGTCTATCAAAAGGATAAAATCAAAGTGAAGTTGAGTTTGTTGAGAGTGAAGTTGTTCGACAAACGAGTACCATGGATCCAGTACATGATTCTGAACCCTCCAGTGGTGGACTTTTTCGTCGGCTTTTTCATCTTCCTTCTTCCTCAGCCTATAGATGTCCACTGCTGGACAAAGGCCTCCCCCAAGGCTTTCCACGATGACCGGTCTTGTGCTGCCCGCATCCATCGGCTTCCCGCGACCTTCACCAGGTCATCGGTCCACCTTGTTGGGGTCTCCCTACGCTGCGTCTTCCAGTACGTGGCCGCCACTCCAGAACCTTGCTGCCCCATCGGCCATCGGTTCTACGAGCAATGTGCCCTGCCCACTGCCACTTAAGTTTAGCGACTCGCAGAGCTATGTCGGTGACTTTGGTTCTTCTGCGGATCTCCTCATTTCTGATTCGATCACGCAGAGAAACTCCTAGCATAGCTCTTTCCATTGCCCTTTGTGTGACTCTGAGCCTTCGTATGAGACCCATTGTGAGCGACCACGTTTCAGTTCCGTAAGTCATCACTGGCAACACACACTGGTCAAAGACTTTAGTCTTGAGACACTGTGGTATCTTGGACGACGAGAAGATGTAGCGTAGCTTCCCGAACGCTGCCCAACCGAGCTGGATTCGCCGAGACACCTCTTTCTCGAAGTTGGACCTACCTAGTTGGACTTTCTGTCCCAGGTATATATACTCGTCAACAACTTCGAGTGCAGAGCAACCAACTACAATTGGAGTGGGTGCGACATGAGAGTTCGACATGATCTTCGTCTTATCCATGTTCATTTTTAGACCCACTTGTTGGGAAGCTCTGCTGAGGTCATTGAGCATTTTGCCCAAGTCTTCCAGGGTCTCAGCCATGACCACGATATCATCTGCGAAGCGGAGATTAGTGATGTACTCGCCGTTGATGTTGATGCCAAGTCCTTTCCAGTCCAGGAGCTTGAAGACATCTTCCAACGCAGCAGTGAACAATTTAGGAGATATGACATCTCCTTGTCTCACTCCACGCTGCAGTTGGATCGGTTTCGAGTCCTGATCCTGGAGACGGACTGACATGGTGGCGTTTTTGTACAAACACTTTATCACCTCAATGTATCGATGGTCAATTTGGCACCGCTGGAGAGACTGTAGCACCGCCCAAGTCTCAATCGAATCGAAGGCCTTCTCATAGTCCACAAACGCCAAGCATAGTGGTTTGTTATACTCCTCGGACTTCTGTATAACTTGCCGCAGCGTATGAATGTGGTCTATGGTACTAAAGCCTTTTCGGAAGCCTGCTTGTTCGGGAGGCTGGAAGTCGTCGAACCTGCGAGCGAGACGATTCGTGATGACCCTAGAAAACAGCTTGTAGACATGGCTCAGGAGGGATATCGGTCTGTAGTTTTTCAGGAGGGTATTGGCTTTTTCATGGTTTTATAAAATATATATGTAGTTTTTTCACTTTAGACCGTTCATAATTGCTGTACTTTTATAACCCAATAAGATTTTAAAGTAAAAGTATAAATCTTATCAGCTGATTTAATAGAGTTCACATCAGGGATCAACGCCTGCGAAACCTGCAAAACCGCACGGCGGCACGCTTGCAACGTTCAAAGGTCGTGGTGACACATTTTTTTAAACACTGAATTCTGAAACCGTTCATTAACGACATCAACGACTATCATAATAGGCTATTTGACAGTATTCAAGTATTTGTGATTTTTTGCTTTAATTGCATAAAATGAGGGTTCTTTATATCATTTACAAGAGTTTTAATAAAAAATAATAACAATTATTATATCCAAAACACAAAAATATGTTTGGCTTTTTGTTTCTCGCGCCACACATTGTGAAACGATCCGGATTGGCTAATGTCGCGATGACGTCATACGCGCATCATCGCTTGTTTTCGGCAAACTTATAAACTGTTTTTCGGGGGTTTTTATCGATTTATTTGTGCAACCCAGTACAGCACACCACTTGTAAACCATTTTATTAGATAACAACAGCAAATAATAACTAAAAACAAACACCACTGAGAACCGAAAACCGCTTGTGACGTCACTTACCAGGCGCAACGCCATATTGCTGATTATATCGTTTTCGCGGCTTATTTGAATTTTTATTTGCATATTTCTTACGAAATACGTATTTAAAATTAAAAAAAATACTATGGGTGAACTTCTTAACCGCAACCAAGTAATTCAAGATAAAAATTATAAATCTGTCAAATAGCCTATTTTATTAGTGGCATGCGGTCCAGCCTTTTCGCGAAGTTTGCGTTACGATGTCAGATACACCCTGTATAGTATTTATTGTATTTATAATATTTGCAACAATGACAGTCCCATTTGTGGTTTGGGGGAATCTCTATCCATTCATTGGAAGAGATTACATTAGTGATAAGGCCACCCGTTATATGTTTTGTTGTGTTGAATATATTTTGATCGATGTATGTTTTGGTGTACAATAAAGTATATAAAATATGTAAAGAAAACCCTGTCCGATCCGTGAAGGTATTGTTAGGTATCGATAACTGATTCTACTAAAGTCCACAAAGCCCGGCTAAACATAAAAAAAAAATCCCCCTAAAAAATAAAAATAATATTTCGCAAAAAGAGGCAACTTAATACATGTGCGGTTGGCAATACATGCGCGGGCGAAGGGGGGCACCGCTATTCGCTCATAATAATACCGTAAAAATGGGGTTGCCACTTAAAAAAAAAAAACCAAATTATGGGGAAGTTGGATTTAATTTGCCAAAAAAAAAGAGATTATTTCAAAATTCATTGGTATGGTTACTGGTTTATAATGATTAAGTAAAATTTTATTTGGTCATGTGTTTACGTAACCTTTATTATCCTTATGGATCGGACGGGGTTTTCTTTACATATTGTACAAATAAATAAATAAAATAATTTATGACAATACTCACGAATAAGTCATGGCGTTGGCTTCGAATGCAAGTTTGGCGTAGATATGTTTGTTATTCAAGTACTCATAGGTTTCACCGTCGTCGATGTACAGTGAGCCTTGAGCGGTACCCTGACAAACAAAATAATATATCAGAAACACATGAAGGATAAAAGGGAATAAATGATGTTTTTTTTTTTACAAATAGGTTTAAAACAAATTCAATAAAAATCAAACTAATATTTTATCTGTGCTTTTCATAAGAGAAGAAAAGATGAAGAATTCAGTGCCATTGTTTTCTTTTAACAAAAAAAAAAAAAAAAAAAAAAAAAAAAAAAAAAAAAAAAAAACAATGCTGCTTGAATGTAAATACAAAGTGTTGATGACAATACGACAATAAATTAAACATCGTGTATCTCAACACATTCTCAGTCTTTTTTTTTTCCTTATCTTTTTTTTGATGCTAGGTTTTTTTCTATGGTTTAGGATTATTTCTGTGAACCAGCATTGTCCGTGTTTTCATTTATTGTCGTATTATCAGCACCACCACTAGAATAGTTATGAACAAAACATCACTTACATTAACATCCAGGGCTACTACAAGCGTGTAAGGATCATCAGCCATGAGAGCAGAGGAACGTCGCACGCGCTCCTTGCGAGGAACTATAGTACCGCCGCGTTGGAACACTGGGATCTGGAACAAACGAGACTTTGAATTAGTTATCTGTACTTTTAAGGATGGTATTTGGAGTATCGATCTTTTGAGGAACGCCTTTGACTGTTATTAACGAGAACACTTACTGGGACTCTAGTTTGCTATTACAATAATGCCAGAATGGTCGATCAGTGATCTCGTAATGATCGATTTTGACAAGTTTCGTAATCTACTAACAAAATGGCATCATTATGACTTTCCAGTGGTCAATCACTGAAACTCCACTCCATATTAATAAATGTTCAAATTGGGTAGTAGTTTTTACAAAATCATTTAATACGGCAATGTCATTCTATCGCCATTCCATTACGATACGACTAAGATAACTGATCAATCATTATGAATAAGCAAATTACAAACTTTTATTGACCATAATGGCAATGGAATCATGTTGGAATGACAAATTTATAAAAATAGCAGACCCTGGACATCCTCACAACTTGTCTATATAGTACCTTTGAATCCTTACTAATATAATAATTTGGAAAGTGACTTTGTTTGTGCCGCTTTCACGCCGTCACTACTGAACCGATTGCTTGGAAATTTTGCAGACGTAAAGTTAGACGTCCGGATTAAATAATAGGGTATTTTTTATCCCGGAATAATTTGATATTCCCGAGGGAAATCTAAAAACGCGATACAACCGAAGTCCACGCGGGCGAAGCCGCGGGCGGAAAGTTAGTGGAATATAAAAATAATTATGAAGTCTAATTTATTTATATTAAATCACACTCATATTATAAAGGTGAAAGTTTGTGTGTGTGTTTGTATTTATGTCACATCTTCACGCTCATACGGTTTGATCAATTTAGATAAAATTTGGCACCATGTAAGTTTATAACTAGGATTAATACATAGGACTTTTTGTCTCGATATTCCCACAGGATTGAAACTTATGCCGGTGAATCCAATAGACGAAGTTAGTACAGTGAAACTTGGTTAAGTGGGACCTGGATAAGTGAGAAACCTCCATAACTGGAACTCATGCTTATACAATTAATAAAAATAAATGAATAAGAATTATATAAAACTAAATAAATAAATAAATGGAAACATGAAGCGCTCTTCCTCTCTCTACTTATTTAAAACTTGCTGTGCCCAACAGGGTCCATAATTGTTTCCAATATTATATTATTATATTTTACCACCTGTAACTGTACATTATGGATTGCAATAAACGATTTGATTTGATTTAGGTCCCAACACTTTGGCACTGAATCACCTCTGTTAGTGGGATGAGGTAAGCCTCTATATCTGGGAATTGTTCTTTCGATTTATCATCATAGTTACCTCTATAACTGAGACAGCGAGTAAATTTTATATGCATAAACCTCTGTAACTGAGATAACATTGTTTACTCATTCTTATTCTACCCACAAATTCCATACGTAATCCAAGTACGTAAGTACAAATTTTGAGCTTCAATTACCTTCAGTTTTAGTTTCGCTTTACTATCATACAGATATTTATTTGAAAAATGCCAAAACGAAAGCTATAATCGTTATCATTACGTGAAAAACCTCTGTAAATGAGACAGATATTTATTTATACCTGTATATCTGAGACACCGGGTAAGTGGAATACCTCTATAAGTGAAACGACATTGCAGGTCCCTTGATTTCTCACTTAACCAGGTTTCACTGTAGTTACACAATACACACTTTACCTCCTTCCAAACGCTGGTTTGATAAGGGGAAGGATGAGCAAGAATTTTCATTGTTACTCTGGTAATGTTGCACAGCGGTAAGGTTCCTCATCAGGCGCTTTACTTTGTGTAAATTATTTCATCACCACTGTTCTCAATACGGTGAAGGAAAAGATCGTGATGAAACCGGCATGTCCTAGAGCCAAGACTTCGAAGACATATTGTGACATCTACCACGGGGTAGATTACGGCTCACTCTCTCTCATTAAAAATTATAGGCTGAAATTGTAATGTTAGACATACCTAATGTAATCAGAAATGAGCAGATCTGCAGAAGAACCATAGTCACCGACATAGCTCTTCGATTCGCTAAAATTAAGTGGCAGTGGGCGCGGCACATTGCTCGTAGAACGTGGCATTAAGGTTCTGGAGTGGCGGCCACGTACCAGAAGACGAAGCGTACGGAGGCCACCAACAAGGTGGACCGATGACTTGGTGAAGGTCGCGGGAAGCCGATGGATGCGGGCAGCACAAGACCGGTCATCGTGGAAAGCCTTGGGGGAGGCCTTTGTCCAGCAGTGGACGTCTATAAGCTGAAGAAGACGGCATACCTTAGACAGTGTGACGTCGAAGGTAAGGTACCCGTTGGCGTGGTGCGCGTGGTAGGTGTCGACGTCGTACCAGAGCGAGCGGGTGGCGGCGCCCGGCAGGTACACCTTCACCGACGTCACTCCTGGCTCCACCACCGGCCGGACTAGCAGCACGTTGCCTGGGGACAACAAAATATCACATCTGTACATACAGTGTTTCCATCGGACTACAATTTGAGTGTCTTCAAGACTAGAGTGAATAGGCTTTTAATAAACTAGAGCACTTTACCAACAATGATTGCATCACTGATTACCATCAGGCGGGATTGCGGTCAAGCGCTACTTTATCTATACTATAATATATAAACCTGAAGAGTTTGTTTGAATGCGCTAATCTCAGGAACTACTGGTCCGATTTGAAAAATTATTTTTGCGTTGGATAGACCATTAATCCAGGAAGGCTTTAGGCTATATAACATCATGCTGCGGCCAATAGGAGCGGAGCATAACTAACTCCACGCATACGAAGTCGGTGGCGGCCGCTAGTCCATACTAATATTATAAATGCGAAAGTAACTCTGTCTGTCTGTCTGTTACGCTTTCCTGCTTAAACCTCTCAACCGATTTTGATGAAATTTGGCACAGACAATCTTTAGACCCTGAGAAAGAACATAGGCTACCTTTTATCCCGGAAAAAATTGATATTCCCGAGGGAAATCTAAAAAGCGCGATATAACCGGACTCCACGCGGGCGAAGCCGCGGGCGGAAAGCTAGTAATCATAGTATAAAACAAAGTCGCTTTCGCTGTATGTCCGTATGTATGCTTAGATCTTTAAAACTACGCAACGGATTTTGACGCGGTTTTTTTTAATGGATAGAGTGATTCTTAAGGAAGGTTTGTATGTATAATAAATGCATAATATAGTAGAGAAACACTGAGAAATCTAAAAAGCGCGATAAAACCGAACTCCACGCGGGCGAAGCCGCGGGCGGAAAGCTTTCATAAAAAAAAAGTACAGCTCCGCAGAAATCTCACTCCCTACTATGTTTACGTGCTCGTCATCTCTGAGACATCAATGAAGTTAGTGTACTATAGTGATTAACATCGATTCCCCAAGTAAGCGTGCAAGATGCACAATTATTAACATTACGTTATTGATACAAAGTTGTGATGCGCTAACCAACATCAGCATATTTAGACCCTGGTGGTAATAGGCTATTTGACAGATTTATAATTTTTATCTTGAATTACTTGGTTGCAGTTAAGAAGTTCACCGAAAGTATCTTTTTTAATTTAAATACGTATTTCGTAAGAAATATGCAAATAAAAATTCAAATAAGCCGCGAAAACGATTTATTCTGCAATATGGCGTCGCGCTTTGTAAGTGACGTCACAAGCGGTTTTCAGTTCTCAGTGGTGTTCGTTTTTATTTATTATTTCTTGTTGTCGTTTCACAGTGTGTGGCGCGAGAAACAAAAAGCCAAACATATTTTTGTGTTTTGGATATATTAATTGTTATTATTTTTTATTAAAACTCATGTAACTGACATAAAGAACCCTCATTTTATGCAATTAAAGCAAAAAATCTCAAAAAATTGAATACTGTCAAATAGCCTATTGTAGGGCGATAGCGGGTTGAGAAGGGAAGTAGGCGGACTTTCGGAATAAAAGAAGATTCAGTTATATACGTTTCACGAGCCGCAGTGCAGGGGATATGCCACCATGCGGTTGATTTTCTACACACATCCATCCATACTAATATTATAAATGTGAGAGTAACTCTGTCTGTCTGTCTGTTACGCTTTCCCGCTTAAACCTCTCAGCCGATTTTGATGAAATTTGGCACAGGCAATCTTTAAACCCTGAGAAAGGACATAGGCTACCTTTTAATGAAAAATATTCCCGAGAGAAATCTAAAAAGCGCGATATAACCGAATTCCACGCGGGCGGAAAACTAGTATTCAATAAAAATACGTTCTCGTCTATATTGTTCGTTATAGCGTGGTATACGTTATAAGGCTTCCTCCGATTAAAAAGTGTACAAAAGCAGTAGAAAATACTGCTAATAAAATACCATAACACGGTATTTTAGTAGCAGTATTTTGGAGGACCCCAACAAGGTGGACTGCTGACCTGGTGAAGGTCGCGGGAAGCCCAAGGATGCGGGCGCACAAGACCGGTCATCGTGGAAAGCCTTGGGGGAGGCCTTTGTCCAGCAGTGGACCTTTATAGGCTGAAGGAGGAGATTTACTGAAAATATTCTAATTGTGTGTAAATATCTTTGGATTCAGTGGAGAGACGTGCAAAGAGGCTGATTGGTGACCCTGATCTAACTCGAGATGGTCTCCAAAGCCTAGAGCACAGGCGTAGAGTAGCCAGCCTTTCGGTGTTTTATAGGATGCATTTCGGGGAGTGTGCGAGGGAATTGCATGATTTAATTCCCCCATCCCCGTTCCACCAGCGGACGACCCGTCGTACGGCTAGTTTCCACCCTTACGTTGTTAACACCACTACGATCCGGACGAAGCGTTTGGCCTCCTCCTTTATACCGCGTACATCGAGGGACTGGAACAATTTGCCAGCGGCGGTGTTTCTGTCGGACTACAATTTGAGTGTCTTCAAGGCTAGAGTGAATAGGCTCTTACTAAACTAGAGCGCTTTACCATCAACGATTGCGTCACTGCTTACCATCAGGCAGGATTGCGGTCTAGCGCTAGTTTATAATATATATATATATATATATATATATATATATATATATATATATATATATATATAATATATGTTCTATAATCGAGCGAGCGTGATGATTACGCTCAATCCTTCTCTGTATGAGAGGAGACCTGTGCCCAGCAGTGGGACGATAAAAAGGTTGATGATGATGATGTTCTATAATCGCCGACTTTCGTCTATTATCACTCAGCAGTGTTAGCCGTAGAACGACTCCAGTTTAAATGACAATGTTCACTTACCAAGCAAGTATTCATCATCAATGGTGAAGGTATCTTCCTCAGTGGGGTACTCCTGGAACAGAGGCCTCATCACAGGCAGGCCGTCAATAGAATGCTCGTAGAATAGTGTGTACCTGGAGCGAGAGTTAGTTTTGTGAGGTGCTTGTTGAATATTTCAAGAACTCGCAAAATATTAATATCATAAATACAATATCTAAAGAAAACCCAGTCCGATCCGTGAAGGTATTGTTAGGTATCGATAACTAATTCTACTAATGCATACATAACCTAGAAAAGGAGGTAAATTAATACATTTGCGGTAGGCAATACATGCGCGGGCGAAAGGGGGCAGGGCACGCGGTCGCATCACTATTCGCTCATAATAATACCGTAAAAAATGGTGTTGTCACTTATTAAAAAAATATCAAATTTTGGGGCAGTTGGAATTAATTGCGAAAAAAAGGATTATTTCAAAATTCATTAGTATTGTGACTATGATGATTATGTAAAATTTCATATTTTATTTAGTCATGCGGTTACCTAACCTTTATTATCCTTATGGGTCGGACGGGGTTTTCTTTACATATTGTATAGAATTTTTTTTTTGTTATTTCTAGGATAGTTACCAGAAGTCAATAAGAGCATATCGTCGCCTGTTAGCATCCCTGATAAGCGCGGTGGTGGCAGGTTCGTACAGCCAGGGCTCGCGGCGCTTGGTCTCGATGTGGGAGTGAGCACGGAAGAACGGCTGGAAGGCGCCTGCCTGGAAACAACATAGGTAGGATATTATTAATACGTGTGAGTATCGTTGGTCGTGTCGTTGGGTTAACATTGCATCACCTCGCTCAACTGCCGTCTCTCTTCCTATTCACTCGGATTTTTTTTTTGAGTGAATTGGAAGGAAGCTAGCGCGCTTTACCATCAATGATTGAATCAGGCGGGTTTGCGGTCAAGTACTAGTTTATAACTATTAAAAAAAAAGGTAGTGCCAACGGACATACAAAAGACTGCGTCGCATGGGCCCACAAAACATGCATTGAGGAACTTCAGAGTGAAGTGCCCTAACATTCGATATCGACCGCGTTTGACTCATCGATTGGCCTGCTTCAAGGTTGTAAGAACTCTCAACCAATGAGATATTAGATGAGAGATTATAGTAACTTGAGTCATCATCATCTCATCATCACAGCGTTAATCCCAGTCGCATCCGAAGCCTTTTAAGCTTTGGAGTCTGGAGTCCAACTGCTGATATGGCTAAACTTCGACATTTTCCGTGAAGCGACTGCCGTCTGACCTCCACAACCCGAAGGCGACATCGAAGCATTGCAGTTAGACCAATTGTAGTAACTTGAGTGATTGTAGTCAATGAGATTGTAGTAGCATGTTGTGCTGTCGTCTGGACCTATAGAATATTATTTTTTTATTATCGGAAAACTGTCTGAGCGTCCCACGTATAAGGTGAACTCTAATGCAAAATTTGATGCTTCTAGATCCAATAGGCTGTGCCTGGTCTGTCAGAGATTTTTATTAAGTATATTAGACATACCTGATACCATCTCGTCATGAGCTCCGCCTCAGGGTACTTGAAGAATCCACCGACATCGGAGCCACAAAAGCTAATACCAGCGGCGGCGAGGGAGAGGCACATTGGTACAGAGACAGCGAGGAAGCCCCATTCTGCCGCGTTGTCCCCTGTCCATACTGCTGCGTATCTGAAGAAAATAAGTCAGATGGAATACGGAGCCGATTATAAAGGGTGTATCTGACATCGACGCACAAACGAGAACCGTGCAGGAGACGAAGCCCGGACAGACCGGGCCAGCACGAGGGTGTGGGGCCGTGGAAGAATTTAGACTCCCGCGGCCCCACGCGCGCTCTTGATAGAAGAGACACCGGGGTGGTTTTAGTCAGTAAGAGTCTGACAGATCCTGTCGCCCACCCCAGGGCGGCGGACATCCATTGAGGATTTCCACCACAGGAAAAAAAAAATGTTCTGGTTGTTTGTGTATGCGAGTTTATATGTTTGTAAAAACAGAAAATCCTATATATCTCAAGCAGATTATACAGCGTAACTAGCATACATACAACTTCCCGTCATCAACCGTCAGGCAGTAAGTTGCCCGCCACATACAACACCTATCTGGTCGGAGGATCCTCCCAATTCCTATGTAAGATGAGTTTACACCCTGTTCCTCATATATATATTTTTTTAAATAATTATAAACTAGCGCTTGACTGCAATCCCGCCTGATGGTAAGCAGTGATGCAATCGTTGATGGTAAAGCGCACTAGTTTATTAAGCCTATTCCCTTAAAAAAACTTAGGAATAGGAAGGATGACGACAGTTGAGCGAGGTGATGCAATGTTAAACCCAATAACACGACCAACGATGCTGCGTCAGAGGGAGATTAAT
Organism: Sesamia nonagrioides; assembly: GCA_017933935.1. Lineage (NCBI taxonomy): Eukaryota > Metazoa > Arthropoda > Insecta > Lepidoptera > Noctuidae > Sesamia > Sesamia nonagrioides. Next base: position 208,562 of record JADWQK010000927.1, on the reverse strand, counting down.
CTGGAGACTCTCCACGACCAAACTCCCGACACAACAACATTTGGCGCATCGTACCCGGCACACATCGCATCACAACTGCTCAGACCCGTTCTCCGTACGGCCTCACCAGACATCATGTCGGAACACGACGAATCGCTTGGGGGCAAGACTTTGTCTGGTGGGTGGTAACTTCTGCCAGCAGCCGATGTTATGGCCTACCACCGAGAGAATTTATATAAATTAATACGCTAAGAGAGTGAATTCTTACCTCTGGGTGCCGGCGAAGGCAGATCGTGTCAGAATGAAGGGTCTGTACTTGCTGTCAGATCGCAGCAACATTCCATCATGGGTGGCACGGATGTTCCATAGACCATACTCGTTGTGGACGTGTCTGTGTTAAGAGATTATAATATTCAGTTTAAAAATAAGCCTTATACCGAACGCCGACGATAGGTTTATGTTTGAGACCAATATTTTGTATGAAATGAAATCGTGTATTAAGCAAGTAGGATCACTAATCACTTTTACACGTCATGTTTTTTTTTTTTACTTGGTGAAGCCGGCATTTCCTAACTGACTACCTTTGAGAAGATATAGCCGAAACAAATTTAGGGATCATCGTCTCTTTTCAAGTCCAGACATTAAAAATTAAAATGTTACAATAATTTACGTTATAATTACGTATATTGCTTAATAACGTATGTTTGCGTAGTCACAATAGCCGCTGTACTTCGGCAGTCAAAGTCTCACAACCAGTCAAGTTAGAAGTAAACTTATCCAGGGATACCGTATTAGCCAGTAACTGGGTATTGGAGGTCAGATAGGCAGCCGTTTCATGCAAGACACTGGTGCAGCAACATCTGGTTAGATTGGAAGCTGACCTTAACATTGTTGATAAAAGTGGCTGTATCGTCTTTAAAATGGCTGCTTAATATCTATCGCCTGCGTAAGCTCATATTATATTGCTGATTCGACTCTTAATTCTTTGATGTACAGACGCCAGATCAAGCTACCCTAAACTGACAAATATTGACAAACTTGAGCCTTAATGTTTTGGCTATAAAATTGAAAATCTAATAGAAATATTTACCAGTTGTAGTAAGCTTGATGAGCTGTTGTTTGTACAAGTGCAACCGAAAAATATCAAATACTTTTGTCCAGAAGGGTAACTGTGTAACACACTATCTGTTAGCGATGGGTTTCATTCATAACAGTTCAACAACATTCATTGCGGTGTTAATATTGCTGAGCAAACATATTTTTCGAATATACAGGTTGTCCCAAAATCAACGATAAATCGGAAGCAGGAGATAGACCAAGGCATTCCAACTATGAAAAAAAGAAAGAAAAAAAATCTAGACACCGTGGTTACGAAAATATAGGTATTTTTAAAAAATACTTAAAATCAACGCCCTGTGATGATCATTTCAACCTTGTTGCTACAAGATGTAATGTTTTGCTCGGCATACATACAAGCAGTCAGTGCGTTTCGTTCGTTCATCTACTGCGCTCGTTTCCGTATTTGTTCACTGTGATTTCGTACTAACAACCTCTGGCATTGATTTATTGGACTTGAATACCTAACTCAAAAAATCAAAATTGTTTATTTCAAATTAACCAACAGTTGGTGCTTTTGAATAGTCAATGTCGGTCAGTCCAAGAAAAGTGAAGCTAAATTGCACGTTCCAAAGCGTAGGTCTCTATGGAGAAGAACGTGCAAGAAACTCCATGGACACTCTTTTTAAAATCATAATATGGATTACATGTCTTCGTTACATATTTCTGTTGCTTCTATCATGTGAGCACAATGTATAATTATAAAAAATAACGAAAAGATAGAAAATTAATCAAGCCCACTGGCAGCTAAGAGATGACCAGTCTCCACTGACGGCCCCCGTTCACGAGCTACTTGTGAAGTTCGATAACAACAACAATCCAAATCACGGTGGGTAGGTATTCAAGTCCAATACACAAGCACGAGTTGTAGGAAGGAAACCAGCAATCTAAATCACAAATAAGTATTCAAGCTGTAGCAACAAGGTTGAAATGAGGTGTAGATTGACATAGGTGTTGATTTTAGGTTTCTTTTTTTAAATACCTGTATTTTCGTAACCACGGGGTCTAGATTTCTTTTTTTTCATAGTTGGAATGACTTGGTCTATCTCCTGCTTCCGGTTTATCATCGATTTTTGGGACACCCTGTATGCACCAATAGATTAGTCAAATTTTTTAAACTGATTAAAATTGACAATAATACTGTATTATGCAATTAGGGTGCAGAATCGTTAAATCGTCGAATAAAGTATCATGTTTTGTTTTTGTGGACGCTTATCAGTAAATTTTTGTTAAATGAGAAATAAATATTATTATTAATAATTTATAAACATCCGTCAAGTCTGAGTCATTTCATACAAGATAACCATTGTAGAAGTAGATGTTACCTGTGTTCCCAAAAAGCAGCGAGTCCGTCATTGCCATCCTGAGGAGGCTTGTAGTGACGACAATCCTTAGGCATAGTGATCTCGGGGCCGTTGAATACCTGTGTCGTACAAAATATTTTGATAAAATCGTGAGGTGATTATTGATTATTTTCACAACGAAACCTCTCAATTAAGAACACTATTTTGTTAATATATTAAGTATATTATTTCGTTGAAAGAGGTAACTTAATACATGTGCGGTAAGCAACCTTTCGGCGGGCGGCGGGGGGCAGGGCACGCGGCACTTGGTCGCATCGCTATTCGCTCATAATAATACCGGTGTTGTCACTTTTTAAAAAAATACCAAATTTCGGGGAAATTGGAATTAATTCGCGGGAAGAAATGATTATTTCAAAATTCATTAGTATTGTTACTATGATGATTACGTAAAATGTTATATTATATATAAACAAAAAATAAAGACGACACAGTGCGTTGAAAACACGTGTGATGTCACACACGCTACACTTATTAACGAGCAGTGACGTCACCAGTCACCACTCCAGATCTTTGATGCCTTTTATATTTGTCAATTGTTATTGATTTGATAAAACAAAATATACGTATCTAATATTATTCTATAATCTGAATGACGGACTAAATAGAATCAATTTCTTTTTACCCAGGAAACATCTCTATTGTCATTGAAATAAAGTAGATATTTGTTTAAATTGAACTAGTATGAGGATGTACAACACCAAGCTTCTTGCTCCGTGCTTTCAGATTGATGTTTGGAGGTTGAGTTTCGTTTGGAAATTCGGGGTTAAGTAAACCAATCATAGGGGAATTTTATATACATTTTTTTACAATATTATAATTAAATTACGATTATGAGAAGAGCTGTGCTGTAAATGTCAGCTGTAATATATGTACCCATGTCCACTTGTCTGTTTACATAAATGGTAAAATAAATAAAATAAAATTTACTTAATATAAAACAAACACTTAATTTATAAAATTAAATTTAATTCTTTATTAAAGTTTCTTACTTAAATTCAACTATAACAACTGCTGAACCTGACCCTAATCGGCGAACACATTTTTGTCAAATGATTGCGACTAGACCAGAGGACCAGAGTCACCGACATAGCTGAGAGGATTAGCAAGCTGAAGTGGCAATGGGCTGGTCACATATGCCGCAGGACCGACAACCGTTGGGGTAAACGAGTCCTCGAGTGTTGACCGCGTCTCGGCAAACGTAGCGTGGGACGCCCTTGGGCGAACGAAGTCGCTGGCGACCGCTAGTCAGATACATTAACAGATCGGATATCCTGTTAAATAAGTATCCGTTTCAGTCTAATACTCACACTGGGCTCGTTCATGTCGTTCCACACATGTACATCCTTGCTTGTACCTTGGAAGTTGTTGAACTGGTACCTCTCTGCGTAGTACTTGCTCACGGTGGGGTTGAAAAAGTCCAGGTAAGATGAGGAGCCGGGCCAGCACCAGCCTAGGTAGAGGATTAAAAAAAAAAAAATTGTAATTATAAATTCGTGCTTGACTGCAATCCTGCCTGATGGTAAGCAGTGATGCAATCGTTGATGATAAAGTGCGCTAGTTTATTAAGCCTATTCACTTAAAAAAAACTTAGTGAATAGGAAGGAAGACGGCAGTTGAGCGAGGTGATGCAATGTTAAACCCAATAACACGACCAACGATGCTGCGCCAGATGGAGACCTTCCACGACGAAACTCCCGACACAACATTTGGCGCATCGTACCCGGCACACATCGCAACACAACTTCGTTTCATAACGAAACGAAATCGAATACCAAACCAACCAATAACGAAAACGATTGACCACGTGACGTCTCGTGATCAATTGTAAACTTATCGAGGTTGGACTTAACGAGGTTCCACTGTATTAGGTCGTATGTATACTATGTATAGCTCGACCTTAGAAGCATTAGGTCGTATGTATAGTTCGACCTTAGAAGCATTAGGTCGTATGTATAGCTCGACCTTAGAAGTATTGGGTCGTATGTGTAGCTCGACCTTAGAAGTATTAGGTTGTATGTATAGCTCGACCTGCGAAGTATTAGGTCGTATGTATAGCTCGACCTTAGAAGCATTAGGTTATATGTATAGCTCGACCTTAGAATTATTAGGTCGTATGTATAGTTTGACCTTAGAAGGGTCCATCTGGACCCAAGTCCCCAGTAATGTAGACCAATTTAGCAATTTCGGTTAAGGATTAAATGGCCTTCAAATGTATATTGCTTAAGAACGCTGTTTATATTAGCTGTAAGTTTCCTGAATAAAATAAAATCCAGTAAGACTGAAAGCTGACAACATAATAATTGAGAGCAGAGTTAGGCAAATTTTTGACTTACCTTCATAATCCTTGCCATCTTTATCTTTAACATAGTATCCCAATTCAGTAGCATCTTCATGTAGGAAGTAACCAGCTTCCCTCTTGATATGAGGATCTATGATGGTCACCAACTTCCGACCCTTAGCTGTTAAGTTGGCTACCATTTCAGCCGGGGTCGGGAACTTGAGCGGGTCCCATGTGAAGTACCTGTGGGAAAAGGATGAATGCGAATAAGCTGATGTCCTAACAAAACTGTGGGTCAGGATTTTAATCAAGATGATCTCGCAATACAGTAAATTTGTGACCGTTTATTTGCTTCAAATATTGCGTATTGGAATGGCTATAATCATCATATACAATGTAATTTTTTCTTTATACGAAACCTGTATAGTTTTTCAGAAAAAGCAACTGAATCGATTCCAATCATTTTTACACCATGTTATATTTTTTTCTCAAATACATTTAGAAATTGTTGCAGTATGGTTACCAAGCGCCCAACACAGTGTTGACGGTAGATCTTAGTACTAAGCGCGTGCGCAAAGGCGCGGAGAGAGAGCGGTGGGTTGACCATATTTTTGGTGGGCCAACCAGGTAAGATAACAGGCTCATAACTTACTATTTAATAATGATAAACTAGTGCTTGACTGCAATCCCGCCGGATGGTAAGCAGTGATGCAATCGTTGATGGTAAAGCGCACTAGTTTATTAAGCCTATTCACTTAAAAAACTAAGGAATAGGAAGGATGACGGCAGTTGAGCGAGGTGATGCAATTTTCATGATATCTTTTTGAAATTTTGGACATAGATTCTTTATTTAATTCGTATGGCAACTGGGACCACCGGCTTAACGTGCTTTCCGAAGTACACACAGACAAGAAAAGAAACACCATTGTATAATAACAGTCTGGTCATCATCATCATCATCATCTCGGCGTTAATCCAGTCTCATCCGAAGCTTATTCAGCTTTGCAGTCTGGGTTCCACTTTACCAGTCTAACTGCTGATTTTAGCTAAACTTGTTTGGTATTATTGTTATAGAACTCACTTCTTCCTGTCGGTATATTCAATGTCCAGCCAGATGACGTCAGCGGGTATGTCGTGGACGTCAAAATTGTTGTCGACGCCGCGCACGTCGTCTTCGTCGACGTAGTTCCAGCGGCACTGGTGGTAGGCGAGCGAGAATTTCTGGGGAAGAAATTTTAATAACCTAGTACACTAGAATCCCTTTATTATGACTCCGCCTATGCTGACTGTAGCGGTATCTACAAACGTCAAAAAAAAAAAACAACGCGTCATAACGACGTCACACGAATTCTACACCTCGCAAGCAGAGTTTTCCGTGCAACTAGCATACATAAAACTTCCCAAAACCAACCGTTGGGTAAGTGCCCAGAGTTAACACCCGTGTGGACGGAGGATCCTCCCTCTTCTATGGAGGATGAGTGAATTTTACTCCCTGTTCCCTGTGACCAACCGCTTCATCATCATCAACCTTTTTATCGTCCCACTACTGGGCACAGGTCTCCTCTCATACAGAGAAGGATTGAGCGTAGTCACCAGGCTTGCTCAATGCGGGTTGGCGATTTCAAACTTAAAGTCTAGGTTTCCTCAAGATGTTTTCCTTCACCTTCAGTCATTGGTGTCCAAGATATACTTAGAAAGTACATATAACGTTAGAAAAGTTACATTGGTACTTGCCTGGCCTGGAATCGAACCCGCGCACTCATACTTCAGAGGCTGGTGTTTCAACCACTAGGCCACCACGACCACACAGTGAAATTTGGTTTTCATAAGGTATGTTATTTACAACGACCCGCGGCGTTCGCCGCGGGCATGGTTTGTTGAGTCTGTGAGTATTTGATAATAGGTATTGGTCAAGCATTGTTTGTTACTGATTTCTGAAAATCTCAATGTCGTCAGAAGAAAAGGCGAAAGTTTAAATATGTTTATTTTCAAAATGCTTTGTATGACGTCCGCTTAGTATGACGTGTTTGCAATTTTCCTGCGATGTCATTATAAAAGGATTCCTTTGTATTTTATTTAATGGCTTGCTTTGTTTATTATAATGGAATTTTTTATTTCACTAAGCGACGGCCGTTTACTTATGGTTACCAAGTGCGTGTGTAAGCTCAAAAGCGCTCGGTATTGGCCGAGAAAATGGCCAAGTCGACGACACGGTTGGTGCAGTGGCCGAGTGATCGACTGCTGCGCTACTTGTCGCGGGTTCGATTCTGGCACGAAACAAATATTTGACAGGTAGTTGTACTGATTGTGAATGTGAGTTTAAATGTTTGAAGTCGTAATTTTTAACGTGTTAGAGATGACGCAACTCATCATACGTATTAACGCACATATTCAAAGCAAACACTTGTTACTGTACACATTTTCATTTTTATTGTCTGGACTTGAAAAAAGACGATGAGTCCTGAGTTTGTTTCGGCTTTTATTCTCAAAGGCAGTCAGGAAATGCCGGCTCCAGCTGGTTTTAATTAATTAGTTACAGTTTATTAGTTAGTTCCATGTTTGATTGGTGTACAATAAAGAATATATAAATAAATAAATAAAGTGATCAGTGATCCTACTTGCACAATAAACGATTCCATTACAAAGATTCAAGTAGGTACTGTTAACCTCCCTCTAAGATATTATCACAGCAACTGCCAAAAACTTGGTTAGTATATCTCGATGTTATAGAAGCATTAGGTCGTATGTATAGGTCCGAGGACCTACTCATACGACCTACTGCTTCTAAAGTCGGGCTATACAACTAGCGCGAGTTAACTGTGCACCTCGCTGGAATGCGACCCCTCTCCCCCACTTCCCCGCGCGGCGCCCCGCATTCACCGTAAGCGATGAGTAGCGATAGCATGTTTGTTACAATTGTCTAAATACATTTTAAATCCCCTATTGTTATTACTGTTTCGGTGGAGTTTTTGCTTTGTTGATTTTTTTTTTTTTTATTAAGTATGTTTTGTTTTTTACATTTTCGACGCGTAAATGAAGCCTGTTGGTTGCACCAACATTATATTTCAGTCCATATGTATCAATTTAATCGCAAAATGTCATGAGTAAAAACGAGCAAATGACGCTTTATCATCAAAACGACGTTTTATTAACATACAAAAAGAAAAACATATTTTCTTAACATTTTGCAAACCGTACCGTTCGAATGACGTCACAGAGCCAGGTGCACAGTTATCTCGCGCGAGTTATAGATACGATCTAATGCTTCTAAGGTCGAGATATTATTATGTACGTACGGGAGGCAGCGGAGCAGTTCCTGTAAGAGTGGTGTACTGGCGGAACACATCAGCTGGCTTCTCACCCAGGAACACGAATACGTCAATGATTCCAGACTCGCTCATGAACCTGAGAAAAAAAGTAATTAACCATTATGCACACTGAAACAACAGTTACTTCACTTCATTAATAACATATCTGGGAAGTTCTTCAACGTTTGTAGTACGCAGCCAGTCTCAGGGACTTGGAGGCCTGGAGGCCTGGAGGCCCGGTCCTAACTGAAGGAACATTATAGGCCTATTATTTGGCTTACTAATCCTTACTAATATTATAAATCGGAAAGTGAGTTAGTTTGTTCCGCTTTCATGCTGTAACTTCTAAACCGATTGCTTTGAAATATTGCAGACGTAAAGTTAGAAGTCCGGATTAAATAATAGGGTACTTTTTATCCCTAAAAATTGATATTCCCGAGGGAAAACAAAAATATTATCAGCTTCATACTAGTTCGGTGATAGACGGCGCTGTGTGTAGTGTTGCAAAAAAAAACCGTTTTTTTTTCTAATGTGAAAAAAACCTAAAACAACTTTTTTTTTCTGGACCATGTTTTTTCAAGAGCATGATATCTGAAACTGTTATGGCATTTACCGTTATATAATTAATACTTAACGAGTATATTATAGAGTATTAGGTTTATTCTTGAACCTTCTGATAAAATAGTACCACAATTTCACAAAAATATTGGCAACATTCATTGATATACAACAACAATTGAAAAAAAAAAAATTAAGTTGTGATTTATTGTTGGAAGTAGTGAATTATGAATAAAAATAATATGTTGATTTATTATACAAATTACAAATTTAATTTATAATTGAACTAAAACGTAGGCTAGAAAAAAAAAACAAATTTAGCAAAAAAAACAAGGACGCTATGTTTTATTTTATATTTTTTTCAAGAAAAAAAAACAAATTGTTTTTTTTTTCATTTTACATTACTAGCTGTGTGTTGTTTGAAACAATATAATATATTACAAATGAATATGCACATGTAAATTTAGAAGCTTAATGATACGATCCTTAATTCCCGAAAATTACGAATCTAAAAAGCGCGATATAACCGAATTCCACGCTGGCGAAGACGTGGGCGGAAAGCTACTTAATAAAAGATTTATTTTCTGTATTTTGTTTAAACATTATAAAAGTGCTTGACCGCGATCCCGCCTGATGGTAAGCTGTGATGCAATCTTTGATGGTAAAACGCACTAGTTTATTAAAAGCCTAATCACTCTAGCTCGATGACACTTAAACTGTAGTCAGACAGAAACACCGCCGCTGGCAAATTGTTCCAGGCCCTCGATGTACGCGGTATAAAAGACGAGGCGAAAAGCTTCGTCCGGATCGTAGCGGTGTCAACAACAGTAAGGGTGGATTCTCGCCGTACGACGGGTCGTCCGATGATGGAACGGAGATAAGTCATGCAATTCCTGCAGACACTCTCCAAAATGCTTCTTATAGAACACCGACAGGCTGGCTACTCTACGCCTGTGGTCCAGTAGATTTATATAAACACTACTGGAGCACAGTTTTACAAGTCTATTTTTCCCCGTTTTTTAACTAGATGAGTTCGGCTTTTCCTATACAATATGTAAAGAAAACCCTGTCCGATCCATGAAGGTATTGTTAGATATCGATAACTGATTCTACTAATGCCTGAAGGCGGGCTAAACTTAAAGAAAAATTACATGTGCGGTAGGCAATACATGCGCGGGCGTAGGGGGGCGGGGCACGGGGCACGTGGTCGCATCACTCATAATAATACTGTCTAAAATGGTGTTGTCACTTTTTTTTAATTACCAAATTTTGGGGAAGTTGAAATTACTTCGCGGAGAAAAAAGATTATTTCAAAATTCATTAGTATTGTGACTATGATGATTATGTAAAATTTCTTATTTTATTTGGTCATGTGTTTACCTAGCCTTTATTATCCTTTTGGGTCAGACAGGGTTTTCTTTACATATTGTATAATAACACGTTACTAGCAACAGGCATTTATCAGACTCCTTTTGTTAAAGAAAAACCTGATGATGATGGAACCTGCCCCCTAATCGGCGAACACATTTTTGTCAAATGATTGCGACTAGTTGGGATCAGTTGGGATCGTTCGGACCGCCCATTGCTCCGTTCGGTACAAACGATCCCAATTGTCGCAAACATTTGACAAAAATGTGTTCGCCGATTAGGGGGCTGGTATTTTTACATGCTTTTTATTAGCTTCACTTGTATGTTTGCATGCATGTTTGTTTGTTTGCCTGTCTCTAACTCTTTGGACTACGAGTGAGCGGCTCATTACTGTAAAATGTCCCACCGTTTTCAATACGTTCGTTCGTTCGTTTAAAAAAAAAAGAATATCTAACTAAAAAGTTGAAAATAAATATATGTAAGTAGTTTAAAAAAATAAAAACAAATGCTTTAAAAAAACATCAAACTAAAAAGTTAAAAATAATTTTTAAAAAAAGCGTGAGGCGCTTAATATACAGAAATTATGGCACAAAGCGCCTCACGCTTTTATTAAAATTATTTTTAACTTTTTAGTTTGATGTTTTTTTAAACTATATTTTTCTGTGTGAGTTACAAGTTAACATTACAGTAACATACCTGGCATCCACGCGTCGCTTCTGTCCACCGGTGACTAAATTGACCAGAGATGAGACCACGGTGCTGTCTGCGTAGTTCACAACATCCACCCAGGTTTCCGCAGAGTTGTGCCAGAATATACCGGCACTGTGTTTAGTACTGCCAAATAAAAGAATATTACATTAATATTTTATATATAGGCATAAGTTCAGAAATGAAGAGATCCGCAGAAGAACCAAAGTCATCGACTTAGCTCTTCGAGTCGCTAACGTAGTAGTTATCGGAGATGACGAAAAAGTTGTGTTGTTTAATTAAGGTTCTATAAGAATAGCTCTAGTCTTTTTTTTAATTTATTTGTTTATATTTATATTATTGGAGTTTATACTGTATTTAGTAAGTGAAATCAATGTAAAGGGAACGATGGGGCTGACATATCCCCATAAAAGCCCCAAAATAGAAACAGTTAAAAAAAAAAGTGGCAGTGGGCACATTGCTCGTAGAACCGATGGCCGATGGGGCAGTAAGGTTCTGGAGGCCCCGAAAAAGGTGGACCGATGACCTGGTGAAGGTCGCGGGAAGCCAATGGATGCGGACAACACAAGACCGGTCATCGTGGAAAGTCTTGGCTTTGTGTAGCAGTGGACCTCTAAGGGCTGAAGGAGGCAAAAGTTAGAGTGTTGAGTTTGGTCATTAAAAAAAAAGCTCTGCCCTACACTAGGAATTAATCCTGTATCGTGGGTGCGTTTACAAACATTTCAATTAACCAAGGCCAGCTAAGACTTTCATAAAAGTCGACGCCAACCAAAGTAGCATGCTTGCACTCGGTACACGGGTGTTTGGGCATGATCAAATGCCTCTTATAACTATCAAGGAGCTATGTAGGACGGGGAGGCTGGTTGTGAGAATGCGAACTGATTATTGTACTACCCGGGAGCCGGGAGCTGAGCATTGAAAGTATTAAATTCACATACACAAACAGCCGGACTCGGAACGACTACCTATAGGTAAAAATAGTAGATTGTTAGCCGAGGGTGGAAAGAATCAATTCAATTTAAATTTTAAATATGGAAATAACCACGTTATTGTTGCGACCATAGAATTAATAAGCAGGTACTATCGTACTTCTTAATTCTATGGTTGCGACCTATTTCGATCAATGAAGTTTGCGCTAAGTTCACACTGGCTGTTTAGAAACTCACATTGCCGCTGCATTTTTTTTTATTAGTTTTTGTTACACAAATTTCTTCACAGCTACCAGCAGTTCTATTTTTAAAGTTCATTCCGACCCTTAGGTGGAAAGTAATTTGTATGAGTTTTTCCCGCTCTAGGGAGGGAAATAGCACTTTCTACCCAACAATCAGATCAAGAAAATACTACTTTCCGAATATGAGAAATGAAAAAATATTTTTTTGAATCAATCCAGCGACATGCATCGCAGCAGCAGATCGTTTAACCGCTGCAACAACCGTGTCTTCTTCATGCTCAGACGCTTGCATCAATTTTGTTGAAAGGAGATGTTTCATTTTGGACCACCACTATGTAAGCTTTATAGATAAAAAGGAAAAAAATAAAAGATTTTCATAAAAAATACTACTAAATTAATTTGAATAAAAATGCAGGTAGTATAATTAATTATTTGAAACGTTTTTAATGAGATGACCCTTTTTTAAGGTAGCCATGACAGTGGTTATGAAGTTTGATTGACAACTTTGACAATCTATTTTCCCGTTTTGCTCGTGGCGAGTGTTGATTTGAGTTGATTGTGTCTCGGAGATTTTATTGATTGTTTTTGTTTTGTGCCCGTATGTCCGGAATTCAAGTTTTGTTTGTTTTTCCCAGTCATATGGTAGATAATATAGCTAGGATAGCCTTAGATGCATGACACGTCAATCAAATGTCACTGTCAAAATCTTATTTCGCTTATTGCTGACCACCATATTTATTAGTAGTTGTGTTGCACTCCTTGGCCGAGTTAAATTGAATCTGTATAACTTAGCCAAAATAATTATAAGAAATTAACATTAAAAACAGTTAACTATAGCGTAACTATACCTAGCATTAAGTGTACAATGTGTTGGCCCAGGCTCCATACATTTCTGAAACATCTCCTTTGGCACACAAGTATTACCCATTAGACCACTTACCCATGAGAGTACATGACAGGCACAGCTCCGTAAATGGCCATGCGACTGTCAAGGTCGTACTCAAACACATCGAGGTTGTACAAGCGATAAGGTTCACCAGATGTTGTTGTATGGAGAGAGAATTTATCTGTGTGTTCCGGTATACCTGGGGAAGGAAAAGGTTTTTTTTAAATATTTTTCTGTCTACTTTTAATTCCGGGATCAGACAGCTGTTTTCGGTTTTTTCATTGATATTTATTACTAACTAGCGGTCGCCAGCGACTTGGTTCGAGTGGAGTTACTAATTTGAATATGTTATGCTCCGCTCCTATTTGTCGCAGCGTGATGTTATATAGCCTAAAGCTTTTCTGGATTAATGGTCTATCTAACATAAAAATAATTTTTCAAATCGGATCAGCAGTTCCTGAGATTAGCGCGTTCAAACAAACTAACTCTTCAGCTTTATATATGTATTAGTACTAGCTGCGCCTCGCGGTTTCACCCGCGTATTTTTTGATATGTTTATTTTTTGTATATGCTCGGATCCTATTGGTGACAGCGTGAAGTTACATAGCCAAGCCTTCCTGGATTAATGGGCTATCCAGTGCAAAAAGAATTTTTCAAATCGGACCAGTAGTTCCTGAGATTACCGCGTTCAAACAAACAAACTCTTCAGCTTTATATATTAGTATAGATAATAGATAATAAAGCTATAGAATTTGTTTGATTCAACAGTAATGTCAAAAACACAGACGACATTTAAAAAAAAATTGGAATTGATTCTCCAATTCACTTTTCGTTTGCTTCTATTTTATAGATCATCGGTTTGTAATGACCATTTTCCGATAGGTTAGTTTCAAAAATCGTCAAGAGATGGTACTACCATAACTTTTCTTTAAATTTGATTTGTTGGGGTAAATTTAGTCTGTGGTAAGAAAGCACTGACAGTGGCACAATGTCGTAAGTCATATTTTGATTGATTTTTCCACCAGTAGTTTTGTCGGGAAAGCTAAGATGAGTGTCACGCTCATTTTTCTTAGGACTTTAAAATTATTTATAGTGTTGTTTGTTAAATAAAAACGCGTGATTTATGCTGTAAAAAGTGCATTCAGTAAATAATTCATAAAGAACAACACTCTTCTATTATAAGAGCCCCTTCTTTCCAGCGACAGCACTAGGAAGTGGCGAAGGGCAGGCGTTATGGCGGGCTGTCTTTTAAAATTATGACGTGCGCCATCTACGAAGTCATAGGAATACTCCAGGAAAACTGCTCATTGAGTGTGTGTCAAGAAATTGGATTACTGTTATTAGAGGAATAATTCTCGCAATGTCGTTCATAGTCAGTGAGGCAATTCTCGCAGTTCCAAGAACATTCACAGTCTGATATGCCTCAATCTGCTAAAACGACCTTTAATTTCCTCACATTTTGATATTTCTTTGTCGTCGAGATGAGACTGCGACTACATTAATTTGAACTTACTAGAATAGGTTTTCTGACCTCAGCCTTAATCTGTCAAAAATAACAGTCATTTCTCATAATTTTTGACATTGATTCTTGCCGAAATGAGTTTGGGACTTCAATTTGAACAGAATTTTATGGAATTGACCTTCTGATAATAAAACTTACCATAAACATTGTCGGCTTCAGGGAAGCTAAAGTCAAGAGAGACGGCTTCATTTCCTCTGGGCTTGCTGTCGTGGTGTGACTTGAAGTTTTCGCCCCAAGCACCTTCATCCTCCTGCTGTCAACAACATAAAACAAGGTTAAATAAGGGACAGGAAACAAAACCGGTTTTTATGGCTGGATTACAGTAGGACCTCGGTAATCCGGACTCCCGCTTGTTCGGTGATCGCTGTAATCCGGCCGGGCAAAGGGATTCGCGGGGGAGGCCGGCGAGGGTAGGTGCGGGCTGTTATGCACGAACCAATGCGCCGTCCGTCAGTGTTTTGTTAAACGCTTTTGGTGTAATACGTATAGTGTCCATTTAGCGCGCTTGCTAACATCTTGGTGCCACCAAGTAAACATACGACATTGATATCAAGAGACAAATTGCGGATTATGGAAACTCAATCAATTATTATTTTTGATATTGTGACAATTCATCACAACTGCTAACAAAACGGTGAAGAAAAACCTCGTGAGGAAACAGGCATGTCCTAGAGGCAAAACTTCGAAGGCATGTGACATCTGAAAACAGAGGTCAACCGCGGGAAGCGTAAACATCGGCTGCCGGCAGACGTTATCACACACCAGACAAAGTCTTGCCGCCAAGCAATTCATTGTGTTCCGGCATGATATCTGGTAAAGCCGTACGGAGGACGGGTCTGAGCAGTTGTGTTGCGATATGTGCCGGGTTACGGGTACGATGCGCTAAATGTTGTAGTGTCAGGAATTTGGTCGTGGAGGGTCTCCAGATCAATCTCCCCCTGGCGCAGCATCGTTAGTCGGGTAGGGTTTATCATTGCATAACCTCGCTCAACTGCCGTCTTCCTTCCTATTTACTTAGTTTTTTTGAGTGAATAGGTTCTTAACAAACTAGCGCGCTTTACCATCACAGATTGCATCACTGCTTACCATCAGACTGGATTGTGGTCAAGCACTAGTTTATAATTATTATTTTTAATAAAACCTGATCGATCGTCCCGTGCGGCTGTTAATATTTAAATCCAACTTCATATTACATACGAATCTAGATTAAAATACTTTTACATCTCTCATATTAAAATTTGGTAAGTAGGTCCTTATTACCCCCAAATGGAGCCAATTAGCGCTCTAGGGTAATAATGTAGCTAGAAAAGCCCTATAGCGGTAAATAATTAAAAAAAAAACATCACTCTTTCAAAAAGTTCGCGTACATCTAATATAATCATCATACTGGCAATAGACATCATGCATTCAGCCCAATGACAAAACAGGTCGCTTCGCAATTCAGCCTTTTCTTCGTATAGGTAATAGTCATCACTCATCAACTTTAAATATCGAACGGCGAAACTCAATTTAGTTCTTGAAAAAATAATAAAAAAGAGATGAAAAAAAGGCGGGAATAGAAAACTTATACTTTAAATATTGTCTATTCCTGTAATGCTGGTATTTTTCTACTTACCTCACAATTGAGATGTAAAGCAGAGTAGTAAGCTCGGGTGTAAGCATCAATTGCAGCCAGAGATATTTAGTCGCGCGAGCACAGCGAGGGCGCCTATAGTTCGAGGGTGAAATTGATGCTTAGAGCCCTTGGCTACTAATCTACTAATAAACTAAACAATTTCGACCTAATACCTCATTACTTGAACACAATCATAAACACGACATTAGTTGCGTGACCTCACGTATGCTATTAATCTATAGCTTATCTGTGGCGTGTCAACATGTGGACAGTTCCGATTGTGACTCAAGAGGTAAACAAAGAAGACGACAAAGCCTTTTGACCGATATTGGTCGAGAAAATTTCTCTATACATTTTGAACTTTATTACTAAAGCATTAAGGCTCAAGGTTCATCATCATCATACGTACAAAGGATATATTGTAGTGTACATGTATGTGCGCAACACAGCAACACAGGTGCACTATCTCTGTTCCTTTACTGTGATAATCCGGTCGGACGGCAATCTTTCACGACCCGAGAGATTCGGCATAGGATCAATGGCTTTACGTCCTTTTCAAGGTAATAAACCACCAATTTTTGAAATTACAGACAGTTACTAAGAAATTCCTAATGAAAAAACCTGATTTAATACTTTGTCCGACCAGCAGGGTAATTGCGTAACACAACGTGAGTAGCAATGGGTTTAATTTTGACAGTTCAACAGTATTCATTGCGTTATTTACCTGATTGGGCAGACACATTTTTCGTACATACAGAGCAATGGATTAGCAATATGCTTCAAAATGATTCCAATTGATACTAATATTGCGATACGCTATTAGGGTAATGGGAAACGAACCCAGGACCTCCATAGGACTAAATTAATATGTATCTTCTATCCTTTTTAATGAAATATAGAGAAAAGACGCACTGAACTGACTTACTATGTAATCAAAGGAATCGGCGTTATTGTCAGACAGAGAGCGATTCTCAAAGTATCTTCTTTCCGCCCTTTCCTTTTATCCCACTAACCTCGTATACATTTTTTTTAATAATTATAAACTAGTGCTTGACTGCAATCCCGCCTGATGGTAAGCAGTAATGCAATCGTTGATGGTAAAGCGCACTAGTTTATTAAGCCTATTCACTTAAAAAAATTAGGAATAGGAAGATTGAAGACAGTTGAGCGAAGTGATGCAATGTTAAACCCAAAAACACGACCAACGATGCTGCACCAGAGGGAGATTGATCTGGAGACTCTCCACGACCAAACTTCCGACACAATAACATTTGGCGCTCATCATCATCTCAGCGTTAATCCCAGTCGCATCCGTAGCTTTTCAGCTTTGGAGTCTGGGGTCCGCTTTACCAGTCAACTGTTGATTTTGGCTAAACTTCGATATTTTCCGTGAAGCGAATGCCGTCTGACCTCCACAACCCGAAGGCGATATCTAAGCATTGCAGTTGGACCAATTGTTACGACTTTTGAGGGCTCCAACAACCCGTAACGACTACCACTAGATGTTCGTATGGCAACCGGGACCAACAGCTTAACGTGCTTTCCGAGGCACGACCAGACCAGTGCAAATGTTCATATTCATGCACACAAATATTTGCACAGTGCGGGGATCGAACCCGCTCCTCCTTGCGCAACGGCCGCGTTCGCTACCGCTACGCCACGGAGGCTGTTGTCTAAAGATTGTCTGTGCCAAATTTCATCAAAATCGGTTGATAGGTTTGAGCGGGAAAGCTTAACAGACAGACAAACAGACAGAGTTACTTTCGCATTTATAATATTAGTATGGTTTGTCTGTGTCTCTTTCAATGTCTTTCAACCAATTAACTAGTGCAATCAAATCGAACAATGACACACAAGATCACCGCCAACCAACCGCAAAACAAGTTTTAAAGTTATAAATAGACAAACTCTTTACAAAGCAAAACCAAATACGGTAAAACAAAGTTCCCTTGTAAATTAATTATCGTTTATAATGTACTAGCTTTCCGCCCGCGGCTTCGCCCGCGTGGAGTTCGGTTATATCGCGCTTTTTAGATTTCCCTCGGGAACATCATACTTTTCCGGGATAAAAGGTAGCCTATGTTCTTTCTCAGGGTCCAAAGATCGTCTGTGACAAATTTCATCAAAATCGGTTGAGAGGTTAAAGCGGGAAAGCGTAACAGACAGACAGACAGACAGAGTTACTTTCACATTTATAATATTAGTATGGATGTATTTAAACAGCCCAATTGCTAAATTTGATTTTTTTTTTTATTATACATTTTAAACTAGTGCTTGACCGCAATCCCGCCTGATGGTAAGCAGTGATGCAATCGTTGATAATAATGCGCTCTAGCCTTGAGGACACTTAAATTGTAGTCCGACGGAAACACCGCCGCTGTCAAATTGTTCCAGTCACTCGATGTACGCGGTATAAGACGAGGCGCATCGCTTTGTTCGGATCGTGGTGATGTCAACGTAAGCGTGGAAACTCGCCGTACGACGGGTCGTCCGATGATGGAACGGAGATGAGGGAATTAAATCATGCAATTCCCTCATAAAATAACAAATAACGCCTGTTGGTAACTTGCTTATTACATAGGTAACCATAATACGACATATCTCAATAGTACTCAACTACTCATTCCTGCCAAGTCGTTTTTTTTATGGCTATGGCATCAAAAAATCATCAGATGATTATAACAAAAAGCGCGCGTATTTGCGTCACGACTAAACATTGCATGTTATTAGGGTGTATGGATGAATTGCCTTTGCCTTTCATTTGTGGGATTATAACAAACATTGCGCCCGCCGCGACGCGCCTTTTTTCTCGCCATTGTTGCCTTTTATCTGCATTTATTTCAAGGTCGTAGAAAAAGTTTTGTATGTCACTGTCGCAAACAGCTGTAATACTCGTGCTGATCTATTGTGCCATCACTGATATTACAATGGCTATCATTGCATGACAGTGGCATAAATAACTATTGAAGCACCCTGCTAATCCATTGCTCCATGTTATATTGAAATAATGGGTCTACTCAAAAACGTAAACAACGCATTGAATATTATCGAACTGTCAAAATGAAACCCATTGTTACGGGTTACGTAACTACCCTGCAGATTAGTAACCACATAATGTTGGTAAACAAAAAACTTTTTTAGTTTTTTTACAAAAAAATAACCGACTTCCAAAAACCACTACAAAGTGAAAAATAACTAATTTCGGAAGTCGGTGTCTTTGGTTTTGTATATTCCTTTCTTAACACCGACTTCCGAAATTAGTTATTTTTCACTTTGTAGTGGTTTTTGGAAGTCGGTTATTTTTTTGTAAAAAAGTTTTTATTTTACACTTTTTAGTTGTTAAAAATACTATGTATTCAGTTGCATCCGTCAGACTGGAAGCTGGCGCCAATATAGTTGGGAAACGACGTAATTTTGTTTACTTTAATTTTTACCCGTAAGTATTCCCTCAACTGCCTATGGTCTTCATCATCAAATTTACTGCAGACCATTATTTTAACCCAATTTGTGCAAAGGTCTCATCAATATAAATGAATGAAGTCCAACCACAAAGTAGCTACTGTAAACCGTTGAGGAGTTCCCGGAACTGGCCTTTGTCTTCATCATCAGAGCTCTTATGACAGTCACAACTCATCTAGGTGTAAAGTTCTTATCAATACAAATTAATCGAGCCCAAACACAAGGTAGCTGCTGTGAATTGTTGAGGAGTTCCTTCGACTGTCTCCCGGCTCCATCATCAGATCTACTCCAGACCTTTATTAAATTGTAGTGCTTTAAAATACTTAATGAAATGCTACGAAATGCACTTGTCGCCCCTGCAATTTTTTAAAGATCCCCTTGTTTTCTCTGGTCTTCCACCATCAAACCCTGATATCCTTATCATGGGACCACCTTGGGAACGTCTTCTTTCCAAGAGAAAAAGAATTATCAAAATCGGTTCATAAACGACGAAGTTATGCGCGAACAAACATAAAAAAAAAAAGCATATATACGGTCGAATTGAGTAACCTCCTCCTTTTTGAAGTCGGTTAAAAATATGATTATACGTAAAGTTGGCGTAAAGAGGCGTTCATTAAAACTTAATTGACAAGTCTATTATTATGTTCGTAGTTCTTTCGTCATTAAAGAGGTCGACCTGCTAATTGATATAGACTATTTTGAACTATTTTTTTTCTATGATAGTTATGTGGCATGGCTTCTTGGCCTTTAGTCCATTTTTAACTACACAGATTTTTTTTATTTCCGCAGACAATTCAGCATGTGTTCCTAGACATATGTAGTGCAGAAATATTTCCCTAGATCTTAAAAAATCGTATGTATACACAAATAGTTGGTAAGACTGGATCCGGGAAGCGGATGATTGGGAGTTGGTGTGATTATAAAAGAAGACTCTTTCCTTCATCGGAAATGGAAGACAATTGCGATGAAAATATTATCCCCTTCTTCGGGGACGTTTGGGTAATATTGCTATTCTTTGTAAATAAAATCCGTAATTAAGCTGGTTCTCGGTGTCTATTTTTTTATAATCATATACCAGTGCTTGACTGCAATTCTTGATTGCTGATGGTAAGCAGTGATGCAATCGTTGATTGTAAAGCGAACTAGTTTATTAAGAGCCTATTCACTCTAGGCTTGGAGACACTTAAATTGTAGTCTTTGTTCCAATCCCCCGATGTAGGTACGCGGTATAAAAGACGAGGCGAAATGCTTCGTCCGGATCGTAGTGGTGTCAACAACGTAAGGGTGGAAACTCGCCGGACGGGTCGTCCGATGATGGTACGGAGATTGGGAATAATTAAGTCATGCAATTCCCTCGCATACTCTCCAAAACAAGAGCACTGTATACAGCGTGGAATTTTAATGGTTGTTTTCCCGCAGCGAAACGGTTTTGTCTTAGTAATACAATCGTTTCATCATGAAATTAAATATTAGAACCTTGAAATGGCAGATTTAACATTGTGATAAAAAAACCCACGGGAGCTTATTATGGTTTGAACATTAAATACATTGCTTTCCTTTGAGGCGGTTTCATGTACATTCCGAGTAGTACGGGTAGTACCTACAAGTTGTATCTAGCGTAATTAACTTTTCTCACTTTTTCGAGTTGATGATTTTTTTTATTTACTTTTTAATTATTTTATAATACAAAAATTTTTGTTTTTTACTCTATTCATCGAAAGTACTCCTTAAAGCAAATCGTTCTGCCGCGGGAAAACAACCATTAAAATTCCAGCGTGTATATTCTATCCTGTTCTTAATGAAATAGACCGAAAAACATTCATTGAACTTAAAATTAGTTTAGTTTGTGAGAAAGAGGATCGGAGCCACTGTCAAACCCTTTGCATTTTAATGTTGTATCAGTTAAATAAACATTTTGATATTGCAGTAACCAAACACCATTCATGTGTCAAGAAAAATCTAGAATCTTCTTTTTTTGGGACAAAACCCGCCACACTGTTCCCAACCCACTGCAACTCCTGAAAGCCAGAATCAACAGTGGAGACCGCCAGAAAAACGCCGAGCAATGAAGCTCGACGAGTCCCGGAGAAACGTTTCAACTGTCTTGGGTCCCGCAACGAAATTAATCAGAAAAGAATAGCGGAGGAGTAAGAAAAAAGATATTTTTTCCACTTCCCTCCATAATAAGCAGGAGACAGAACAGAACTAGGCCAATCGGCTCAAAGGGACATTATTCCAACTGGGAGAAGCCCAGATTACCAAGCACCACGGAATAACATTTGATCAAGTTAATGGGTCCTAAGTAGGTATTTGCTGTTACAATTGATTCCAATAATAGGTATGGCAAAAGCGCCTGAACGCACGGAAATTAGTTCTAGTTTCAACAAGGTCCGTATAATAAACAACTCCGGATGTAACTTGTACACTATCCAACATAATATTGCGTTCATTCTGCCAAAGAATACACTCCCACAAGATGTGATGTGCGGACTGTTCAAATTCACAGTTCGATGTAGAACACTGACACAAAGGCGAAGGAACAAGTTTAAAAGAATACAGTTTACTTTTAAAGTTGCCATAACCTGTGAGAAATTGGGCAACGCAGTGGTCAACCTCCAGCCATGTCTTAGCCAGCCGATCGCCAACGGATGGAAAGAACAGATGGAGGTGCCCTTGATGGAATTATCCCACCTACTTTGCCATTCGGATAAGAGGTCCTCCCAGACGTCAGTCTGAGGTTTAAATAATCTAGAAATTCTATTGAGGTCGCGTTGTGTAACAAAGTTAGTGTCCATGGCCTCCCCCTCGCGGAGTAGTACATTGAAGCACGTCGCTGTACTTCAAGATCGACTGGAAGTACACCTGCCAGAACGGGTAAGGCTTCAGTACTGACTGTTCTATACGCCTTGCATAAAAATATCAATGCCAAACGTTGGCTTTGAAGCAGTTTACGTCGCGCCGCCCCTATGCTGGCCCTATCGGCCCAAACAGGTGCACCGTAGCACATACATCCCAAGTAGGTAGCTCCATATATAGTTTTTAAAGTTAGGAATGATAGACCCCAAGTTGCTTTGGATATTCTAGTTAGGGCATAAAAGTTCCTTTTAGCTTTTTCGCCAACTATTTTTATATGTTCGATAAATGAAAAATTCCTTTCTAAGACCATACCAAGGTAGCATACGGATTGCTGTTTTTTAACGGGAAGTTATTAAATTTAATAGTAGGCAATGATTTAAGATTACCTTTTAGTAGAAGTTGATAGGTTTTATGTGGCGCAAACGCTAGGCGGTTACGATCACCCCACTGAGATATTAGATTTAGGCAAGTATGGGCCAAGTTCTCAAGTCCGGCTCGGGTACTTGACTGAATGAGCAGTAGGCCATCATCCGCGTAACCAGTAAGTGAACAGCCGCAAGGTGAGATTAGCGCGTTCTTTTTTTTGCGCTTTATATATATTAGTATGGATTTTAAAAGTAATTCGAGTTTGTGTCCGCAACTCTCCCCTACTTCCTGTCCATTTCTTAGTTCCAATAATACAGTTACGTTCGTAAAGATGAGTCATAGGCCTAAAAGTGCAGATATTTAAATAGCATTATATTTTTTTAAGTCTTAATCACTATGACCACGATTTTATATTTTTGGCACCTACTGGTGTATGACTGTAAAAATTATTTTATCTTTACAAATTAACTTTAGTCTAGAAAATATACTCATCATCATCATCTCAGCGTTAATCCCCGTTGCATCCGAAGCTTTTTGAGCTTCGGAGTCTGGGGTCCGCTTTATCAGTCCAACTACTGACTGGCTAAACTTCGATATTTTCCGTGAAGCGACTGCTGTCTGACCTCCACAACCCGAAAGCGATATCGGAGCATTCCAGTTAGACCAATTGATGGACTTTTTGAGGGCTCCAACAACCCGTAACGACTGTCATTAGATGTTCGTATGGCAACCGGGACCAACGGCTTAACGTGCTTTCTGAGACACGACCAGACCAGTGAAAATATTCATATTCATGCATACAAATATTTGCACTGTGCGGGGATCGAACCCGCGGCTCCTTGCGCAGCGGCCGCGTTCGCTACCGCTACGCTACGGAGGCTGTCGTCTAGAAAATATACTAATCTAATATAACGAGTAGACAACAATTATAAACTTTACATAATCAGCATATAATCCTTGCTATGATAGCAGGCAGGATGGATATTCTGTTCGCGAACTACTTCTGCAAGGCCTGATACCTTGCAGCAATGATGTCACAATCTGTTTCGTTTTGTTTGTAAATGTATTACTAACATAGTTTGTAGGAACATTGTTACTAATACGCAAACATTTATCGATTAGCAATATGCTTCAAAATTATTCCAATTGATAGTAAGTCTTACTGTTAGAAAATGTCGGTTTTCTCACAATGTGTTCTTTCAACGCTTTAAACAATGTGATTTTCAGTCTATAAAAAAGGCAATACTTTCGACAGCCTCCGTGGCGTAGCGGTAGCGGACGCGGCCGCTGCGCACGGTGGTGCGGGTTCAATCCCCGCACAGTGCAAGTATTTGTATGCATGAATATCAATATTTGCACTGGTCTGGTCGTGCCTCGGAAAGCACATTAAGCCGTTGGTCCCGGTTGCCACAAGAACATCTAGTGGCAGCCGTTACGGGTTGTTGGAACCCTCAAAAGTCCAACAATTGGTCTAACTGCAATTCTTGGATGTCGCCTTCGGGTTGTGGAGGTCAGACGGCAGTCGCCTCACGGAAAATGTCGAAGTTTAGCCATATCAGCAGTTGGACTGGTAAAGCGGACCCCAGACTCCAAAGCTGAAAAGCTTTGGATGCGACTGGGATTAACGCTGTGTTGATGATGATGAAAAAAGGCAATACTTTTGGAACATTCTTTAACGTTCTTTCGAGATTGCGGCACAAGTAAACTTGTAAAAGTTATCACGAGGTACATTTACCAGAGTCAGAGAAATAGCAAGAGATTGTTTTTGTAGCAAAAATCCAAGATGACGTCTGCGAATGTTTTCTCATTTCTCAGCCGCTCGGATTTGCATTTTGAACTTCATTCCTGCCGGATTTTCTCCCACCCCGCACATTTTTACTACTTTATTTTGATAGGGATCAACGCAATCTCCAACTCTAACGTCATATAAATACCGGAGACCACGTCAAGATCTCATCTCGAACATAATAACGGATAGTATAAACAAATAATTCTGTTATCTGTCACGTATTGCTGATAAGTCAAGATCAATGACATGACCAATCTGCGTAAGTGGGTAACACGGTCAGTTCATAGATTAAACTGTTTAATATTTACAACGAAGGAATGGCTTGCATTTAGAGAATAGGGTAGTTGACTAAAAAAAACTAATTAGTCCGTCAGTCAGATTTCCAAAAAATACCTAGACACGTATTTTTTTCTTTTTTCATATAAACAAAAAACGAAACGACAGTGCGTTGAAAACTCGTGTGACGTCACTGCACGCTACACTTTTTAGTGAGCAGTGACGTCACCAGCCACCACTCCTAATCTTTGATGCCTTTTATATTTGTAATTTTTTATTGATTTGATGAAACAAAATATTTTTCTATAATCTAAATCATCATCTCAGCGTTAATCCCAGTCGCATCCGCAGCTTTTCAGCTTTGGAGTCTGGGGTCAGCTTTACCAGTCTAACCGCTGATTTTGGCTACACTTCGATATTTTCCGTGAAGCGACTGCCGTCTGACCTCCACAACCCGAAGGCGATATCTAAGCATTGCAGTTAGACCAATTGCTAGACTTTTGAGGGCTCCAGCAACCTGTAATGACTGCCACTAGATGTTCGTATGGCAACCGGGACCAACGGTTTAACGTGCTTTCCGAGGCACGACCAGACCAGTGCAAATATTCATATTCATGCATACAAACATTTGCACTGCGCGGGGATCGAACCCGCGCCTCCTTGCGCAACGGCCGCGTTCGCTATCGCTACGCCACGGAGGCTGTTTTCTATAATCTAAATGACGGACTAAATAGAATTATTTTTTTTTACCCAGGAAGCATCCCTATTCGTCAACATTCATTGCGTTATTTACGTTGTCGAGCAGGAGATTTTTTTAAACATAGGAAGGAATCGATTAGCAAAAAGTACCCTTCAAAATGATTCAAATTGTAATGACTCGCTTGTCAGATTATCTAAAATTGCAAGATTATGTTTACTTTTGTAGGTTCGCATTGGATTTAGTTAATTTGAGATTGTCGCAACTAAAGCGTAACAGACCATTATGCATTGAATGATGAAAACAGTTTTAACGTAAAATGAAGCGTTAGAATTGTCATAAAATGAATTCAGCCGACAAATGTTAAGCCTAAATATTTATATTTCTAATTCAAATATTTCATTTTCCTGGAACAAACACTTTTTTTTAATAATTATAAACTAGTGCTTGATCGCAATCCCGTCTGATGGTAAGCAGTGATGCAATCGTTGATGGTAAAGCGCGGTAGTTTAATAAGCCCATTCACTCAAAAAACTGAGTGAATAGCAAGGAAGACGGCAGTTGAGCGAGGTGATTCAATGTTTAACCCAGAGGGAGATTAATCTGGAGACCCTCCACGACCAAACTCCCGACACAACAACATTTGGCGCATCGTACCATACATCGCAACACCACTGCTCAGACTCGTCCCCCGTACGGCTTCACCAGACATCATGCCGCAAACACGACGAATCGCTTGGCGGCAAGACTTTGTCTGGTGGGTGACTTCTGCCGGCAGCCGATGCCTAATTTCATACACACACTTTTAGACACAATCTTAATCATTTTGATGGATTTAAGGTAGAACGGGTAAAACGCAAAATAGAATATCTAGGCCACTTGCTCCGACACGATAGATATGCGCTATGGAGTAGCGATTACAATGGGCAAGGTAGAAGGGAAGAGGCGCGCTGGACGAAAGAGAAAATCGGGGCTGCGAAACATCAGGGAGTGGACCGGCACTGTTCGGACTCGCGATTGACAAGACCGAGTACAAGAAGCTGACGGCCAACCTTCTGGATTGAAGAGACACTGGAAGAAGAATGTATACTAAAAGAAAACCGTCTATAAACTTAAATAACGCAATGAATGTTGATGAACTGTCAAAATTAAAGCCATTGCTACTTCATGGTCGGTCGGGTCATTACCCCGCTGGGAATGAGTGACGACGTATAACAGTTATATTTCAAGATCAGCAAATAATTTCCATTTTAGATTACTCGGTTACCACCCACCAGACAAAGTCTTGCCGCCAAGCGATTCGTCATGATGTCTGGTGAAGCCGTACGGAGGACGGGACTGAGCCAACTGCTCATTGATTCAATCGCTATTACGATATGTGCCGGGTACGATGCGTCAAATATTATTGTGTCGGGAGTTTGATCGTGGAGGGTCTCCAGATTAGTCTCCCTCTGGTGCAGCAGCGTTGGTCGTGTTGTTGGGTTCAACATTGCATCACCTCGCTCAACTGCCGTCTTCGGTTTAATAAACTTCTGCGCTTTACCATCAACGACTGCATCACTGCTTACCATCAGGCGGGATTGTAGTCAAGCACTAAATTATAATTATTAAAAAAAAAAAAAACATAACGCGGAAATGAGCAAAATACGCGCTTGTATATTAGAAATGATACTGATAAACAAGAAACAATCGGTCACGTATTTAGATAAGTGGAGATCATCGACTTCGTAGATCTGCGCGTGTGGGTGAAGCGGTCAGTTTCGTGATAATACGTTCACGTTAATCTTTGAATACCTCCCAAAGTGTATGCGAAAAGTTTTCCAAGACTTTTTTGAAGAACGCTTTAAGGTCCTATTGCTGAGATAAGAGCATTTTGGCCTCGTATAGGACTTACTTACTTTTTACTAATAGGTATAGATCTGCGCGTGTCCGTAAAGCGCTCAATTTCGTGATAATGCGTTCACATTAATCTTTGAATTAGCTTCCAAAGTGTAAGTATGCGAAAACTTTTCCAAGACTTTTAAAAAACGCTTAAGGTCCTATTGCTGAGATAAGAGCATTTTGGCCTCGCATAGGACTTACTTACTTTTTACTAATAGGTATCCGTACAATCAAAAGGGTAAAGTAAAATATCGTGAGGAAACTGAGATGTTCTAGATTCAAAAATTCGTACATGTGTGACTATACTCGCACTTGTCTCGCGTGGAGGATGTCGACGCACTCCCTCACATAGAGGCTGATTATGAATCGTATAAATTTTGCAATACTCATTTTAATGATATACAACATTCATCATCTCAGCGTTTATCCCAGTCGCATCCGAAGCTTTTTCAGCTTTGGAGTCTGAGGTCCGCTTTTCCAGTCTAACTGCTGATATGGCTAAACTTCGACATTTTCCGTGAAGCGACTGCCGTCTGACCTCCATAACCCGAAGGCGACATCGAAGCATTGCAGCTGACCAATTGTTGGACTTTTTTTTGAGGGCTCCAACAACCCTTTAACGACTGCCATTAGACGATCCGGACGAAGCGTTTCGCCTCCTCCTTTATACCGCGTACATCGAGGGACTGGAATAGTTTGCCAGCGGCGGTGTTTCCGTCGGACTACAATTTGAGTGTCTTCAAGGCTAGAGTGAATAGGCTCTTAATAAACTAGTGCGCTTTACCATCAACGATTGCGTCACTGCTTACCATCAGGCAGGATTGCGGTCATGCGCTAGTTTATAATATATATATATAAAAAAAAAGATGTTCGTATGGCAACCGGGACCAACAGCTTAACGTGCTTTCCGAGGCACGACCAGACCAGTGCAAATATTCATATTCAAGCATACAAATATTTGCACTGTGCGGGGATCGAACCCGAGCCACCTTGCGCAGCGGCCGCGTCCGCTACCGCTACGCCACGGAGGCTGTCAAAATGATATACAACATTATTTATGCGAAACCCGAAACACGTGTCCGGTATTTTTAAATAAAGAATCTATGTACAAAATTTCAAAAAGATATCATGAAAAACTACAAAGTTATGAGCTTGCTATTCTAGTTGGTTTTCCCAACAAAAATATGATAAAAGCTCCGCACGGACGGGCGAGCGCGGTGCGTTAACCTCTGACGTCGGCTGTGGCGCGCGCGCAAGTATCTATAGTATACTATGATTTATCGTAACCGCTCGGTAATCACACTGCAACAATTTATTTTTTAGGGGGATTTTTTTATAAGTTTCGGCCGGCTTTTTATCCATTACCAATACCTTCACGGATCGGACAGGGTTTTTTTTACATATTGTATAATTCAGAATAAGCAACTAAATCGATTCCAATCATTTTTAGACCAAGTTATATATTTTCCCAAATACATTTAGAAATTGTTGCAGTGTGATTACCGAGCGGTTACAATAGATCATAGTATAGTATAGATACTTGCGCGCGCGCCACAGCTGACGGCAGAGGTTAACGCACCGCGCTCGCCCGTCCGTGCGGAGCTTTTATCATATTTTTTTTGGGAAAACCAACTAGAATAGCAAGCTCATAACTTTGTAGTTTTTCATGAAACCCTAAATATATATTCAGATTAAAAATATTGAGGGTTCGCATAAACAAAAAATAACGTTGTATATTATGTTATCCGACTATTCGCTACACATCGTGCTATGTAACCCAAGCTGTGCAAACAGACACAGAAACGACATTAAATGTTACCATCCACCTGTAATTAACAAAACGTACATAGAACAAAACATTTTGCACTAACGTTATTCACAAATGCTTCACTCATCATCATCATCATCTCAGGGTTTGTCCCGGTCGCATCCGCGGCTTTCGCGTTGGAGCTCGGGGTCCGCTTTCCTGCACATTCTCCTCCATTTCGCACGATCGCGTGCGTCACGCATCCTGTGGTAAGAGCTTGTTGGCACGCATGTCATCTCTTACAACGTCAAGCCAGCACTTCTTTGGTCTACCCCGCTTGTTCCGGCCCGGCGGAGGCGCCATGGCAAGACATTTGTTACCCACGTAACATAACGTTTGCGTAATACGTGGCCGTACCAGACACACCACAAATGCTTCACTACATATTATAAAACAAAGTGACAGCCTCCGTGGCGTAGCGGTAGCAGACGCGGCCGCTGCGCAAGGTGGCGCGGGTTCGATCCCCGCACAGTCCAAGTATTTGTATGCATGAATATGAATATTTGCACTGGTCTGGTCGTGCCTCGGAAAGCACGTTAAGCCGTTGGTCCCGGTTGCCATACGAACATCTAGTGGAAGTGTTACGGGTTGTTGGAGCCCTCAAAAGTCCAACAATTGGTCTAACTGCAATGCTTCGATGTCGCCTTCGGGTTGTGGAGGTCAGACGGCAGTCGCTTCACGGAAAATGTCGAAATTTAGCCATTTCAGCAGTTGGACTGGTAAAGCGGACCCCAGACTCCAAAAGCTGAAAAAGGCTTCGGATGCGACTGGGATTAACGCTGGGATGATGATATTATAAAACAAAGTCACTTTCTCTTTCCCTATGTCCCTTTGTATGATTCAATCTTTAAAACTACGCAACGGATTTTGATGAAGACGAAGCTTTATATGTATAATAACATCCATTAAATTGTGAAGAAATACTATCTATTCTAATGTTTCTAATGTGATGTCGTAAATAAATACATTTTTTCCGCGTTTGCAGGGAAACCCTACCAGATTTATAATGTACTAAATACTGTACACATTGAAAAGGTCTACAAAAAAGTCAGCGATGGTATATGTCTATCTCTTATGGATATCCCACAATGACATTCTTTTGTCGTTTACTACGACAAATATTCGAGGGATTTTAACCAATACAGCATTAATCCTTATCCAATTTAATACCTTAAATACATTGTTGATTTAATATAGATATATATCAACCTTTACAGCATATGATTTAAATGAATATTTTCGAAGATATTACAGATTTAAAAATTGCGGGGCATAGCGTTTACAGCGGTACGAGGCGGGAGCGACGGGCCGCTGTTTTTTATACAAAATTCACAATTTTCTGTAGTGTATTTAGTATCAGCATTGCATCCGTGCGAAGCCTGGTCGGGTCGCTAGTATAAAACTAAAATAGAGCAATTGTAGTGATTTATTCAATATTCACGCTGGTGATATAGCCTGTTTTCTAATATGGCCCATTTTTACTTGTTACAGTCACGTTCAAAAATTCATTGAAAAAAAGGGGCATTGTTATCTATGGAATTCCTCTTCTAATTATTAAATAAATGCTAATTGATAGAAGGTTGTTTTTAAGCTATTATGTACTTTGAAAAAAAAAATACCAATTATTATGAATTAAGGGAACCAGAGGGAAATCCTTTCTTCTGCCTTATTATCTTAAAGTATCCCACCACCAAAAAAAAAAAACAGTACAGAAAGAGAAAAAGTGTGTGCTTCGTTATTGTTCGTGTTTCCGAATTAACACGAACTGTCGAGCCAGTGAGTAATTAATTCCCCACGAAGGTATTAGTGCACCTATTATTGTGCGTTTTGGTATTACTGCACCTATTATTATGCGTTTTATAAAGTATTATTTATATCGGATTATCTACTTTACAATGCTCAAACCCCGTCTAGAGACTCCCAAAAGTTTTACAAACTTTTTGGAATAGCATGGAGATGTTAGTCTGTAATTGTCTAAGCATAGTAATAAAAATGGGCAAGCACTTTCATGGTTACAACAGCTCTATATTATATCTCACAATCGTGCGTTCGTATTTCCGAAAATAGGCGATTATTACCGAAGCGCATACCTTTCATGGGAGACCTTTCAATAAGCTAGACAAAAACAAAAGCACACTCACAACTTCCACAGGGTTCTGTTCATCATCATCAATCCTTTCCTTCTTAACCCTCAGAGGCTCGACCACCAACTGTCCATTGTCATTCAGGACCACTGCTGTTTCACCATCCAAGTTGACGAACTCAATCTTCAGGGGTTCTGCTGTAATGATGACTTTGTGACCTTGGCTGTTTGCAAGGGTTAGCTTGCCATTCTCGTTGGATATGAGCTTGAGGCTGTAAAGAAAGGTTTATGTTAGAGCCAGCTCAGAACTGATGAAGCATATTTTTTACATACAAACAGCTACAAACTTTGATTAATTAGATGCAAATTAGTTTGGGAGTGCAAGAAACCGGTTAAGAAGCAATTGTTTTCAACTTAATTACTAGAAAGGCAGGGTCGATAGTTGTTTGTCCCTAAAAACTCTCGAGTTGCATCTCGCTAAATGTGGCTATTCATTAGTGTTTTTCTATAGGTATTATATTTTAATAATAGTTTTTAGGGTTCTGTACCTAACGGGACTATTATTAAGCTTCCTCTATCCGTGTGTCTGTCTGCAGGCTATCTGATGAACATAAGTCGACAGTAGAAATGTACGGATGACAGCAAGTGAAGCTACCCCAAACTGTCAGATATTCCCAATTAACCTTGAGCCTTAATGTTTTACAGATAAAGTTAAAAATCTAATAAGGAAATCTGACAGATTGACACCGACTGTGTATTTCGATTGCCGCTATAACACCATATGATGATTAACTCGCTATTCAAATTTGAGTAATCCAGTGTCATTAGGACTTACAAGTATAATTGATTGTTTTGATAAGGATTGACATTGCAAGTAGGCTTATCAAATTTAACATATACTAGTTTTATTTCAATTCGCTACTCATGGTAGATTAATGTAATATATGTGGTATTGTAGGTATGTACAAGTTTTTTTTTTTTTTTGTAATAAATTATGCAGTATCTTTTGTGTGTTAGTTACTTATAATTAAAACATACTAATTTAATATGTGTCCTAATTTTCATTCATCAAAATATCATCATCGTCAGCCTCTACTCGTCCACTGCTGGACATAGGCCTCCTTCATGGCACGCCAACAAGCTCGATCCTGAGCAGTTCTCCGCCAGCCACTGCCAGCCACTGCCAGCCACCTTTTTGATGTAGTCGCTCCATCTCGCCCAAGGGCGTCCTACGCTACGTTTGCCGAGATGCGGTCTCCACTCGAGGACTCGTTTACCCCAACGGTTGTCGATCCTGCGGCATATGTGACCAGCCCATTGCCACTTCAGCTTGCTAATCCTTTCAGCTATGTCGGTGACTCTGGTCCTCTGTCGGATCACCTCATTTCTGATGCGGTCCTTCAGAGAGACGCCCACCATAGCCCGCTCCTTAGCTCGCTGAGCGGCTTTAAATTCATGGACTAGTCTGACCGTTTCAAGTCATGACGGGTAGGACGCACTGGTGGAAGATTTTAGTCTTCAAACATTGGGGTATGGGCGACGAAAATACCCGACGAAGTTTACCAAATGCTGCCATCAAAGCTGGATCCTTCTAACTGGAAACTAGAACCACGAAAGGTGGGTGTTCAAAAAGTGCTGATTCTCAGCCTAATTTGAATAAATGACTTTTGATTTCGATTTTATTGATTTATATAATTTTAAACCAGTGTGTGTGTATAAGAATGTAAATGAAGTAGCAGTAGGTGGTATTCTGTAGTTTCTGCCTACGCCATGGGGACCAAGGTGTGTTTATTGTATATGTGGACATTTATGATTTCAAATTCAAGTCCTTAGACAAAAGAATATAGAAATAGTTACAACTGAATCTTATGTTCTATGGTATGGGTTTGGTTTCTGCAGTCAGTCCCTCCAATGGAACATTGTGCATGCAGCTGAATCTTAGTTAAATATAATACCCATTTTCTTCTCCCATTTAATGGGTAATTATAAGCATGTTGATAGATTTTCAACCTTCCGCACTAAACCCATTAATAATAATACAATTAAGTACATTACTTAATATCTGTAAATACTGGTAAAGTGTAGGCATAACAGTTACATATCCAATTTTTTTTTCTCAATTCTGTATAAATATAAGTAGTTGTTTTCTCACCCATCAGCCTTAGGTTCTCCCTTGAGAGCCAACTGTGTCCTGTACCTCGGATACAGAGGATCAGCTTCATCGATCTCAACCCTGAAGGTGCCATCAACTAGAGCTGACAGCCTCATGGCATAGTGCCACTGTATAACAGAAAAAAAAAACATGATAAACAAAAGCAACACCTGTAGTTTAGACAAAAGCATTTTGTTTTCAGGAGAATCTCTGTACATTCTTTGGTTGCCTGGAAGAGATTGCATTAGCAATAAGGCTGCCCTTTTGTATATTTCATTGTGGTAAATGTATTTTTAATTAATGCATGTTTTTGGTGTACAATAAAGTATACATTAATAAATAAACACTTTTTTTTATTTTTACTAAGAAAAATAATAGAATTTCCAGCCTCATTACTGCTATCTTAAATTTTTGAACATTAATCCTTATTTTTTTTTTCTGAATTTGCAAAATATGGAAAACTCATCAGAGGAATGGGGTAAGGTTTTACAAAAGGTTAAAGTCTTCTGTACTTAATGCCTACCACCATAGGAAGAAGTTATTAATTAATGTATGTATTTTGTCCCAATTTATTTGGACCCTGGCACAATAAGACTTTTTCTTCTATATATTTTTAACTAGCTTTCCGCCCGCGGCTTCGCCCGCGTGGAGTTCGGTTATATCGCGCTTTTTAGATTTCCCTCGGGAACATCAAATTTTTCCGGGATAAAAAGTAGCCTATGTTCTTTCTCAGGGTCTAAAGATTGTCTGTGCCAATTTTCATCAATATCGGTTGAGAGGTTTAAGCGGGAAAGCGTAACAGACAGACAGACGAGACAGACAGACAGAGTTACTTTCGCATTTATAATATTAGTATGGATAGTTGTCATCTCAGTTGTGGGTGGCCTCATATTATTATGAATGTATTCCATAATTTAAAAAAAAAATATTAAATACTTTTAGCTGCCAATACTTTCTTAGTGCTATATTAACAATATGGCTTAAAGGTCTTAGAAACCAGGCCTTAAAATCCCAAAAAAAAAAAAAATATTAACAATGATTACTCTGTTAGCCAAAAAAAATATTTTTGAAACACACTTATATCAAAAGTTTTAAAAAATCTTCATTAATTATGACATAAAAAGTAATTGTTTCTTTTTATTTTTTTTAACAATGGTGTTTAATATTTCAGTGTTGCTTTTTGGTTTCATATTCATGTTATTACAGTAAAATCTTGATACAGACAATTACTTTCCTTCCATCTACTTAACTGCATCTAAGAAATTTATTACAAAAATAGGTTGGCAGATACCCAATATCCAATGCATTTGTAGGTAAGTATAGCAGACATAAATAAAAAAAACAATATTTATACTAACCAAAGTGGTTCTCTGAGGTGTTGAGGTTTCTATAGTGTTGACTTCGACCGATAGGACATTTCCGTGTACCATTACAGTGTCTAAATTAAGAGTATATTGTGATTTTTCGGGTTTGAAACCGCGCAATCTCTTGCAGAAACCCGATTGGTCACAAGACTTAAAATTGTTCTTATCCACGGCATAACTGCCGCTTAACGCCAAAGCGGTGACCAGAAGAAGCCCCCACGTCTTCATACTGCAATGCAAATAGTTATTTTAGTGCCAAAAAATAATGTTCTATTACTAACAAAGACCGGTGTCAAAGCAAACCGAAAAAGTAACTAGAGTTGTAACATGATATTGGACCACATACCTGGCCAGATTTATATAACTAACCCCTAAATAATGTAGTACTGTTATGTGGTGTCTTTTTTATATATTCATCGCCGCGGAAATAAAATTATTTTAATAATTATGATGTGAAAACGATAAAATCATACGCACGCGTTACGTGGAGATATCCCGTTTGACAACTGTTTTTACCAGGCTGGGTTACCAGAACTTAAAACATGGTGAGGTAAGGTGCCTAAAACCTGTTTCCTGATTTTACGTAGTAACAACATGATAACGAAGTGAACTAACACCTGCATCATACTGAAGTTAGTATTAATATAAATCTCGTTGAATTGAATTGGAAGGTTTTGTTGTCAATTTGAGCCAGAAGTCGTCATATCAGTGTAATTTTAAAAAATACTTTGTTTGTATATCAATGAATACAAAAATATAAAATCGACTATTTATAACGTCAAAATTGACAGCAATGACTGCATACTGTTGCACCTTCGCACAGCTCTACAAAAATGTTATCACCGGTTTTCCGCAAGGTTCTTGATAAAATTTTATTCGTTTGTCAGAACACCGGAGTATACAACACACATTACTGTTCCTTAATAAAAATGAGTGATCCGAAGTGGAAAACTGAAAGCTATAGGTTACTGAATATGGGACCAGAAGAAAGAAGGAAATCTGGCATGTATGATAATAAGACAGTCGTGACTGTGGACATGGTTGATCCCTGGCCCAACTACTGCGCAAGGAATAAAAATCTCGAGAATGATAGAAAGTATACCCTAGACGATTTAACTGAGTTCAAAAAGGTCAAACTAAACAGCGAACAGAATAAACTTCTGTCTCACAAAGTATCTATTTTTAAAGGCGATATTACTCAACTGGAGGTATGTGCAAATTTGATAACTTCTTAGAAGCATAACAACACGCCAGTAGTGTTAGAAGGGGTAGGCAGAGTTGTATTAGTACATATACTTTTTACCACTTCCTGTTATTTACTTATATCTGGTACATCAGTAGCATAATATGTATATATATATTCGTGATTTAAATAATAATAATAATCATTGATTTTCAGACACATTTAAAAACCAAATCGAACAGCTATCAAAGGAGTATATATTATAAAAAAGGGCCTATTCAGGCTAAGGATTTATACATTCAGTCTGAACCATATCCTCTTTACCATCTAAGTCAATTAATTCAGTAATCAGTCTTAACTGTCCACAACTAACCCAAAACTTACCTAATGTCTAAAATGAAGGTATAAACAATATGAACTTAATATTTTCAGGTGAGTGCCATTGTGAATGCTGCTAATGCCAGGTTGAAGGCTGGAGGGGGGGTTGATGGAGCCATACACCGCGCAGCTGGACCACTTTTACAGGTATGACAATTTTTGTTTCACACTGTTCCTTTTTTTCTTTTTGGTTTATAAGGACTTTTACGCATAGCATATGTCAGTGCCATTGTAAGCTAAACAATTGCACTTTCTCAATACATGGGACATGAATTTGAACAAACCTTTTGCATTGTCGACATTTGGTTGGGATAGAAATACTTTTGTTGCAGTTTACCTATATACATTTTACTATTGAATACTGCAACATGAAACAATGCAGTTAAAGTTATGTGCAAAGTATAGGGTATACAGGCATATGCCTGTATCCTCTATACTTTGCCAGGTTTGTGATGCAATTCATTTTCTTCTGCCCAACTTTTTCCAACTACGTTTGGGACGGCTTCCACTTCAACGGGATTCAATAAATAGCACATGAAAATATAACCTTAGTTGTTAAGGGTATTGGTACCAAAATATTGAGTCTTTGATACATGCTAAATACATATTTCTTGTCTTCTAATGTATCTAAATATCTATGAACTAGCTGCGCCACACGGTTTCACCCGCGTTGGTTTCGATATGTTTTTTTATATGCTCCGCTCCTATTGGTCGCAGCGTGATGTTATACTTCCTTTTTTTTTTTCCCTGGTGGAAAATCCTCATGGATGTCCGCCGCCCTGGGGCGGGCGACGGGGTCTGTCAGACTCTTACTGACTAAAAGCCACCCGGTTGTTCTGTCTCACACCTACACCGGGGGCTGCGAGAACTAATACTGCTTCCGCGACCCCCGATTGGTGCTGGCCCACCACCGTGGGCCTCCTCGGGTCAGGGGGGGGGAGTGAGGTGTAGGACTCCCCCCGTGACGTCTAAGACTAGCGCTCGTGGAACACTTCGCGCCGCCACCTCGGGTCGCTGATGTTTGGGGGGCGACAGATGTCCCCGAGTCTATCGCCCCTGGACCCATTTAGGGGGGCTGGAAGAGGGCGTTATCCACCCTCCGACGACGCCCGGTACGCCTGCTGCGGGTCGGATAAGAGGACGAGATCTCCCTCTCCCTTTCCGCAGCCTCCTTCTGCGAGACAACTGTTTCCCAGAAGGAAACCACCGCATCCCAGGACTCTTCGCTGCCGACCATCGACTTGATTACGGCCGACAGCGACAAGTCACTGCCTACTTCAGAGATGAGGACACGGCGCAGCTCCTCCCAAGCGGCACACTCTGCCAGCGTATGCTGCACCGTATCCTCCCGGCAGTCGACGCAGTGATGTTATACTTCCTGGATTAAGGGGCTATCCAACGAAAACATAATTTTTGAAATCGGACCCGTAATTCCTGAGATTAGCGCGTTCAAACAAACAAATAAACTCTTCAGCTTTATAATAATAAATAAATGCAGAGTGTAGTCTGTTAACAGTAAAATCATAATGCAAAGTAAAACTTCCATAGCAGTTAAAAGTTTGTGTCCAGTAAGTATCATTTTTTTTTTACCATTCCCAGCTAATTCATTTCTGTTTTTTGTACAGGATGAATGCAACACACTTAAAGGATGTCCAACAGGAGAGGCCAAGATCACCTGTGGCTATAACCTACCAGCTAGACGTAAGGAATACAATATTATTAGATTTTTAGGCATTACCATTAACTTAATTTATTAAATTTCATTAACAATGTTTCCTGGATAAAAAAAAATATTCTATTTAGTCCGTCATTTAGATTAGAAAAAAATATTGGATACGTATATTTTGTTTTATCAAATCAATAAAAATTGACAAATATAAAAGGCATCAAAGATCTGGAGTGGTGGCTGGTGACGTCACTGGCCGCTAAAAAGTGTAGCGTGCAGTGACGTCACACGAGTTTTTAACGCGCTGTATCGTCTTCATTTTTTGTTTATATGAAAAAAGTAAAAATACGTGTCTAGTATTGTTACGGGCTAGGGGTACTTAAACGCCGGTTAAGGGTTACGAAGTTTATTGGCAACGAAGGTACAGTCGATCGTAGGCAATGACAAGTAGAACGTAGCTGACGTCGCACCGAAGTCTTTTCTTACGTTCACGAAGTCCGTGTCGTAAACACAAAATAACACTACAGATGTTACTTCGCGTAGTACTTGAAGTTCTCGTTACAGTTGTCGCAGTAGGTCTTCTCAAAGATCGCTCTTAACTGTCGCTTGTTCTCGTATCGCTAGTCGAATGCAGACTGACTCTGCGCCGGCGTCGCGGCGCTATATATAGCCCAGCTGATCGAACATTCCAGATTCCTCTAGACGTAATAATAATAGCACATAACTTCGAGGTCACTCCGAAGTACCTACGGTAATTCCCGGAAACGGGTTTCTAGAAATTTCGATGTCGACACTTTGTTGACAAAACTGTTGAGACCTGTACCATTCGATAGGCCGTCCTAAGTCTAGCAATGCGTTTTATTATTGTACCTAGAAAATGTCTAGATCTGGGGAAATAGGGCTTAAAAGTGACACACTGCATGTCACGCGATATTGAGCCTTATGCCATCGACATAAGGTCCATTCGTAACAGTATTTT
The DNA here is from genome assembly GCA_017933935.1 of Sesamia nonagrioides. Classification (NCBI taxonomy): domain Eukaryota; kingdom Metazoa; phylum Arthropoda; class Insecta; order Lepidoptera; family Noctuidae; genus Sesamia; species Sesamia nonagrioides. The sequence goes on along the minus strand of JADWQK010000927.1, from coordinate 169,753 downwards.
TTGGAAATCTGACTGACGGGCTTATTAGGTTTTTTTAGTCAAATACCCTATTATGGTCTAGATTATTTTTACAAATAAATTGTTGCAGACTTCTGTCTGAAAAACATTAGAAAACGAAAACTGTCATAGGGAATTCTATTTGATTTCTATGAGGTGCGGGGCAAAAAAAAGCGGACCCCAAATTTGCCACCAAAAATATACACAAAATAAGTATACAACGTTATTTTTTGTATATTATATGCGAAACCCGAAACACGTGTCCAGTATTTTTTATGTAAAGAATTTATGTACAAAATTTCAAGAAGTTATCATGAAATATCACAAAGTTATGAGCTTGTTATGTTACCTGCTTGTCCCTACAAAAGTATGGTTAACGAGCCGCTCGCCCACTCGCGCTTACAGATGACGCCGCCTACGCCTTTTTTTATATTTTAATTCGGTTATATCGCGCTTTTTAGTTTTCCCTCGGCTCAGGAACATCAATTTTTTCCGGGATAAAAGGTAGCCTATGTTCTTTCTCAGGGTCTAAAGATTGTCTGTGCCAAATTTCATCAAAATCGGTTGAGAGGTTTAAGCGGGAAAGCGTAACAGACAGACAGACAGAGTTACTTTCGCATTTATAATATTAGTATGGATAAACCAGTGCTTGACCGCAATCCCGCCTGATGGTAAGCAGTGATGCGATCGTTGATGGTAAAGCGCGCTAGTTTATTAAGAGCCTATTCACTCTAGCCTTGAAGACACTCAAATTGTAGTCCGACGGAAACACCGCCGCCGGCAAGTTGTTCCAGTCCCTTGATGTACGCGGTATAAAGGAGGAGGCGAAACGCTTCGTCCGGATCGTAGTAGTGTTAACAACGTAAGGGTGGAAACTCGCCGTACGATGGGTCGTCCGATTGTGGAACGGAGATGGGGGAATTAAATCATGCAATTCCCTCGCACACTCCCCAAAATGCATCCTATAGAACACCGAAAGGCTGGCTACTCTACGCCTGTGCTCTAGGCTTTGGAGACCGTCTCGATTTAAATCAGGGTCACCAATTAGCCTCTTCGCACGCCTCTCCACTGAATCCAAAGTAGCCAGGTGACATTTCGCAGCACCAGCCCAAATGTGGCTGCCTACGACGCCTACTATGGTCCGCTGTAAACTGTATTGTTGCGCACAGTAACCACACTGCAATTTTTTTAAATATACAATATGTAAAGAAAACCCTGTCCGATCCGTGAAGGTATTGTTAGGTATCGATAACTGATTCTACTAATGGATACAAAGCCGGACTAAACTTAAAAAAAAATCCCCCTAAAAAAATTAATATTATTTCGCAAAAAGAGGTAACTTAATAAATGTGCGGTGCGCAAGCCTTCCGCGGGCGGCGGGGGGCAGGGCACGCGGCACAGTGTGACGTGGTCGCGTCGCTATTCGCTCATAATAATACCGGTGTTGACACTTTTTTTAAAATTACCAAATTTCGGGGAAATTGGAATTAATTCCCGGGAAAAAAAGATTATTTCAAAATTCATTAGTATTGTTACTATGATGATTATGTAAAATTTTATATTATATTTGGTCAAGTGTTTACCTAACCTTTATTATCCTTATGGGTCGGACAGGGTTTTCTTTACATGTTGGGAAATAATATAACATGGTGTAAAAATGGATTCGATTCAGCTGCTTGTTCTAAACAAACTATGTTCAGGTTTCGTGTAAAGAAAAAGCAACTTTGTATTTGCAGTCGTCGGCTCAAGCTTACTCAGCCTGCTAGTAAATCCACCACTGATCATTATTTCAGTTAAACGATGTTCACTAATGGAAATAGGCTTTCTGTAAGCACCTCCACTTCAATAAGCTCTTTGCTTCTCTCATCCAACGGATATAAATCAAATCAAATCATTTATTTCAAATAAACCAGTTACAGGCACTTTTGAATTGTCAGAAGGTCGGTCAGTCAAAAAGATGAAGGTGGTCGCCCATTCCAAAGAGTAGGTACCTATGGAGAAGAACGGGCAAGAAACTCCATGGACACTCTTTTAAATTTTCAAGCTATTGTTACAAATATTTGATTACATCATTCATGTTGAAATCAACCGTGTGAGAACGATATAGGTATTTAGTTGTAGGTATTTATAGACTCAGAACCAGAACAGATATGATAACCTTTATTCCGCTGTTATTGATAACTTTTGTGGTAAAAAAAAGTGCGTGATTTTGATATATAACTGTCAGCATTTTCTTTTATTATTATTTTGTGTAGTACCTACTAGCTACTCTAAGTGAAAACGGTGTAACAATTGTGCGCACCGACACAAAAATTGCCACATATTCGCCAAAAATGCCAACAAATATTAATAAAAAAGAAAAATAACTTTAATTTCCACACAATATAGTTCAGTCTACGCAACAAATTTAAACATTTTTTATAACTTTTTCAATAAATACTAGTCACTCTGAAGTTAAAACCTAATTGTCATTAAAATAAAGTTCATATTTTTGTGTAGCACCGGGCCTCCTTCACTCGGCTGTACATTATCGACACGGTTGGCGCAGTGGCTGAGCGATCGACTGCTGCGCTGCATGTCATTTTTTTTTTTTTTATGTGGCCTCTCGTTGGTGGCCGTTAGAGGCCGTAACTACTTAACCGGACTTTCCTGTGGATGCCGTAATTAAAAATTAAAGCCTCCAGCCAGGGGCACTTAAAACTAACTTAAAATTAGGCGACTACGCACTAAGGGCACCCCCTGTGGGGTACGAACCTCGGCTTAGGGCGTCGCTAGAGAGGACAGCAAGGGACGGCTGGATCGAAAGTTATACTTAATGGTTTGATGACCGCGGCGTTTCCTAGTACTTGCTCTGAGAAGAAACGCCGAAACAAACTCGGAGGTTATTGTTGGGACATTATGATATTACTGGCTCAGCTGCGGCGCGGGCTGGCCTTCATCGGACAAGACTGCATGTCATGGGTTCGATTCCCACACGGAACAAATATTTGTATGGCCTACAGGTAGTTGTTCCGGGTCTGGTTATTAGTGTGTGTGGGTTTAAATTATTGTAAACGCTCCCGCAATATAGGAGTAAAGGTTATAGCACACTTAAACGACTCTGCTCCCACCCGGAGCAAACGAATATAATTCAAATATGGGGTTTAAATATTGCACTTTAGATGTTTTACATTGGCATCATAAATTAACAGTCAGCTCAGCGCTATCAGCGAGCTTACTGCCGTCAGACTGCTTGGTAGTTGACGCCTCGCTGGCCGCCCGTTTCCTTCATAAATTATTGTACTCTGTGCCGCCCGTTTTCGCCGTGGTCGGCGCGGCGTCCGCGCACAGAATATTCGCCGCACAGGCGTACGCGCCTTCGCCGCTAGTCGACCCAAAATCTTCGTCTATTATTTCTTGCGCTTCTCTCTTCATCCTCAAGTGCAATAGCAAAAATTGCTAGTTCGCGCGTTGTGAATCGGGACATTGTGAAAAAGACAAGTTGCTTCAATAGAAACCGATCGCGAACTGTGTCAATCGAAAAGCTACAGCGGTCGACGGGTAGACAGCTGGGGTCTGCAAGCAGTCTCCGCGTGGACTGCTGGGTGCCTGCTAGCTGTCGCCGCGTGGACTGCGAACAGTTGTCTTAGTATAGGGCGGTGTTGGAGCAGAGTTGTTTAAATGTGCTAAGACCTTAATTCCTAGTGTGAGGCAATGATTAAATAAAAAAAAAGTACCTAATGTTAATAATTTTAATATTTAGGCCTACTTGATAATGTATTTATTTATTATTTATTTCTTTACATATACATATTCATTTACATTTTTAAATATTTATAAAAAACATAAAAACATTTAAAAATATGAATTTATTTATTTATTCTATTATTTATGTACACACAATAAAATACATAAAGATACGACAAAATAAAGATCTGAGTACAAAGGTGCTGCTTATTTCTTAAGAAATTTCTTCCAGCGGACCTGCGAAAGGAGAAGTAAAACAGTAATGAAGAAAATAGTGTAATAAATGTATTTTCTCGGTGGTTGGCCATAACATCGGCTGCCGCCAGAAGTTACCACCCACCAGACAAAGTCTTGCCGCCAAGCGATTCGTCGTGTTCCAGCATGATGTCTGGTGAAGCCGTACGGAGGACGGGTCGGAGCAGTTGTGTGGCGGGTACGATGCGCCAAATGTTGTTGTGTCCGGAGTTTGGTCGTGGAGACTCTCCAGATTAATCTCCCTCTAGCGCAGCATCGTTTGGTCGTGTTGGTCTTGTGTTTAACATTGCATCACCTCGCTCAACTGCCGTCATCCTTCCTGTTCCTAAGTTTTATAAGTGAATAGGCTTAATAAACTGCTTACCATCAGGCGGGATTGCAATCAAGCACTAGTTTATAATTATTAAAAAAAAATCCTTTTTAATTTCTCAACTAATGCTATTTTTTTCATTCTAGATGTAATCCACACAGTGGGTCCTCAAGATGGTAATGCAGAGAAACTCCAAAAATGCTATGAAAACTCCCTTGCATATCATACATCGAACAAGCTGACATCCATAGCGTTCCCTTGCATTTCAACTGGCATTTATGGCTTTCCCAACCGTTTGGCAGCCCACATCGCTCTCCGTACGACACGGAAGTTTCTAGAAGAGAATCAAAATATGGAGCGCGTCATCTTTTGCCTTTTTATGCCTGTAGATGTTGAAATCTACGAGACGCTAATGCAAATGTATTTCCCTGTACATGAATGGAATTATAATGATGATGCTAGGTCTGAGTAGATAGGTACTTATTATTTGCCAACAGCTCAAATTTAAATTTGAAATAAAACATTTGTATAATAATAAGGTTAATTTAACTGTATATTTGGTTAATGAAGTCATGTTACTTATACATATATCAGGTAAAAAATTGTTTCTTTTATATTAAAAAAATATCATATAAAGACGAAGTTTTAGTAGTACCTTTTTTTGGAGCTGGTAGAAAAATCCTCGTGGACTATCGACGGACGAACCGACACGGAACGGTGTACCAGACTCTTACCGGCTAAAAAACCACCTATGCGTTCGTCATCTACCTTTCCGGGGGTCCTCTCGATTCTACGGTACACCCGGCAGCATTTGACCCGTCGGCGTGAGTTCGACAGGTCCCTCCACGCGCGAGCTGCCCTCGGCGGCCGCTCTCCTCACCTGGATGGCGTATGCGAACGCGTCATAACGTCAACTCGGGCCGTGTGACGGACGTTGGACTCCCCGGAGCGTTCACCCGTCGGCCTTTATTATGGAGGCCGTTAGTCGACCTCGATCCTCGACCCTGTCTACGGTGACACCAGCACCGTCGGCGAGAAGGGAGAGAGCTTTGTGCCTCTCGGCCGTCTCCTTCGCTTGCATTACTGTTTCGCAAACAGAGACGACCCCGTCCTATGTGCTCTCGCTCCCGACCATGGCTCTGCAGACGACCGGAAGCGATAGATCGTTCCCGTCTGGCGCACGGCGCGGCTCGTTCCACGCCGGACACTCTTCCAGCGTCTGCCGCGCTGTATCCTTAGGGCAGCCATCGTAGTGATGGCATGCCGCCGTCAGATCCCGGCCGATTCGGCACAGGTACTTGGCGAAGCACCTTCACTAGCGTAAGTTCCGATCCTATTCCTGGTTATAAGTTATCTGTGTGCCAAATTTCATGCAAATCTGTTCAGTAGTTTAGGCGTAAAAGAGTAACAAACATCCATCCATACATTCACACAAACTCGCATTAATTTATAGGTTTAATTCATAGGCAAAAGTTACGTAATCTGTGTCCTATTGACAAATGTCAAAATCAAAAAACAAAGATGTCATAGACAGACATTGACAGTCGATGTCATTTGTTCTATTTCTTGATTTGTGGAAAATGGAAATATAAAAATAAAAATTCTGTTTACGAAACCTATGCTTATAAAATCTGCATTCAAATAAACCCATAAAACTCTAATAAAAAGTTCGCGAGTATGTGAAAGAAATGTGACGTAAGAATCCAGTGTTTTGAAAAGTAAACATCAACAATGTCTTCAGCATTAGAGCATGAGGATTTGGAAAATGTTGCGCTTGTTAGAATGGAGGACGTGCAGCCATCGAGAGACAGGATAGACAGGAGTGTAGACATACACATCCCTGCTGCAGGCGAAGAAATCTTCGAGTATATTATTCATGACAAAGTGGAGTATGAGAATGAGTGCGAAATTGATGATGATAGTGACTCGAATATCGGCAGTATGGTGTCCATTCAATCCGAGGAAATGGTTGAAGAAGAAGAGGAAGATAGTGAATCTGGAGAACTTATCGTTCCTGAGGTTACGGATGCACCCGTAGAGATAATTGTACCAATGGTTAGCCTGTTATTTTTTGCGCCCTTGATTGCCATTGATTTTGGCGCATTTATTTAGTATGCTCAATATGGGAGTATTTCCTGTTGCTGGATTTATATTGGTTTTAAGTCAACAATTTACCAATTTTTTATTTTATCAATTTAGTGGTTTATTTATAATTGATGATGAAAGTAACAGCATTGTCAGTTTGGCAGTTCCTGATTGAATAATATTTATAGGATATTGAAATAGATGGTGTTCCTTGGTGGTGTTAATGTTATTGTAAAATAAGCTTTGAATTTCAGTTTAATCATGCCACAAGATCATTAATGTCATGTAGTTTTTTTTTTTTATCTTTATTTTTTGCAGAGTTCTTTTCTATAAAGAACATTTCATTGCAATGATTATACAAGTATCTATATTTAAATTACTTCATGTAGTTATTTGGACAATATCTCTTTGCATGTTTAATTTATTATCATGACATATCTAAAATATTTACGATTTTGTTACAATATTAATTGGTAAAATTTCTTCCACCAGAAAACCAGTGAGTTGGAGATGGAAGTCAAACAAAACCAGTCAGACAGATGGCCGACACTAGAAATATTACCTGGCGGTGTTATCAAGAATGCAGTTGAATGTGAAACAGTTCCCAAGTTGGAAAGTCCATCTGCAGAAAAAGGAGAGATGATGTATGCATGTGCAAAGTGTTCGCAGGTGTTCAAGTATTTATTCTGCTTAGTGAAGCATGTCAAATGGCACGAAGATCAGAATAAACTGAAGAAAGCTCCACATTTAAAAAAAAATAGTGAGTTTTATTTTGTTTTTTCTTTTCTAGTAACATCTACAAATGATTGGCTTTATTGATGTTAAGTTATTGTGCAATTTTATCATTAAATTATTCAATTGAGAGCTGATTCAACAGAATTTGAATAAACAATGTGTCATGAATAGAATACTCTGTATTAGGTAAGTACACCGTATGAATTAAAAAAAAAAAAGACAAAGACATTCTACAAAGAGTCATAATAAAGCCAGAAAAAATAATTCTCTGAAGATTAATTGTGACTATGAAAAAATCGCGTCTAGCATCTAAATTAACGTTAAACTATAAATTTTTAATAACAATTTTTTTTTATTACCAGGCTCACAATAATATTATTGTCAAATTTTCGACATCAGAGCTATCTGTCCTAATATTCATTTTTGCAACTGACCTACATATATTATTATATGTCATTTTGAAGCTCTCTAGGAACAATACTTTATTTTTTCTCTTCTGAAGAGTTACAGTAATGTTCAACATATAGCTCTGATGTCGCGAAATTAAGAGGCATCAAGCAAGAATCAGCAAAGTGATTATAAAATTCTAATGCTTTCTTACTATTTTTAATTATAAGATGAAATAATTTACTACATATTTATATGTAACAGCAAAATAATATTTTTTTAACTATACGGCCATATTGTGGTAATTGTGGTGACAAAAACATAACAAATGATTAAAGAGAAATCAAGGTAAGTAGTTTATTAAATATTTATTCAATATGTTGGTTATTAATTTATAGATCCACCATCTTGTGCTGTGTAATTTGCTTAAAAACCTTTATTAAAGTTTATTCTAACTGCCTCTTGCCACAATATGGCTTTGGTTGGTCTATAATCTTGCAAAAATCTTTATGGATTAAAAATATGTAGACAATAAAATTAAGCCCATAAAAAATAAATTTAATTCAAAAAATAAACTTCATTAGAGTATTCACAGTAGTCATAAGAAAGCCAACCTTACTGTGATTGGAATAAAGCTTATTGTTTAATAATAATGTAGGTAATTGTAATAAACAAATGAAAATTCAGTTGCAAGCATGCTTTTAGGGATTACTCACACTTTTGTCCAAAGAGAACTAGGATTTTGTACGAAATGCGTACGCATCCGTTTAGCTTTACGATCAAAGTCAAAGTCAAAGTCAAAGTCAAAGTTTTTTATTTGTAAAACATAGGTGAGTACAAAATAGGTGTTATAATAATTATGGTGATCTCTATGTTTTGCCGTTAACGGCGTACAAATATTAGTAAGAAATAATTAAATAATAGGTAAATAGGTACATGTTACAATTAAAATTAACTAAAATTTAAATAAAGATAACTTATAACTAATAATACTTAAGTAACTTATAATATTCTAAAATAAACATAACAATTTTGCAAAACTATGAGTATAAGCTTATCTTATGAGTATAAAAATATGTAGGTATATTTATAAAAATTAAGCACAACTAAAATTTAATATTAGCACACACATTTAATCCACATATTTATTTATCTAAATATCTTTCGTTGTCTTCTAGGTATTCATTAATAGAATAATATGCCTTTTGAACTAGGAAATCATAAAAATGCTTTTTAAAATCTTTTAGTTCGCGTTTTTCTCTTATTGGCTTTGGTATTTTGTTGTAAATTCTGGGTGTCATACCTAAAAAACTTTTTGAATAGAATGCCGTGTTGTGTGTATTGGCGCAAATCTCAGAATTATGACGTTTCGACTTCAAAGTTCTAAATAGATGTAAGTTAGACTTTACGAATACCGCTGTCTCAAAAATATACATACATGGTAGGGTTAACAGCTTCAGTTTTTTAAAAAATGGTAGGCAACTGTCAGTTGATTTTAACTCGAGGACAGATCTTAAACATTTCTTTTGCGCCTTGAATACGGTAAGCTTATCTGCGGAATTTCCCCAGTATATAATTCCATAGCGTAATGTAGATGATACGTAGGCATTGTACGCTACTAGGACGACAGACTTATTTACAATTTTTCTCAAGTTATACAGAGCATAGGAAAACTGGTTCAATTTTTTGCAGATGATTTCAACATGTGATTTCCAAGATAAATGATTATCTAAATGTAGTCCTAAGAACTTGGCGTTATCGGTCTTAGCTATATTTACATTTTCATAAGATATATTTAATGGTAACTGATTCATCCGTTGATAAAATGACATTGTTTTTGTTTTTTGTAAGTTAATTTTCAATTTATTTATTTTTAACCAATTAATAATATTTTTCAGGGACCTATTTATATCATTTTCATATGTATCTATATTTTTACATGGGACGATTACTGTGCTATCATCGGCAAACAGAATAGTTTGGTGTTCTGTACATTTTGGTAAATCATTTATGTAAATTATGAACAGCAAGGGTCCAAGGACACTTCCTTGAGGCACCCCATTCATTGTTGTTCTAGTTGATGACATGTACCTAATTTCTGCATTGGTCTTTCGACAAATTCGATTTATTACCGTGACTTGTTTTCTGTCAGTCAGATATGTTTTGATCAATTTTAAAACGTTTCCTCTAATACCGTAACGTTCTAATTTGCTTAATAATATATCGTGGTCTACATGATCAAATGCTTTTGACATATCCATTAATATAGCTGTAATTGGTATTTTTTTGTCAACGTTTAGTGTAATTTTGGAGAATAATTCAAATACTGCTTTATTTATAGTTCTATTTTTTCTAAATCCATATTGTTCTTGTGCAAGTATATTATTTGATTCTAGAAAAGAGTATAAGGAATTATATATTACTTTTTCAAAGACTTTAGACAGTATTGGTATTAAAGCAATAGGGCGGTAATTTGATGTAGTTGTTTTTTCACCTTTCTTATGTATTGGTTTAATTAATGTAATTTTTAGCCTACTTGGAAAATATCCATTTTCTGTGCATAAATTAATGATATGGCTTAGTATGGGAGCAATACTAGTCGCTACAAATTTAAGAATTTTTGTTGCAATGTCATCGTAGCCTACGCTATTTGTGTTTTTTAGTGAATTAATTATTTTCAGTATTTCAAAAGAATCAGTAGGTGCCATAAATAAGGATTTTGGATAATGATTTATATTTGAGAAACTATTATTGTTATTATTGCTACTAGTTTTTTCTGCTAAATCTACATAATAATCATTAAATGCTGTAGCTATTCCTATAGGGTCATTTATTTCTTTATTATCAATTAGGATCTTATTCAAGGGTTCCGAATTAAGGTTTGATTTACATTTCTTTATAACTTTCCACGTAGCCTTACTTTTATTTTTAGCATTATTTATTAGGTAATTATTTTGTGACCTTTGGGTTAAGAAGATAACTTTTTTGAGTCGTTTTGAATATTGTTTTAATAATCGTTTATTGTCATTTGTAGGCGATCTTCTATATTGCCAGAGTATTTCTCTTTTCCGTTTACTGCAGGCTCTAATACCTTTAGAAATCCATTTGGGAGTATTCCGAATTGAGATTTTTTTCTTTATAATAGGGAAACACAGATCGTAAAAAAGTGTAAATAAGTCATAGAATGAATTGAAAGCTGTTTCAGGATCAGCACTATTGAACACCTCATTAAAGCTTAGCTTGTTCATGCAATCTAAAAATTTTTCTTTGTTTTCATAGCTGTAGTCACGATTTAATATATACCAGTGATCAATAGTGCAAGTCCTTTTAACTGGACATTTAAAAAGTTGAGCTGTATGATCGGATAGAGCTAAGTCTAAAATATATCCTTGACCACCTCTGATATTATGTATGATATTGTCAATACATTTACCACTAGAAATACGTGTAGGTTTATTTATACTAGGTCTTACATTGTGATTTAAGAGTAGGTGTTGGAATTCTATAGATATTCTAGTATTTTGAAGTATATCAATATTGAAATCACCGCATAATAAAACATTTTTCCTAATATTTCGGCTACATAAGTTAAGTATACAATCTAGTTGTTCAAGGAAAACGGCTATAGCATTTTTAGTGTATTTTGGAGGTCGATATATACAAATAACAATCACTTGATGTACCATTAGTTCAACGGCACAACATTCAATGACACCAGAAACACAGAATTCTTTGACGTTTATAATTTTGTATTGATGGCTAGGGTTTATTAGTATACAAGAACCTCCGTTCCTTGTGTTTCTTGATGAGTAGGTGGCAAGTTTAAAATTGGCTAAATATAGTTCTGTGATATCGTCTTCTTTCATATTATGTTCAGTGATACAGATAATATCTACTACTTTTTCTTGCTGTAGAAGTTCATCTAAATGGATACTTAGTTGGTCAGATTTTCCTATTAGACCGTTAATGTTTTGGTGCAGTATGAATATGTGTTTATAGACGAAAAAACTCCTTATGGCCACAATTTTTAGGAACATTAAGCGATATCCCATTGTTACAAATTACTTGTGAACTAGTGGAGCAATCTAATGATTGATCCTTTTTGTCTTGTACACTGGTATTACATGCATTTATATTTATATAATAATCAATACTATCAAACAATGAAATTAAATTTTCGAAAATAACTTTCAGTCCTGTGTTATTTATTGTCCCTGAGTGCCTATGGAACATACTATAGTCTGTCGCTAAGTTTAGGTTCGAATCGAAATGGTACGCATATTCATGGTTAATTACATCAAGGTATATTAGGTTATTAAATGTTTCAATTCTGAAATTATACATATTAAATTGATAACCAAGTTTGTAGGTAGGAAAGCATATAATTATATTTGTATGTTTTATGTTTTGTAGTATGTTTCGTATGTAAAAAATTATCTCAAAGTAATCTTTCCTTATTTTAAAATCTTCTTCCCCTATTAAAATGATACAAAAGTCTTTTAGAGTAAAGTCACTTAACTTTGTTTCCAAACCATGTAGCAGATGTTGTATGTTCCCGTTAGTTTTGAGGTAGTGGCAAATATCATACTTGTTCTTTAAAACTTCGTCTGCTACCGATAGAACGTTGTTTTTGCTGTCGGTACTCAGTAGGCATATTTTATTCTTGATTGGAGAAAGTGACGGCGTAGTTTTGATACTTTTTGTTTCATTTAAGGATCCGATCTTGCCATATTTATCTGTAATCAGCTGTTCTTTTTGTGATCCAAGCTCATTACCGTTTCCCTCTGAACTAGTTGGATATATCGTGTGGATTTTTTGGGATTTTTTCAAGTGTTGATGGATCAGTTGAGCTTCTTCATCGTCGCAAGAAGTAGAATTATTACTAGGCATGTCGGTTGGAAACTTTTGGTTTTTGTTATTATTTCGAGATTTTTTTCCCGTTGATGTGGTCTTTGTGATTTTTTCGGTTATGGTAGAAGATTTAAGATTTGTTATGAATTCACTACATTTTCTCAATTCATCTTTTAATTGTTTAATTTCAACACGCATGTCATCAATGTCAGTATGGGCCGACAGTAATTTAGAGTTCAATGCTCTTATCTGGCCTTGTAGTTCTTCGCAGCAGGTGTTAGCGCCACCTAGTGACGTATTGGCTAAGCTGAACATTGTTGTGTCTAGTGATTCAGTGACAGTTTCGTTCAATGAAATCGTTCGTTTATTTTTGCGAAACGTAATATTGTTTTCTGAATCCATTTTTATTTATTTGTTGTTGGAGTACAGATAGCTCAAATAATATTTATAACAATTTATAAATTTACAAAAAGAGCATGTACATTGCAGGGCGCGAACTCAGACCTACAGGCTTTACAAGTTAATCATTGACGCAATGAGCTAAGCTTGCAATTAATAAACACTTCGAAATAGGTCTTCTATAAGATGCTTAGAATTATAAAGTACAAAATAAAGTTCGTTACGACGCGCTTATTTCAAATTCAAGTGTTCAAATTTTTACACCACAACTATCATAATTATTTTAAAACAAGAGTTTATTCACTTACTATGTTTTTAAACACAATAAATAACAATTGCTTCATACGTATTTGCACATTTCTCGCACTTGAAAAGTTTTTTTTATATATAATTTAGTTAAATATTAGTTTATTTGTGACTTTGAGTAGGTAAACATACTGTTTCAAAGTTTAATGCTCTATTTAGACACTGTTGATAAATATAATTATTGGATAACACTTGCACTTGTTTGTTAGTCTATTTTAGACAGATATCACTGGTCGCGGACGCAGTACAGACGACAGCACATGAAGCTACTACAAACTGTCAGATATCCTTATTAGATTTTCAACTATATCTCTAAAGCGTTAAGGCTCAAGATTGATTGGGAATTTCTGACAGTTTAGGGTAGCTTGACCTGCTGTTGTCCGTACATACAAAATCGTTGTTTTCCGTGGACAAAAGCCGAATAAGTGTGAGTAGTCCCTTTAACTTAAAACTGTTGACTTATTTTCAGCACCTCTAGAAGAAGAGTTTGTGTTAGTAAAGAAGGAAAGAAATGAATTGGACCAGAGATACAAATTGCAGAAAATCGAAGTTTTAGCAAGGTGAGCCATCATCATCATTATCTACCTTTTTATCGTCTCACTGCTAGGCACAGGTCTCCTCTCATACAGAGAAGGATTGAGCGTAATCTCCACGCTTGTTCAATGCGGGTTGGCGATTTCAGACTTAAAGTCCAGGTCTCCTCAAGATGTTTAACAGAGCAAGGTGAGTAACTGTCTTGAATTGTGAAACTGTCGCACTGCCAGGTGTTAGGGACACATTCGCGCCGATTGTCTTTGATCACCAACTGAACTAATTTTAAGTTATTTGCATCTTTTTCTTTCCACTTCGTTAAGAAAAGGATAGAAGATAACATTTTAGCTTTATCCTGTCATATTAAGATACTTCATAGACAATTTAGACGTGATTCTAAACATGGCGACCAAAAATACATCAATTTACGTCAGGCAGACTAATTTGACAGGTCTAAACTAACATATTGGCGCCGATTCTGTTGTTCACAAACTAAACTAATTTTAAGTTATTTGCATCTTTTTCTTTCCACTTCGTTAAGAAAAGGATAGAAGATAACATTTTAGCTTAATCCTGTCATATTAAGATACTTCATAGACAATCTAGACGCGATTCTAAACATGGCGACCAAAAATACATCAATTTACGTCAGGCAGACTAATTTGACAGGTCTAAACTAACATATTGGCGCCGATTCTGTTGTTCACAAACTAAACTAATTTTAAGTTATTTGCATCTTTTTCTTTCCACTTCGTTAAGAAAAGGATAGAAGATAACATTTTAGCTTAATCCTGTCATATTAAGATACTTCATAGACAATTTAGACGCGATTCTAAACATGACGACCAATAATACATCACTTTACGTCAGGCAGACTAATTTGACAGGTCTAAACTAACATATTGGCGCCGATTCTGTTGTTCACAAACTAATTTTAAGTTATTTGCATCTTTTTCTTTCCACTTCGTTTAGAAAAGGATAGAAGATAACATTTTAGCTTAATCCTGTCATATTAAGATACTTCATAGACAATTTAGACGCGATTAAAACATGGAGACTAAAAATACGCCAGTTTACGTCAGGGCCAATGCCATCTCAACGGCCGGATTGCAGTCACTAGTATAACTAGCTAATTCATCATCACCATCATCATCTCAGCAGCGTTAATCCCAGTCGCATCCGTAGCTTTTCAGCTTTGGAGTCTGGGGTCCGCTTTACCAGTCTAACTGCTGATTTTGGCTAAACTTAGATATTTTCCGTGAAGCGACTGCCGTCTGACCTCCAAAACCCGAAGGCGATATCTAAGCATTGCAGTTAGACCAATTGTTAGACTTTTTGAGGGCTCCAACAACCCGTAACGACTGCCACTAGATGCACGTATGGCAACCGGGACCAACGGCTTAACGTGCTTTCCGAGGCACGGCCAGACCATTGCAAATATTCCTATTCATGCATACAAGTATTTGCACTGTGCGGGGATTGAACCCGCGCCACCTTGCGCGACGGCCGCGTTCGCCACCGTTACGCCACGGAGGCTGTCTATAGCTAGCTAACTAGTATAGCTATAATATTTTTAAAAATCTTCAAGAGGTAAATTGTTAATTTCTTTCTTTTGTTTCAGAATCGCAGCAGCAATAGGAAAAATAAATAATACAGAACGTCTTTTTTAATAAATAGTTACACAACACTCTTGGTTTTATTTTAATCTGCAATCCTGCACCATAATTTTCAGCCTATATAATGCCTCTGCTGGATAATAGGAGTCTGTCTGTACAGACGACAGCACATAAAGTTCCTACAACCTGTCAGATTTCCTTATTAGATTTTCAACTTAATTTCTAATGCATTAAGAATCAATGTTGATTGTGAATATTTGACAGTTTCGGGTAGATTGACCTGCTGTCGCCCATACACAAACTAACAAGCTAGTATACTGCTAATACATATTATTATCATGAGCCTATAGAACACTTTTATTGGACTTGGGCTCCTTCGAATATCTTATGTATCGACTAGGGTTGTAACGGAGGCTTGTTAGCGGAGGCGGAGGCGACGTGTTCCGCGGATGCGGAGGTTAACGGAGGTGGTGGCAGTGGTGAAAGTACCTATAGAAAAAATTGAAATTTATGGTTAATTAAAACAATTTTTTTATTTTAAATACGTACATTAATAATAACACACTTACTTGTATACTTGGTAAAAAATATTACCTTCATGTAATGAAAATTAAGGAGAAATAAATTGTCTTTGCCGCATTCCCGCCTCGCACTAGTTGATTCTTGACCATTTCGGACGGTTGTCGACGTGGCGGAAACCGCGGGGCGGAGCTAGTTTATACATAAATAATAAATAAAAAACAATGTTTTGGTTTTTGAGGTTTTCACTGCAAGGTGACATACTCTTTTGAACGACAACCAAAAAATAAACTGCAGACACCTGCAGCTATAATTTGAGTGTCTTCAAGGCTAGAGTGAATGGGCTCATAGTATACTAGTGCGCTTTACCATCAACGATTGCGTCACTGCTTACCATCAGGCGGGATTGCGGTCAAACGTTAGTTTATAAAATATATTTTAAAAAAAAGCTGCCACTTCCTACTGTTAATATACAAAATTTAATATCAAAATCCTTTCATCTATTTCAGAGAAAAATGTACCTGAAGAATACATCTGCCTGCACACAGGTAGGAAGAAAGTAATGTTACCAGACACAAAAAAGAGAAAACAACCAAAGAGGCTAAAGTCAAAATCATAAGTTATGTCTTACGGTTATTTGTTGTTTGAAAAAAAAAAAAACTGTTATTTTATCCCCACGTCGTCTATCGAATTTGGTGTAATGAATTTTTTAAATACTGTTAACATAGTCTTTATGTGCATCGCGGATCACAAGCGGTGTTTCAGAGTCAATGGCGCCAATTCTCGTGTTCACTAACTAAAGTAATTTTAAGTGCATCTTTTTCTTCCTATTGCATTAATAAAAGGATAAAAGATAACATTTTAGTTAAATCCTGTCAAACTAAGATACTCCATAGACATTTTTTTTTTGTTTATTGCTTTCCGTTCGGGCGAATGGAAAAGGCAAAGGCATAGTACGCCATACAGCCAAGTCTTCAGTAATTTTTTTTTCTTCATTAAATATCTATCCTAATTTATCCTAGCATAACTTAACCTAAACTAACTCCTTTCGTTTTACGCGTTTGGACGATAAGGAGCGGTTTAGCGTAAAGACATGATGAGGCCACTATGCTACAATATTTCACTGTTCTTTTTGAATTATTCACTGAATGCACTTTTTACTACATAAATCACGCGTTTTTATTAAGTAAACGACACTATAAATAATTTTAAAAGTCCAATGAAAAATGAGCGTGACGCTCATCTTGACATTCCCGCCAAACCTCCACTCCATAGACAGTTTAGACGCGATTATAAACATGGCGACCAAAAATAAGTCAATTTACGTCAGGCGCGGACTAATTTGAAAGAAAAAGATGCACTGTACTTAAATTTAGTTTACTTTGGGAACAAGTGAATCGGGGCTAAAGAAAACTATCATTGAAGTACAGACACTAGCAGGTCAAGCTAGCCTAAATTGGAAAATTTTTCCTACTAACCTTGAATCTAAAGCTTTAACCTTTTGAACGCCAAACACTTCTATACAAGTTTGAGATTTTCGTGCCCTCAGCGCCACTAGTTGATTAGAAGTAATCAGAGTATAAAATAAATTTACAACTTTTAAAAGACCTTTTATTTTGTTTTTACGGATATTTGCCCTGTTATCAGCCATATTTTTAACTTTTTCTCACATAATAAGTTCTTATTTGTTTTATTTTCAATAGAAACAAAAACGCCAGAAAATAATTTAATGCCCCCAGCTCCAATTACTTGGTATCAAGTAAGCCAGTGATGGGACACGATGAAGACCTCGCTATATTTCATCTCGTCGAAATGATCATAAATACTATTATTTCAAGAAAATGACGTAAATAATTAATAGTTTGTAAATATTGTAACACACACTCTAAACTAGGTTTTATTCACCTAAATGAAGAATAAATAGGTTTTCTAATTATTGTCGATAGTGAAACACCGTCTGAAAAACCCATCCCTACAAAGTTAGTTAGTTTTAAGTCCGCACGCGCCACCGACTTGTATAGAAGTAAATCTGTGGCGTCATAAGCGGACGGGTTTCAAGGTCATAGTGACTTTGTGCATTTTAGTGTAGTGCAATGTTTACATCTTGAGTTGGCGCACGTGTTCTTACAAAAAAAGTTGTGACTGTGAATATGACGAACTATTGAGAGTTGTTCAAGTCTGAATCAGAATTTTGAAATAGTTCGCCGTCTTGACATTCCGTTAAGTCGTCAATTTCCGTTTCAGGAATTTTCTTCCGTTTTCTATTAGTTTCTACAAACCAGAAAAATAATTGCGAGTATTTTGCACATAGATTTTGCGACACCATTAAAACAAGGTCTGTAACATCTGTGTAAAACAGACATTTACCCTCCATTATAACTTAAAAAAAAAAAAACGTTGAAAACCAGGTATTTAGCTTCTATTAATTTTATTTGTTGTAAGTAAACGAAATAAATTATGCAGGAATCGCTTGAGTTTAACTGCACGTGTAACTCGGCCACAGTGAATATAAAAATAAATACCATAGAAATCTAGACATCCTTATATCAGGAAGGATTTTGACGTGTCACGAGCGCCAACTACTTGATATGAAGTAGAGGGATTACATTTGGAGACAAATAGGGATGTGCCTTCTAGAACACACGTCTAATAAATTTAAAATTCTTTCCTTTATTATGGGGAATATATCCAGGTTTTCATATTGATTTTTTTTTTTATGAAATAAAATAAAATATGAAATTACGATTACAGTTTTTATTTTAGCTTCGTAAATTGGCGAGTAAACATTAATTTCAAATTATAATATTATTTGTCGATAGGACATTAATCCCATCCCTACGTTTTACTATAGATACGTTATACATTTGTAGCGTGGCGCAGGAGGGCACATCGCGTGTTATGTAGATGGGCGTTCAAAAGGTTAAAGCAATAAAGTTGAAAATCGATTTAAAAAATTGACAGTATAGCTTGATGTATTGGCGTCTGCACTTACCCCACGCAACACACAATGATTGAGCTGTATACTTGCAAGAAGAAGTATATTTAAAAGACACTCCGAAAACCAACTTCATATCATTAATTTATAAGCCATGGGCAAAGGCTTGCCCTTTTCGTTAAATCGGTGTGACCATTTAGAAAAAGACGTTTGAGTGAATTTTGTGAGTTTGTGTAAATACATCATAATAAAGCAGGACAGCGCATATTGTGCTATCCCTTTTACTCGTAAGCATTACGGCCAGACAATAGATATAGTAAAGAGTAGTGTTTTTATCGGTATTGGCGTTGTGGTTTTATCTGTATTTGTCGTTGCGTAGCGACAGCTGCTAAATATTATATTGTTAGGTACGGGGACGACAGCAGTTCAAGCTACCCGAAACTGTCAAATATTTCCAATCAACCTTGAGCTTTAGTGCATTAGCGATAAAGTTTATAATCTAATGAAGAAATCTGACGGATTGTAGTAGCTTGATGTGCTCTCGTCTGTACATATAATATTTCACAAATAATATTTTCGCGGTCTTTTTAGACATTTTAAACAATTACTGTCCAAAATTGAAGTTATTTTTTGTTTTCTGTAGTGGTCGGGTTGTGTGGGTCTTACAATGTTTGTAATGTGTTGTTCATGTCCTGTTCATTTTTTATTCCGAAATACTTATTCAGGTACAGCTACCCTTTGAAGGATGTGGAAGGAATATTGGCTCCGATTCCCAGGTTCACAAACTAAGGTCCGTATTACAGAACGTTACTCAAGCATTGATCTCTACTTAAGCATTACTTAAAACTAGATTCAACCAATCAAAAGGCTTGAAACAAGACTTAAGTAGAGCTTGAGTTTGAGTGACGTTCTGTAATACGGACCTAAACTAATTATAAGTTCAGGACATCTTTTTCTTCTATTTTGTTATGTAACGGACTAAAAATAAAATATAAGTTTAGTCCCATTGATATAATATTAAACTAAGGTAGATATGTCACTAGCGCACTGAAAATGAAGCGTACAAAAGGAGGTAAGTCCAGCAAGTCGCTTTAGTTTTCGTCGATTCTATTTAAGCGCAAATGACAAACACTAGCCATCTTTTTCTTCTCAATGCTATAGATTGCGCCCCATTTCACTCACACTGTGCCAACGTGTGAAATGTACGCAGAATAAAAAATTGCACGTGTGTGCTGCTGCTCCGATCGGCACATTTATTTTGGTTAATTTGTTAGAGCATATCATATCTGTTTAATATTATATCAATGTTTAGTCCTGTCAAATTAAGATAATCCATTTTATTTATTTATTTCTTTCTTCTTTGGCTTCGCACGGTTTTGCATTTAGCCAATGTCACGTAATGAATTTTCATTCATTTCGAAAAAGACGGCCGCGTGAGCCGTCTACTAGGGAGGTTTGAGGCAAAGTCGTGATGAGGCCACTATGCTACGATATCTCAATGTTTTTTATGAATTATTTACTGAATGCACTTTTTACTACATAAATCACGCACTTTTATTTAGTAAACAACACTATGAATAATTTAAAAGTACAATGAAAAATGAGCGTGACACTCAGCTTAACTTTCCCGCCAAAACTTTAAAAGATATTCCATAGACAGTTTGGATGTGGTTAAAAACATGGCGTCTAAAAATACGTCAATTTACGTCAGTTGGGGACTAATTTGACAAGATTCATCTGTCCTTTTTATAATGAAATAATAGAAAGAATAAGTTGCACTGAACTTAATTTTAGTTTCGTTTGTAAACAAGGGAATTGGCACCGTTGACTTTTGTTCTGAAAACTTAAAATGACCCCATCATGAATTAGTGGTGATGCCATTGATATAATATTAAACTAAGGTAGATAAGTCACTAGCGCATTGAACTTGAAGCGTACAAAAGATTATAATTCTAATCTCTTGCCTTAGTCACTCTCGATACACTCGACAAACACTAACAGCGCAAATGACAGACACTAGTCATCTTTTTCTTCTCTATGCTTTAGATTGCGCCCCATCTCACTCACACTGTACCAACGTTTGAAATGTACGCAGAATAAAAGAATTGCATGTGTGTGCTGCTGCTCCGATCGGCACATTTATTTCGGTTAATTTGTTAGAGCATATCATATCTGTTTAATATTTCATCAATGAGTGATGCACTCAAAATGAAAAGCCCAGCCTAAAACCAGTGACGGATTAAGACTACTTGATGCCCTAAGCAATCCACGGCTGTGGGCCCCCCTATCCGTATGTCAAGCCGTCAAGGTCAACTAGAATCGGTCTTTAAACATTTACCGCCTAAAAACATTCGTTTTTTGTAAAATAAGATGATGAGATGCTTTCTTTTTTTTTTTTTGTAGGAATGGGAAATCATCAAATGACTTCTCCCGCTCTGGGCGGAGTGGAAGGGCGTGTCAGATTTTTACTGACTAAAACCCACCCGCGTTTCTTCATTTGCCTGTGCGATGGCCAGGGCCACGGTTTCTTGTTTAACCAACCCACAACCCTGACCCAGGAGGCATCGGTCTTCTTGGACCCCGTCACGATGTGCTGACATCTCTTTGAGGCGCACGTGAAACACGACGCGCCGTCGACTCGGGCCTGGTCCTTACCGGGCGGCGAGCTGCCCATTGCTCACCGCCCGCAGTCCCGCGCCTACGGTGGCTGAGAGTTCGGTGTGGTCTCCCGACCAGGGCGTCTCCTGTGGCGGCTAGTGGCGTGAGGGCGCTGGGATTCCCGCTGTCTCACGCGCTCCGCCTCCTCCTTTGCCAGCATCACTGCTTCGCAGAAGGAGGTGACGGCCTGCCGTGTACTCTCGCTCCGGACAATGGCCTGGACCATGGTCGGACGCGAGAGATCGCCGCCGATCGCCGCTACGAGAACACGGCGGTACTCCACCCAAGCCGGGCAGGCCTCCACCGTATGCTCCACCGTGTCCTCATGGCGATCCACACAATGGTGACACCCTGGCGTTTCCTCCCGCCTAATACGGAACAGGAACCTCCCGAAACAACCGTGTCCGGTGAGTATCTGCGTCAGGCGGAAGGTGAGGGCGCCGTGGGGCCTCTCTAGCCACTCCTCAAAGAGGGGACTTACCGCCGCTATTGTGGCGTGCCCAAATGTAACGTACCTTAGAAGTGGAGTAGGCGCGACAACAATAAAAACCAATTGAAGCAGTTTATAAATTATAATTATAAAAAAAAAAAAAAAAATTATTTATTTATTGAAATGCGCCTTGCGGCTTTTTCGGGCATTGAATTCACGCAAGTAGTATTAACATGTGATGTTTTTATCATATCGGACTCTATGTATAATATCGATAAATTATCGTGCCTTTCTTGTATCATCTTTGTCCTTTTTTCATTTTTTAATATTTTTAATTTTGTAAAAGAACGTTCCGCTGAACAATTTGAAATCATAAGCGATAAAAATATACGCAGGGAGCTGTTTCCATATTAGGGAAAGCTGATTCAATTTTATCATCATGTATTATTTTATACATCTGATCGAGACCTGGGCTGTACTGCAGTCTCTCCAGCGGCGCCAAATAGACTATCGGTATATTGAAGCGCTGAAGGGTTTGTACGAAAACGCCACCATGTCAGTCCGAATACAGGACCAGACCTCGAAACCAATACCTCTGCAGCGTGGTGTCAGACAGGGAGATGTTATCTCCCGAAACTGTTCACCGCTGCATTGGAGAATGTCTTCACTTGACTGGAAAGGACTGGGCATCAACATCAATGGCGAGTACATGACACACCTTCGGTTTGTTGATGATATCGTAGCCATGGCTGAGACCGCGGAGGACCTGAGTACAATGACCTCAGTAGAGCCTTCGAGTGAGTCGGTCTTAAAATGAACATGGATAAGACGAGTCATGTCTAATGCCCATGTTGTACCGACTCCTATAAAGATTGGAGACTCTGTTCTCGAAGTTGTTGACAGTTACGTGTATCTTTTTTTTTTTTCCGGGGTGGAAATCCTCAATGGATGTCCGCCGCCCTGGGGCGGGCGACGGGGTCTGTCAGACTCTTACTTACTAAAACAACCCCGGTGTCTCTTCTATCACGAGCGTGCGTGGGGCCGCGGTAGTCTAAATTCTTCCACGGCCCAAAGAATCAAAGTCGCACCGCATATTCCGGTACATTCGAATTGCCGAATGCACTAGCGGGCAGCCAGTGGGCAAGCGGGAGCGGGGTTATGACTCTAGGTCGGACTTTATGTCAACTTAAAATGCGCGAATTTTTAAATTAGTCCTAGAAACTTTTTTGGTGTGGTTTTTGGTGACATGAGAGTGAAACGTGATTCGTGATGCCCTAAGGATGGACTTTTTTATGCTTGTTCTGGTGCCCCCCCAGACGTGATGCCCTAGGCAATTGCTTAATTTGATTAGGGGTTAATCCGTCACTGCCTAAAACTACCGTTTAAAAACTAAAAAAACCTTAAGATTTTGATACTTATTTATATGTATTTATCGTAATGCTCCCATTAATAATCACAATAATTACTTGCAAGGTTCACTACAGATAACTCGCTTGCTGTTACTTGGGAGTTGCCTCTTGTTGTTACTTGGAGTATGAAATACAGATTCTTTTATTTTGTAACGTCCAAGTACTGCTAATATTTGGACAAATATATGCAAGTGAAGTGCCATGCAGCGTATGTCTGGTTGCAGTCTCTTTAATTATATTTCGTGTGTCTCATAATATGTTTCGAGTGTGTTACATAGGTGTGTATTTACTGTGTAGATCTGTTGTCTATGTAGTTATAAGAGTAATATATTGAGTTGATCTTAGGCCGAGATCTATAAAGGTTTCTTAGCTCGTGGATATTTGGCAAAGGGTTATTCCTGCCACACGACTCGAACTAAAAGCGCAGGTCAGCATGTCGATAACGTTTATAGATCGCGGCCCTTATTTATTAAAATGTTAAAGAGGGCACTAGCCAAACAAAATAATATTTGGAAAATATAGTTGAAACTCGCTCTCGATTTTATCCTATAAGCCCGGGTCATCGAACGGTCTAATATAGAGTTTGTTATCTACTAAATAAGGTGTATAATTCAGTGTTAGGTAACGTAGTAAATGTTTTCTAGATGAAAAAAAAATACAAACTACCAATATGCTACTATGAAAGTTACTCTGCTTAGCGCCCTCTAGTGATAGTTAAATAAACAATCTACATGTCATTATAGTTCCATGGTTGTCCGCTACGAGTGCTGTTGTCGACTTTTTATGAAATAATTTAGGGATAAAATCGAGATTGATATAAAATCATTTTTTTTATTTTTAGGCAGCATTAATTTGTTACCTTTTTAGATATTTGTTTATACACAAGTTGTTGTTTTTGATTTAAGGGTAATAATCAGCATATTTTTTAAAAATAATGTCCTGAGTTCTATCACAGTGCGGTATCAGATTGAGTAGTATTGTTGGGTTTTCTATCTAAAATTTCTTAGGAGTCTGGATTTGTGACTGGTGGACCGCGATAGGCTTGTCTATGTACAGGACTTGATCATGATGGCGCAATGTGAGTGCAATATTGTACACACGGCTAAACATCAAGCTATGCATTTCTAGTTTCAGCTGACCTCGCATTCTATAGGGTTTTCATACAATCACAAGTCAGCTTAAACTGGTTAAGTAAAGTCTGATATGTAGCCGTAGGTAAATACACCAATCCCTTTCGGAGAAACATACAAGAGTTGTGTTGTGGCTTTGATAAGTTTTTATTTGAAGTTAAGACATAATTTCATTCAACAATGGTCCAGCTTCGCAAAAAAGAGTAGAAAATAATAGGGGCGCCACTGTGCTGTTCGTATGGCATCCCATTATTAATTAAAAATAGTTTTATTAAATCCGTTCATAAAGTTTGTGTCTATTGTTAAAACAAATTTTCCTTATATTTCTGTTTTTTTTTTTCTTCAAAAAAGTCTTAAGGTCCTTTCCAGTACACAAACTTACTCTTAAGGATATGACCCTACGCTGTTTTAAAGTTCACGAACCAATTTAGAGCTTTCAAATTAAATCTGTAGTTAAATCTATAGAAGTTTGCATACTCACTTGGTTAAAATATTTATTTCAAAGTCGTCTATTACTTTGATAGTCCGTCAGTGTATTTTAGTTTTTGTATATTTATACATACCTCCACATTATTACGGATTCTAATCGGTTCCGCATAGATTTTATTAGGGTTATTAAAAGATTTTGCGGTTTTTTGTCCCATTCTTCTGAAAGTGCTGTTCTTAGTGCTGCCACTGTCGTGGGCACAGGATTTCTCGCATATTTTCGCGTGCCATAATAAATAAATAAATATACCTACAGCTCTTTTTAAATTGTCCCAAACATGCTCCATGGGATTTACATCCGGGCTGCCTGCTGGCAAATTCACTATCCCAACCTCTTCGCAATATTGTCGAACTTGTGCAGCAGGTGCGGCCGGGCATTATCCTGCATTAAAGTAAAATTTTCGCCTATGAATCCCATGTAAGGCAGCACGTGATCTTCTAAGATCTCCGTTATGTGGCGATGTGCAGTCAAACTCCCCTCTATTACCGTTTTGACGCACCATGTCTATGAACACAAGTTCTGTTCGCCCGTTCATCGATATGCCACCCCAGACCATACACGAACCTCCAGAAGGAACACGCTTCTCAATGCAACTTTGAGCATATCGCTCCCCACGTCGACGATAGACTCTTCTGCGACCATCTGCACCATATAAACATATCCTACCCTCGTCCGTGAACAATACGAAGGCCCATTGCTCTTCTGTCCAATTTAGGTGATCACGCGCAAATCTTAAGCGAGCTTGTCTGTGAGCTACAGACAACTTTGGACCATTTGCTGGTCTAAAAGGGGCGATAAGCGCTTCCTTTAACCTTCTTCATAATGTTCTTGCACTCACATTTACTCCACGCATTAAGCTCTGTTTTGATGTTAACTGACCCGAGGAATCGATTTCGCAAAGTTGTAACAATAAATCGGTCATCACGGCCGGTGGTTGCTCGAGTCCTGCCTGGTACAATCAAGGGTCAAAAGTGCATTACCACTTTTGAACTTTATTGAAATAACAATATTACTTACTGTACCACGTCTCCTTCTGTAAGAACCTGTCTCCACAAACCTTTTGTATATTCTAGAAACCGTAGACTGGTTTAAGTTTCTACCAATCGTTCGTTGATCCAAGCCTCCCCGCACCAGTGCTACAATTTGAGAAGCTTGTTCGGACGAACTATCCATATTATGGTTCAAAAACTCCCGATGAGTTAAAAGCTAACCCAACAGTTCTGCTGGTAGCAAAAATTTAATTGTCAAAAGAATAAAAAATCAATGCGAATCAATTTAAAACTGTACTTTAAATAACACGCAAATCTGATATTTACGAGTAAATTTTCTTTTTCCGGCAATATTTTTTGTTTTACTGCAGTTCTATTTTTAAATATATTCTCTCCATATTTATATAATTTAATCTAAAATGTTTGCATACTTATTAAAAAAAATCATTATAAAGTAATCCTGAACTTTGATGCAGTTTATGAGTCCGTCAGTGTATTATAAACAGCCCAGCGCCCTCACGCCACTAGCCGCCGCAGGAGACGCCCTGGTCGGGAGACGACATCGAACTCCCAGCCACCGCAGGCGCGGGCCTGCGAGCGGTGAGCAGTGGGCAGCTCGCCACCCGATAAGGACCAGGCCCGAGTCGACGGCGCGTTGCATTTCATGCGCGCCTCAAAGAGATGTTAGCACATCGTGACGGGGTCCACGAAGACCGATGCCTCCTGGGTCAGGGTTGCGGGTTGGTTAAAAAAGAAACCGTGACCCTGGCCGTTGCACAAGCAAGTGAAGAAAAATAAATAATAGTCAGTAAAAGTCTGGTACCTATATAAGTGCCGTAATTTCCGATCTCTAGTTATCAACATCTTTCTCCTGACCTTATCACAATTTATTTGGGGGGAGGCGAAAGATTCCTTTTTCTTCCACACCTCTATTGTTTCCTCTATTATTCTTTAAGACGTCATCACCGTGGTCACCCCCTTCATAACCGTATCATCATTCACATTACAACTCGCGCAAGTTAACTGTGCACCTCGCTCTGTGACGTCATTCGGACGGTACCCTTTGTTAAAAAACCGGCCAAGTGCGTGTCGGACTCACGCACAAAGGGTTCCGTACCATGTACATGATTTTTTTTTTTTAGATATTTCATTTTCTTATTTTGAGGGGGGGGGGGGCAACTTTTTTGCACTTTGGAAGCGTCTGTAACGCAAACTATTCGGTTTAGAAAAAAAAGTGTTTTAGAAATCTCGATATCATTTTTGAATACCTATCCATAGATACCCCCGAATGTTAGATGAAAAAAAAATTTTGGAGTTTTAGTTCTAAGTATGGAGAGCCCCCAATATTTATAATTATTTTTGCATCAAAATCTTAATGCGGTTCACAGAATACATCTACCTACCAAGTTCCAACAGTATAGCTCTTATAGTTTCGGAAAAAAATGGCTGTGACCTACGGACGGACAGACAGACATGACGAATCTATAAGGGTTCCGTTTTTTGCCATTTGGCAACGGAATCCTAAAAATGAGAATCATATATTTTTTTTTTATTTCAATAAAAGGTCGTTTTGATGATGTCATTTTACTAATGACGTTTTGCAATTAAATTGAAACATATGGATTGCATTCCAGCGAGGTGCCCAGTTAACTTGCGCGAATTTTACACATTCCATCCATTGTTACTTTGGTCGAACGCTACTCTTATTAAACAGCCATTCATCATTCACATTCATGCTCAAAACGAGTTTTGTAATCATCGCACTTTTTTTTTTAAGTTTTAAGCTACTGCTTGACCGCACTCCCGCCTGATGGTAAACAGTGATGCAATCATTCATGGTAAGAGCATATGCATTCGAAAAAAATAAGTGAATACGAAGGAAGACGGCAGTTCAGCGAGGTGGTGCAATGTTAAACCCAGACGGAGATTGATCTGGAGACCCTCCACGACCAAATTCCCGACACTACAACATTTGACGCATCGTACCCTGCACACATCGCAACACAACTAACTGCTCAGATCCGACCTCCCCCAGGAATTTCCACGACGACCAGTAGTAAGCTCCCCTATCCAGCGGTTTCCCGCGACCGTCACCAGTATGCCTAGCATGAGTTTTTATTACGAGACTCGAGCATGTTCTCGGTGGTAGGCAACAACACATCAGCCGCCGGCATAAGTTACCACCCACCAGACAAAGTCTTGCCGCCAAGCGATTCGTCGTGTTCCGGCATGATGGCTGGTGAAGCCGTACGGAGGACGGGTCTGAGCAGTTGTGTTGCGATGTGTACCGGGTACGCTGTACCTAATGTTGTTGTGTCGGGAGTTTGGTCGTGGAGGGTCTCCAGATTATCCTCTGGCGCAGCATCGTTGGTCGTGTTGTTGGGTTAAACATTGCATCACCTCGCTCAACTGCCGTCCTCCATCCTATTCACTCAGTTTTTTTTGAGTGAATAGGCTTAATAAGCTAGTGCGTTTTACCATCAACGATTGCATCACTGCATTTATAATACATATTTGCTGGGCTGTTTATAATACATATAAGAAGAATATATCTTTTTTTTTTTGTTGGGATGGGAAATCATCAAATGACTTCTCCCGCTCTGGGCAGAGTGGAAGGGCGTGTCAGACTTTTACTGACTAAAACCCACCCGTGTTTCTTCACTTGCCTGTGCGACGGCCAGGGTCACGGTTTCTTGTTTAACCAACCCGCAACCCTGACCCAGCAGGCATCAGTCTTCGTGGACCCCGTCACAAGAAGAATATACCTAAGTATATAGTTTATAATACATATAAGATAATTAATTTAAGAATGACTTCAGTCCACAGAATCTGATCTAGTTACTAACCAATGTTGTATCGTGTTCATGCGTTGTGTTTTGTGTATCGCTCAAAAATATATGTAATAAGTATGTTTGTTATGTACCTATCAATTGTTTTTTAAAGTTACATTTGTGTTGTGTCTAAGCATTATTGATATTAATTTTTTTGGTTAGGTTTTAAAGTGAACATCGCTATTTTAATTATCAGCTGTGATTGAAATTACCCACCTTGTACAGACGACGGCACATCAAGCTACTATAATCTGTCAGATTTCCTTATTAGATTTTCAACTTTATCTCTAAAGCATTAAGGCTCAAGGTTGATTGGGAATATCCGACAGTTTGGGGTAGCTTGACCTGCTGACGTCCGTACACTACAGGCAACTATAATATTTTTTGGTATATACATCCTTCAATCCACAAATAGGGATATTGAATCGCCGATGCTCACTTCAAAATCTTTCTGAATAATAATATTTAGGTAAAAAGATTTATTGTATAGTAGATTTTTAAAAAAAATTGTATTATTTTGGTTCGAAGGGGCCACTAATTGTTAGTCAATTAATAGTTAAATAAATCTATCGTCTGTTGTAAATTTAAAGCATTTTATTGATTTTTTTAAAGAATAAACTTTTTGACTTATAACTTTGCTTATTTATTGAAAATATCAGCAGTTTCTAAATCTACAAATAAAAGTATAATTTTTAACAGTAGCAGTTGCATAACAATTTTATTGCTGTTTTTTTCATTACACAGGAATAATCTTATTACTACCATCATAATATTTTCAAAAAATCGATTACGTTCGATTAGAATTACAAATAAATAAATATCCAAACTAGATAACAAAGAACCGATCCTTAATTTTGAAGCAGGGACAAAATTATTAATATTTATGACCCGCAATAAATAAGACTGCTTTAAAATCACTAATCGGACAATTTCTTTATTCAAAGTTCAAATATCCAAACTAGATAACAGAAAGAACCGATCCTTAATTTTGAAGCAGTGACAAAATTATTAATATATAAGACCCGCAATAAATAACACTTTGCTATCTCTAATCGGACAATTTCTTTATTCAAAGTTCACTGTTCCTGCGTTTCTACCTGCTATTTTTGTTCTAAAAACTATTTAGTCTAATTACTTTTACAGCTACATCAACAGTCTTTGCAATCCCTCGATTTCCTTCTTCTTTGCTTCTAATTTTTCTTTGTCAATGATTTGCGCCCACAGCGGCGCACGCGTCAAGTAATGTCCACTCGAAAATTTAGCTTCTAATTTCGATAAACTATCTTCTAACCTCTTTATTTTCTTCTCAAGTCTAGCCCTCGCTGCAAATACTGCTATATCAATGTCTTCACCCAGTAATTCCACTTTTACTTCAGTATTTTTATCCAAAATACCCTTTACGTAATTTTTCTTCACATCTTCTTTAAATTTAACTTCGCTGCAACGCGAAAGATTCAAAAATACCGGTTCATTCGTTTCTATATCGTCTCTTAAATCCTTATCTACGGTTTCAATGACTATTGCAGGCCTTAATTTATTAGATATATTGTACAAACCCTTAATTTCTCTGACTAGAAAGATACTATTCAAAAATGTATCGACTTTCCTCTCGAAACTGGCATCCTTCCACTTTTTAAATTCGTCGTATTGTGGAAAGTCGTAATACTTGTTATCAGTGTCATTATAATCATATATGACGTTGTTTGAGAATGTGGGTACTTGTGGAATTAGTTCCTCTGTCAAATATATCATGAATGGGGCGAGGCACCTTAGAGAAGTGTTCAGAGCAGCGGATAATGTATGCACGTGTGCGTATGCCACTGAGCAATCCGAACAGTCGATCCCTGGTTTAGTGGCCTCCAAGTAAATGTCACAAAACTCGTTATACATAAAAGTCCTAATAGCCTTAGTTGCTAAATGAAAGTCGTAGTTCTCCATAGAGTTATTAACCGTGTTGACCATATCAGCCATCCTGCTAAGGATCCATTTATCGAAGTATGTTAGATCGTCCCTATTCAATTCAAAATCGGGAGGTAACTTTGACTTTTCGAGTTTATCGTAAGATATCTGTGTATACCTTACGCTTTGCCAGATTTTGTTGCCGAAGAGTTTGTTAGCATTGCACATCGCGATGTCGAAGTTCACGTAATGGGATTTGATATCCTGAGAGAGAAGAGTGAATCTTAATGCGTCAACTCCACATTCGGGAATCCCTTTTGTAGCGGAAAAATTATCTTGATGATATGTCAATGCTTTATTCATTTCAGCCAAACTCAAAATTCCGTTATAATACATTTGTTTAGTCTTATCTTTGAGGTTATCTAAACTAATCCCGTCGATTACATCCATGGGATCTATTACATTACCTCGACTTTTGGACATCTTCGCCCCTCTACCATCGCAAATGACTCCATGTAAAAGAACCTTTTTGAAGGGCACTTGTCCTGTTAATTCTAAACCGAGTATCACCATTCGGTGGACCCAGAATCCCAATATATCGTGTCCTGTGGCCATTAGATCAAGAGGGTAAAATCGGTCGAAGTCTTTATTCTGGCTAGTATTAGGCCAACCTAACGCCGCAAACGGATATATTCCTGACGAGAACCAAGTGTCAAGAACATCAGGATCTCTTTCAGCTTCAATCTCATCTGGTAATGTCCTTAAATATTTCGAAGCCTCTGTCCTGGCCTCCATTTCACTCTCAGCGGCTACCCACGCTACGTTACGATTATGGGTACATTTATAAGCCGGAATCTGATGGCCCCACCACAACTGTCTAGAGATACACCAATCCCGATCGTCTCCGGTCCAGTCCAGCCAGTATTTGACATACTTTTCTGGTTCAATAACCAGCTGACGACTTTGGACCACCTCCGCGGCTTTCTTGTTAAGTTTACTACAAGATAAGAACCACTGTTCTTTTGGCAGATAGTCAATTATGGATCCCGTTCGACTACACGTTGGTAAGGACATTTCATGTGGTTTGATCTCCTTCATAAGTCCCAAAACTTGTAAAGCTTGTACCACAGCATCCCGGCAGTCATACCGCTTCATATCATTAAAATTTTCAGCATTCTTCATGACACCATCTTCGTTGATGACTTCAATTAAGGGAAGGTTATTCAATTTGGCTATTTCGAAGTCAGTTTTGCTGTGCGCTGGAGTTAATTTAACGGCGCCGGTGCCGAAGTTGGGGTCGACCCTCTCGTCGAATATTACAGGTATGTCAACATTTCTGAAGGGATGCCATGCTTTCTTACCTACCATATGAGCATACCTGTAATCAAATTAACAAAAGTTTAACTTGATCATTTTGAATTAATATAAAAATTACAAGTCTCAAAAGGCAGCCTTTTCTGTAAACAGTGTCTATCCTTAGTGTGATGACTGTCACTGTGGTGTCACTGTGTGGTGACTGTTTATTTAGCCAAAGTGTTCATGGTAAGATTTTATTAAATAAACCGGCAATTTGCCAGCGGCGGTGTTTCCGTCGCACTACAATTTGAGTGTCTTCAAGGATAGAGTGAATAGGCTCTTAATAAACTAGCTCGCTTTACCATCAATGATCGCATCACTGCTTACCATCAGGCGAGATCGCGGTCAAGCGCTAGTTTATAACTAATAAAATATATATATATATTGTAATGATCTGTTGTAGCTCGTAAGCCAA
Organism: Sesamia nonagrioides; assembly: GCA_017933935.1. Classification (NCBI taxonomy): domain Eukaryota; kingdom Metazoa; phylum Arthropoda; class Insecta; order Lepidoptera; family Noctuidae; genus Sesamia; species Sesamia nonagrioides. Next base: position 137,497 of record JADWQK010000927.1, on the reverse strand, counting down.
CACTAGATGGCGCTACTAGGCTCCTACTAGGAAGAAATCTTCTGGAAAGAATCGTTTATGTCTCGACAGTCGTCAGTTAAATAAGGTTACAGTAAAAGACTCTTATCCACTACCTAGAGTTACCACCATCTTAGATATCCTAAAAAATGCTCGCTTCCTATCAACTATCGACCTACGATCGGCCTTCTGGCAGATCCCACTAGAAGAAACAAGCAAGGAAAAGACTGCGTTCGGACTCGCTGGAAAAGGGCTTTTTCAATTCAAAGTCATGCCATTTGGGCTAAGTAATGCATCTCAAACACAGCAACGTTTGATGGATCGTTTATTCACGCCGGAATTCGAAAGTAGAGTGTTCACTTATTTGGATGATATCGTCATTTGTGACGACAATTTTGACAGTCATTTATCGTCATTGACACATGTAAAAAATCAGCTTAAGAAAGCAGGCTTGACGATCAATCTGGAGAAATGCGTATTTGCAAGGTCATCCTTAAAATACTTAGGCTATATTGTAGATAAGGAAGGGTTACGTACAGACCCGGACAAAGTTAAAGCTATACTCGAATATCCCAGGCCTGTGAGTTGTGACATACACGGAGCTAAAGCGTTTTATTGGTTTAGCAAGCTGGTACAGGCGGTTTGTGGAAAATTTTGCCATTGTTGCAGCTCCATTACATGAACTGACTAAGGGTGGCAAGAAGACTAAACGCATTGTTTGGAATAAGGAGGCAGAAGATTCTTTCTTAAAATTAAAGACTGCACTAACTTCTACACCAGTGCTGAGGGTACCAGACTTTACAAAACCCTTTTCTATTCAATGTGATGCTTCTAACAGGGGAACTGGGGGAGTTTTGTTCCAAATAGTCGATGATCTGGAGGTTCCTATTGCTTACACTAGCAAAAAACTGTCGGAAAGAGAATGCAAGTATTCAGCGTCGGAACGAGAACTGTTAAGTGTTTTGCATGCTGTAGAACAGTTTCGACCATATGTAGAAGGAAATCATTTTAAGGTCATTTCCGACCATAGTGCCCTTCAGTGGCTACACCGAAACAAAGACCCCCATGGACGTTTAGCGAGATGGGCTATGCGCTTACAACAATTTGATTACGAGATAGTCCATCGCAAAGGTAAATATAACACTGTACCAGACGCCTTATCAAGAGCGATTGAAGAAGAAATTAACATTATAGAAATAAGACCAGAACATAAAGATGAGTGGTATAAATCAAAAGAGTATCTGGTACTGTCTGGGAAGAGTGATCCGGATTGGATAGTCAGTCAAGGACAATTATGGAAATATATACAATTGAAACAGTTTCCCAATGAAAATGACAGTTGGAAACTTGTAATTCCAGAAAAGCTTCGTCAAGGAATCCTAAAAGAACGCCACGATGACCCCACAGCTGGTCACTTCGGTGTCAAAAAATCAGTCAACCGCGTGAGACAGCAATATTTCTGGCCGAATTTGATTCAGGACATGAAAAACTATGTAAGTAAGTGTGAGGTGTGTGCGAAATACAAAAACTCACAAAGTAGGCCATCTGGCCTAATGGGAAAGCAACGAGAGGTAACGGAACCCTTCCAGATAATATCTATGGATCTGATGGGACCCTTCCCAAAATCCAAGCATGGCAATACTATGCTGCTGGTTATTACATGCTGGTTCAGCAAATTCTGTTTTCTATATCCACTCAGAAATGGGAAGTCATCAACTATAACGAAAATACTGGAAGTACAAATATTTCTAATGTTCGGAACCCCTAGTGTAATTGTGTGTGATAATGGAAAGCAATTTGTATCCAATCAGTTCAAAGAACTAGTTTCAGGGTATGGAGTGAAACTATGGTATACCCATTACTACCACCCTCAGGCCAACCCCACTGAACGGGTAAACAAAGTAATTGGCTCGGCTATAGCTTCTTACGTTGAAGACAATCACAAAGAATGGGACAAGTACATACCACACATAGGACACGCAATCAGGACATCAGTTCATGAAGTAACTGGGAAGACACCATCATATTTGTTTTTCGGACGAGAGACGAAGATCCAAGGTATGAAACCCTATAGTTTTGAACCAGACGAACCGATTGTCCCCAACGAAGGAACATTTAAAGAAAATATAGCCTTCAGAACTAGGATTTATAACGAGGTTGGTGAAAAAATACGGCAATCACATGAGACCAACAGCAAACAGTACAATAAGAGACGCCGCATATGTAATTATAAAGCTGGTGATCTAGTTTGGAAACGCACTAAGCTCCTATCGAATGCTAATAAGAGTTTCATGGCTAAATTGGCCCCTAAGTTCGAAAAGGCAGTCATAGCAGAGCAGGTGTCAAGGGACGTTTACAGATTAAAGAGTCTCAGAGGCAAAGATTTAGGAAAATGGCATTCCTGTGACCTTAAACGTTTGTTTTGAATCCGGTTGGATTCTTTAGAGGAGAGGGGATATTGTAATGATCTGTTGTAGCTCGTAAGCCAACACTAGATGGCGCTACTAGGCTCCCTCCAGTAGTTAGATGAGACAACGGACAAGTCACGGTAAATTAAAAATAAAATTAAGAAAAAAGACGGGGGGAGTGCTGTCAAGAGGTGACAGACGAAAGGAGATGGTTACTTCTTGTGATTTGCACATTAGTCCTTTAAATTAAAGCGATTTTCGGAAATTACTGCGAAATATATATACGTGTTGTCGTTGGTGCAAACTCGTTAATTATTGTGCTCGTGACAGGAGAAACGGGGTAAGTGCTTACGACTATTTAACGAAGTGTAGGTTGCTTAGCTTGTATGTTTAACAAGGCTGTTTTATTTTGTCATCAGCCTATTGAAACGCCCCTACCCTTCTTGCAACTTATTGTGGATTAAGGTCCGGCCTTTGCTGACTTGCTCGACCCTGATTCCCTTCCGCTACCCACGGGATTCGGACCGTTTACAAAGTGACGTACTCGCCACGGTACACGGGAAGCTAGCTGGTCTTGGAACAGTACCAGACTAATTTTATTGTTTAAGCATATTGGTTCTGCTTTTCCACATTGTAAGAAAACTTGTGGTCGTTAAGTAAATTTGTGTTTCTTGTCTAGCTTGTCTTTCATTGCTCAGTAGCTTGAACCCATGGACATTACAATATATATATACAATATGTAAAGAAAACCCTGTCCGATCCGTGAAGGTATTGTTAGGTATCGTTAACTGATTCTAATAATACCTACAAAGCCGGGCTAAACTTAAAAAAAAATCCCCCAAAAAAAAAAATATTATTTCGAAAAAGCGAGGTAACTTAATGCATGTGCGGTAGGCAACCCGATAGCCCCGCCCCCCTTCACCCGCGCATGTATGCGCGGGTGAAGGGGGGCGGGGCCATGCGGCACGTGGTCGCATCGCTATTCGCTCCGTCACAAATGGTGTTGTCAGTTTTTTAAAAATTACCAAATTTCGGGGAAATTGGAATTAATACCCGGGAAAAAAAGATTATTTCAAAATTCATTATTATTGTTACTGTGATGATTAGGTAAAATTTTATATTATATTTGGTCAAGTGTTTACCTAACCTTTATTATCCTTATGGGTCGGACAGGGTTTTCTTTACATATTGTATATATATATATATATATATATGTTTATTACATACTAGCTATGCCTTGCTATTTCTTCCGCATAAATTTTGACCCCGTGGGAATATTGGGATGAAAAGTATTTTATATGTTTATCCCTGTCATAAACCATTGTGTTTCATCCAAACCCGTTCAATAGCTTTTGCGTAAAAGAGTAACAAACATCCATTTACCTCGGAAACTTTTGCATTAGTAGGAAGTAGAATGGGCAGAAGATAGTTCACACTTGGTTTTCGCTTAGTGTTATTTTTCTCACCTATTTGGTTTGGTTGCAGTTTTATTTTTAGTATACATACATCTTCTTCAGCCTATAGATGTCCACTGCTGGACAAAGGCCTCCCCCAAGGCTCTCCACGTTGACCGGTCTTGTGCTGCCCGCATCCATCGGCTTCCCGACCTGCACCAGGTCATCGGTCCACCTTGTTGGGGGCCTCTCTACGCTGCGTCTTCCAGTACGTGGCCGCCAATCCAGAACCTTACTGCCCCATCGGCCATCGGTTCTACGAGCAATGTACCCTGCTCACTGCCACTTAAGTTTAGCGACTCGCAGAGCTATGTCGGTGACTTTGGTTCTTCTGTGGATCTCCTCATTTCTGATTCGATCACGCAGAGAAACTCCGACTATGCTTGGCGTTTGTGGACTATAAGAAGGCTTTCGATTCGATCGAGACTTGGGCGGTGCTACAGTCTCTCCAGCGGTGCCAAATTGACCATCGATACATTGAGGTGATAAAGTGTTGGTACAAAAACGCCACCATGTCAGTCCGTCTCCAGGATCAGGACTCGAAACCGATCCAACTCCGGCGTGGAGTGAGACAAGGAGATGTCATATTTCCCAAATTATTCACTGCTGCGTTGGAGGATGTCTTCAAGCTCCTGGACTGGGAAGGACTTGGCATCAACATCAACGGCGAGTACATCACTAATCTCCGTTTTGCAGATGATATCGTGGTCATGGCTGAGACCCTGGAAGACTTAGGCAAAATGCTCAATGACCTCAGCAGAGCTTCCCAACAAGTGGGTCTAAAGATGACATTGGATAAGACGAAGATCATGTCGAACTCTCATGTCGCACCCACTCCAATTCTAGTTGGCTGCTCTGCACTCGAAGTTGTTGACGAGTATATATACCTGGGACAAACAGTCCAACTAGGTAGGCCCAACTTCAATAAAGAGGTGTCTCGTCGAATCCAGCTCGGCTGGGCAGCGTTCGGGAAGCTACGCTACATCTTCTCGTCGTCAAAGATACCACAGTGTCTCAAGACTAAAGTCTTTGACCAGTGTGTGTTGCCAGTGATGACTTACGGAACTGAAACGTGGTCGCTCACAATAGGCCTCATACGGAGGCTCAGAGTCACACAAAGGGCAATACATACATAATCAGCCTATATTGTTACCACTGTTGGGACACAGGCCTCCTCTCGGTGACAGGGAGTGGACCGTAATCTACCACGCTGTCGCAGTGCGGGTTGATAGATGTCACATGTCTTCGAAGTTTTTGCCTCTAGGACATGCCCGTTTCCTCGCGATGTTTTCCTCCACCGTTTTGAGAGCAGTTGTGATGAAATAATTTACACAAAGTAAAGCGCCTGATAAGTACCAATGTAACTTTTCTAAAGTTATATGTACTTTCTAAGTAAATCTTGGACACCAATGACTGAAGGTGAAGGAAAACATCTTGAGGAAACCTGAACTTTAAGTCTGAAATCGCCAACCCGCATTGAGCAAGCGTTATTACGCTTAATCCTTCTCTGTATGATAGGAGACCTGTGCCCAGCAGTGGGACGATAAAAAGGTTGGTGCGTTTGATGAAAGCGCTTGATGGGGTTCGAACCTACAACTTGAAAGTCGCAACCGATACCACTAGGCCACCGTGCTCACTTTTCAGTATAGATTTACATTGAAATGAGCCGTGAGCTCGTCTGAAACTTCATGGTTTGCGAAGACTCGGTCTTCACAGACTACGAACCACTACGAAAGAGTATGCGGTACTAATTGAATGACAATATCATTCTTCTTCTTCTTCAGCCTATAGAGGTCCACTCTGCCGTCATAAGGAAAAAAGACGCATCTAACATTTTTTTTTATGCAATATATAAATATATTATTGTATGCTATTTCTTTTACTGATTTAGAATATGCATTTAACTCAATTTGAAAAAAAGATGTTAGATGCGTCTTTTTTCCTTACGGCGGCAGCACTGTTGGACAAAGGCCTCCCCTAAGGCATTCCATGATGACTGGTCTTGTGCTGCTTGTATCCATCGGCTTCCCACGACCTTCACCAGGTCATCAGTCAACCTTTTTGAGGGCGTCCCTATGCATGCCGGTAGATACGTGGTCTTCCGGTAGGTACGTGGCTGCCACTCCAGAACCTTACTGCCTCATAGGCCATCAATATCATTAGAAAGTGGAAAAACAAAGCTGAGCGATAGCCGCGTCTTTCTTTTCCATACAGCTATGAAACAGATCACCCAACTAACCTTTCATCTTTAGGGTGTACAGCGATAGCAGTATCACCCAACATAGTCTCCGGCATAGTGGTGGCCACCACAATTTGCTCATCAGAATCCAACAACATATAAGTAAAATAGTACATCCATCCAAATTTAACTTTCTTGTCATAACCTGGGACCTCTATCTCTTTGGGCCCATTTATAGTGATATTTTCGACTTCTATATCAGAAACTGTGGATTTTAAGGCATGGCACCAGTTCACTAGAGCCTTCTTACGATATATGAGACCGTTTTTGAATAATATTTTGAAGGCTGCATTGACTGCGTTCGTGTGCTTCTCGTCCATAGTAAAAGTTTGTCGAGACCAGTCTAAAGAGCAGCCCATGGCCTTCAGCTGATGGCATATGGCGTCGCCATGTTTTTCCTTCCATTTCCATATTTCTTCGAGAAACTTTTCCCGCCCAATATAGAAGCGGGTGATGTCTTGTTTTGATTTCAAATATCTTTCTACTACACCCTGGAACAAAAAATAGGAAAGTCACTTTTTATTATATGAAAAATTTAATAATTTTTGCACGTGCAGATTTTCTGATGAATTTATTTTGTTACTAGCTTTTCGCCCGCGTGGAGTTCGGTTATATCGCGCTTTTTAGATTTCCCTCGGGAACATCAAACTTTTTCCGGGATAAAAGGTAGCCTATGTTCTTTCTCGGGGTCTAAAGATTGTCTGTGCCACATTTCATCAAAATCAGTTGAAAGGTTTAGGCGGGAAAGCGTAACAGACAGACAGATAGACAGAGTTACTTTCGCATTTATAATATTAGTATGGATAAATGGGAAAGTGAGTTTGTTTGTTCCGCTTTCACGCCGTAACTACTGAACCGATTGCTTTGAAACTTTGCAGGCGTAAAGTTAGAAGTCCGGATTAAATAATAGGTTACTTTTTATCCCTGAAAAATTTGATATTCCCGAGGGAAATCTAAAAAGCGCGATATAACCGAACTCCACGCGGGTGAAGCCGCGGGCGGAAAGCTAGTCCATACTAATATTATAAATGCGAAAGTAACTCTGTCTGTCTGTCTGTTACGCTTTCCCGCCTAAACCTCTCAACCGATTTTGATGAAATTTGGCACAGACAATCTTTAGACCCTGAGAAAGAACATAGGCTACCTTTTATCCCGGAAAAATTTGATGTTCCCGAGGGGCATTTAAAAAGCACGATATAACCGAACTCCACGCGGGCGAAGCCGCAGGCGGAAAGCTAGTATTATATAAAGAAAAAGAGTGTATCTGACATCGACGCACAAACGAGTACCATGGATCCAGTACATGATTCTGAATTCTAATTTTATTAGTGGAATGCAGTCTAGCCTTTTCGCGAAGTTTGCGTTACGATGTCAGATACACCCTGTATGTATGTATATATTTTGTTGTAGTATTAAGTGGTTTAAATATTCATTTGTAATATTAATTTCACCTTATCTTAGGTATCGCCAGGGTAGTAAAATTTCCAATGATTTTTAAAATTTGTAGGTCAATGTCAGGATGAATCAGGTCAGGTTGATCAAAATATGTAATGCGACTGTAATAAGATTTATTTACATTACTATAATCATCATGGTGTATTGGTGAGTGTCTGGAGACATTTTATTTGACTTGGGAGAATTTTAATGACAAAAAATTTAAAATTTCGGATTTCCAGTGTGCTCACATTTTAACACTCTTCCCTTTTCAAATTTGATGTCTAGTAATTCTATGATCTTTTCCTGAGTTACTAGACAAAGTAAAAAAGATTAATGTGTTTTGCCGAATGTACTGGGTAAAGCACCCCTTTCTCCCCCAAATATCTCTATCTTACACAACTTATCTGTGAAACCAATATTTCAGTTTAAGATCTGTATTACAGAATGTCACTCAAAACTCAAGCTCTACTTAAGTCTCGTTTGAAGCCTTTTGATTGGTTGAAACTAGTTTTAAGTAATGCTTGAGTCTTGAGTAACATTCTGTAATACGGACCTAAAAGTTTTTGTATACCTACAGAAGCTACCATCATTATCATAATCATGTAAGCCACAGGAAGACCACTGCTCGACATAGGCTTTCGCCAGTTTTCCAAAAAGACAGGTTGGATGTGGCCTGCATCCAGCGCTTCCCTGTGATTTTGGTCAGATCATCTGACCACCTAATCGGTGGGTGTCCGACAGATACTATATACAATCCTTATTTTATACATAATCTTTCTATATACCACAGATACAAAATTACAGGAGCAATTTTCAAAATTTTAAGAACATTATGAATGTTGTGATCTCAGTCTCAATCCATCAAAATTGCCTCTATTCTTTCACAAGTTTATGACATTTGATTGTTACTGAGACGAGATCTTAAAAAGAGGTGCAAGTACCTGTGTAGCAATGCCAGCATGGTCTATGCCAGGTAACCACAGTACATTATGGCCCAAAGACCTCTTGTGCCTTACAATCACATCTTGAACTGTGCAAGCTAATGCATGGCCTGAAAAAATTTCAAACAAACTGTTTGTTATACAGGTAATATCATTTTGGGTTTGCTTCCAGTATAACCAGATGTAGCTGAATGCCAGCATGGGCGTACCCAGCCTCTGGCCTAGGGGAAGGGGAGGGGTGTCAATTTTGCATGGTTTGAAAGTTAAAGTTTCAAGTCCTCGTTTATACTTTGTTTAGTTATTAGGCAAGCTAATACATCATCATCATCTCAGCGTTAATCCTAGTCGCATCCGAAGCTTTATCAGCTTTGGAGTCTGGGGTCCGCTTTACCAGTCTAACTGCTGATATGGCTAAACTTCGACATTTTCCGTGAAGCAACTGCCATGTGACCTCTACAACCCGAAGGCGACATCGAAGCATTGCAGCTAGACCAATTGTTGGACTTTTGAGGGCTCCTGCCACTAGATGTTCGTATGGCAACCGGGACCAACGGTCCAATGGTCTGGTCGTGCCTCCGAAAGCTAACGTGCTTTCCGAGGCACGACCAGACCAGTGCAAATATTCATATTCATGCATACAAATATTTGCACTGTGCGGGGATCGAACCCGCGCCTCCTTGCGCAGCGGCCGCCGCCGCTACCGCTACGCCACGGAGGCTCTCACGCGGAGGCAAGCTACATACATGTTCTGCAAGATTTCCTGAGGCTGCCCCCGCTGGGTACGCCTATGAATGTCAGTATTTTATGGAGCGACAAAAAATAAACTAACCTAAATGAAGATTTCCTGTGACATTAGGAGGAGGTAGCACCATGCTAAAACTTGGCTTTGGAGTAACGCTCGCAGCTGTAAAAAGATTAATCTTCTCCCAGTTTTCATATTTCTCTCTTACTTCTACGTTTTTAGGTTGATAGGCAGTTGCAGTAACATTTGGTTTGCGGACTAAGGATGTGGTACTCGTTTTAAGCCTTTTTTGTATGTGTACGGGCAGCACTTTAAAATTTTGTAAACGTATCATTTTATAGCCTTTTCAAATTTCACCAAATTTTAACATTAGTCGGCAATCTTTATTGTAATTATTAGGAAATTTTGTTTTGTTTTGTTATTTTTGATTGTCAGTGTGCTGTGTCATGTGTGAGAGTAGTTACATGATTTTTATTTTGTTATATCTACTTGCTCTTTTTTATTTGCTGGTAAATTATCTTTTTATTTCTTTTCTATGCAATTAATCCCAAGAAACGAGGAGTTGGAACGAGTTGTGTCAATTTAACTTTTTAAAATTGCGTTCCGTTTTGACATTTGAAAAAACAAACCAGTTCGTTGTGCAAAAAAAAAAACTGAAATAATTAATTATTTTAGCTAAACCTGTAAAACTTATCATTTCCTAAAATCGTTTTATTGTAAAAATCAAATATCGCTTTCCCAGATTTCGAATATTAAAAATAAATAAAATAAAACAAAGAAAAACAAATAATAAATCGTACAATGAAGTAATTTATCGCACGCTTTAGTTAGGCCAGTGTTCCCAACTTAGGGGTTTTCCCCCCAGATTTAGGGGGTAAATAAGTGAGATGGGATTTTTTTAGGGGTCTGAAATGTTTAGGGGTATTTTCAGGGATTTTCTATATTAGGCTCATTGTTATTTTTGAAATTTACTATATTAATATTTATTTCTTGCCTAGTGACTGCTGGTCCGATTTATATTAAATCGAAATGATGGATCTTGTGTAACATTTAATACATCCAATAAAATGTTAATATTCAATATGTATGATTAAAAAAAATCTGAATCTTCAGATGAAGACGAAATATTTAATGTATTAAATAACCTGCAATAAAGATTTTGAAACATATTACAGTCATCATCATCTCAGCGTTAATCCCAATCGCATCCGAAGCTTTTTCAGCTTTGGAGTCTGGGGTCCGCTTTACCAGTCTTACTGCTGTTTTTGGCTTAACTTCGATATTTTCAGTGAAGCGACTGCCGTCTGACCTCCACTCCACACCACTCCACACCACTGTCTGACACACACCAATTGTTAGACTTTTGAGGGCTCCACAACCCGTAACGACTACCACTAGATGTTCGTATGGCAACGGCTTAACGTGCTTTCCGAGACACGACCAGACCACTGAAAACATTCATATTCATGCATACAAATATTATACAACCGCACATTGAAACATATTACAGTACCTATATTATTTCTAAATCATTATGAATTTAAGTATATGTATTTTTTAGGGGGGAAACAGGTGAATTAAGGCGATTTTAGGGGTTTTTACACAAACTTTAGGGATAAATATTTTTGAGAGTTGGTAACACTGAGTTAGGCACGTCATAGTACGTTTTTTGAACAACCAGAGAAATGGGAGCCCGATCCCGAAGTGAAGTTTCCCCACCAGAAGTGTCAAATTTCAAAAGAGGGTTCTATCTGTCATAATAACTTCGATATTATATTATCGCCGTACTATCAACAATAACAAAAATACATTACCACATTCACTGACCTTCTCGCTTATCTATTAATCTCCAAGCGTCCGTGGTGCACTGCGTCATCTATCACGCTTCTATCAACAAAGCGGACTTAACCCTTGTACTATCGATATGCATTATCATTACTATACTTTTATCTACCCACGGTTAACCACTCATCGGATTCCTTGGGATAATTAAAAAAAATGTTTGAAAAAAGTATTTTACGATATTTGAATCCTTTCCTAGTAGTGAGGGAGTATGTTCGGAAACCTATTGAGGCTTTCCTTGTGAACCAATACACGGGATATAAGAAAAAGACTGATGAAAGTTTAACAAGTGTAAAAGAATTAATGTATAGGGTTGCTATAGTGATCTTATTTATAACTGTTATACTGTGGTTATCTATTTTTATGTATGTGGGCTTCTATAATATTTATATGCCCAATGTCACTCATGTGCGGCCGGTTCATTTTCAGTTCAAGTAAGTTTTTTTTTTTCATATTATGATAAGTACCAGCTTACTAATATTTCATTTGTCTAGATATTTCTTCTGGATAACTCCTTCATTAGAGACTATATGGATATTATTTCTAACTCTTTGACGCAAGTTTTATTTTAATATTATGATAAAAAGTTACAAAAAAATAATATTTAATAATAAGTTGATAGCGGCACTGTCTTATTAGGGTCAGGCCTGTAATGATAGTTGTCTGAATTGTAAATGAATAAAATAAAAAATACATATTTCACATAATTATTTTGCAGATTTCTAAAATAAAATATGGCAGATATCAAATGCATTTGTTATAGTTTGTTAAGTATTGAAGATATGAATAATAAAATTTTATATCAACCAAAGTAGAATAAACAAATGCTTTAGGACCACATACTATGTATAATAAAATAAAAAAATTAACATATATTTCCTGAATTATGTACCTTATTCTGAATTTTTTTCCAGGCCATGCGAAGACAAGGGAGGAATTTGCTCATATCCGTATGCTTACGTGCAGCTGACAAGAGCCAGCAGCATCCTAATGCCAAAGCAGCCATACAAGATCAGACTTGCTCTTGAAATGCCCGAGTCACAAGTCAATAAAGACCTAGGTAGACCCTTTCATAAAAGTTTCATATATTTCAGATGCATACACAATATAGTTATTTTTGGTACAGCAGTATGATAACAAGTAATTTCCACCCTTTTAAATGTCAGAAGGTCAGAGGAATTCAATCATGCATAGATAAAAAGGTTCATGCTCTTATCTTTGACTTATCTAACAGATTTCTATTACCTATCATTAAACCATAACTATGTGTGGCATTCAGTAATTTATTGAAATATACAACTTGTAACAAAAAGGGTATTTACATACCAAGGGCATGGCATCTTTAGATGATATCAAACGATATTGGAAGGGTTTCAACTCAAAATAAAATACACAAAAAATTGGTACCAAATTTTCGGTTTCATGTGTTTCTTAAAATAAAATCATAACAAATGTGGCAGCACACTACATACGTTAATAACTACTCGTTACCCGTCATGTTACTTGCCAAATAATAATTTACTTTACCTTTACTTGCAGGATTACGGTCAAGCGCTGGTTTATAACATGTAAAAAAAAAAATCTGATAAATGTCTTCAATATCTCTGTGCGACTAGTATGATAGGAGCCTATCACAGGTGGTGTTTTTCCTCATAACTTCCTAACATAAAGAGATAGGATTAAAAAACCCTTCCAATATTGTTTGATATCATGTAAAGATGCCATGCCTTTGTTATGTACATACCCTTTATGTTACACGTTGTATAGTTACATGAATCATGACCAAATAGCATATAAAAATATTATGATTTTTCTATTAAGTGTAAATTATTTTTCTTGAGTTTCTTTTTCTATCTATTCATATTTATATCTATATATTATATACAATATGTAAAGAAAACCCTGTCCGATCCGTGAAGGTATTGCTAGGTATCGATAACTGATTCTACTAATGGATACAAAGCCGGGCTAAACTAAAAAAAATCCCCCTAAAAACATAAATATTATTTCGCAAAAAGAGGTAACTTAATAGATGTACGGTAAGCAACCCTTCCGCGGGCGGCGGGGAGCAGGGCGCGGTCGCATCGCTATTCGCTCATAAACCGGTGTTGTCACTTTTTTGGAAGTTGGAATTAATTCGCGGGGAAAAAAGATTATTTCAAAATTCATTAGTATTGTTACTATGATGATTACGTAAAATTTTATAGTATATTTGGTCAAGTGTTTACCTAACCTTTATTATCCTTATGGGTCGGACAGGGTTTTATTTACATATTGTATACATACATGCCCCTATTCAGATCTCAACAATGCTAAATAAGTTTTTATTTAGCATTGTACTGAAGGTCGATGAAACGAAAAGCAAAAGTAAATTTTTACATTTATCTTATTACCTTGGAACTATATATAAAAAAAAAAAACAATAAATCTTAACTCAAGTAAAATGAGGGTGTTCAGACAAAACCATCAGGTATTTCAGGTTCAGATCAGTTCAAAAAAGTGTCTTACTCATTATAAGGTGGACACACACTTAGCAAAATGCAATGTGCTCCCATTGCCAAACAAATAAAAACCTTATTGGTATAGTAATAACGTCTAAGGTGGGCGAACGTATGCATTCTAGTAACTGTATAATTGACATTCTGAAAACGTCAAGTATCGCTTCCCTATTTCATTAGTGATAAAATCCTGGATGTATTGTTTGTTAATTTTCTTTTATTACAGGTATGTTCATGGTCTGTGTTCAAATGCGCGCCAAAGGCGGTTTCTTAGTCTCCTCATCATGTAGATCATCTATGATCAGATACAGGTACGCTTTTTTATGACGAACACATCAAGCTAAGCTCCCTCGAATTACTGTATTAGATTTTCAACTTTATTGCTAAGTTATTAAGGTTGATTGCGAATATTTGACAGTTTCGGATACGTTGACCTGTAGTCATCTATACAATATGTTAAGGAAACCCTGCCCGATCCATGAAGGTATTGTTAGGTATCGACAACGAATTCTAATAATGCCTACAAAACAGGGCTATACTTAAAAAAAATCCCGCTAAAAAATAAATATTATTTCGAAAAAGCGAGGTAACTTAATACATGTGCGGTAGGCAACACGGTAGGCATACATCTGCGGGCGAAGGGAGTCAGGGCAAAATGGTGTTGTCACTTTTTAAAATTTACCAAATTTTGGGGAAGTTGAAATTAATTTGCGAAAATAAAATATTTCAAAATTCATTAGTATTGTTACTAAGATGATTATGTAAAATTGCATATTATATTTGATCATGTGTTTACCTAACCTTTATTATCCTTTTGGGTCGGACGGGGTTTTCTTTACATATTGTATCTATAAAGTTACAAGTATCTTTTGGTGCAATTGGTCAAAATCAGAACTAAAGCTGCAATTTCGTTTTTCTCAATATATGTTCTGCAATGGCCACCCTGACAATATCATTCAAATATGTATTAACAATAATTGGTAAATTTCCAATTTAAATAATCAATAATCAATGGTGTATCAATTTGACAGAACTTAACTAACATTTATCTTTTGTCCTCTCCTTACGAAGTATAAATCAGAAGAAGGATTTTTATAATTTGACTATTAGATTTTTAACAAAGGATGCCTATTTCGTACTTATTCTAAAACTCGAAGAATATTTATGATCTTGAGGGATGTTGTCGGCTTTAGGTACTAGTACTACTAATAATTTTTAACCGACTTCAAAAAAGGAGTAGGTTCTCAATTCGTCGGAATTTTTTATTTTACCTATGGATGTGTGTCTGAAGTAAATGATATATTATTATTACTTACAATGTCCGATTTTTTAAGGCCTGCGAATATTGAATCTCTGTTTAAATAAATCTTACATAATTGCCCATAAACCTTCCGGAATAAATTGTCTAAATGCTTCTTTATAGCTGGCGTAGTCGTCCGACAAACAGGAAAACCAACTCACTTTTCAGATCATTTACATAATCACAGGAAAACTAATTCCTTCTATGGATTCCCAGATCTCTTCTGCATCATATAATGAGAACATTCGTGTTTTCGGCCCTGTACCTCGGAGGATTGGACGAGGAGAAACAGCAGCTTGCGGTGGAACTGTTCAGTGACTTCGAAGATGACCCGGTAAAAAGCCATCTTTCACTGGAACTTATATTTTGTCTGATCCTTTGCATTTCACTGCAGTTTTGAGTGTTTACTGTATATACTACGTTTTGGAATTTATTTCTTTCTATAAGGCTTATCCATACGCCGCTCTAGAGTTAGATTTTGATCGCGCTAACCTCGGGAAGTGCTGGTTCTAAATTATATTTTTTTATGTTTGGCGATTTTAGCCAGTTGGGTCTTTCCATTTGATTACAATTTAAGTGTCTTCAAGGCTAGGGTAAATAGGCTCTTAATAAACTAGCGCGCTTTGTTGTCAAGAATTGCATCACTGCTTAGGTACTATTAAGCGCCATTTAGATGATGCAAGTTTCTTGCCTGTTGTATACTATAAAATTACTTGCATGGTCTAAACAGTAACATTTTGATCTATTGCGCAAGTTTTGCTTGACAAAAGTTTCTTGGTGTAAACAGCACATACAAAAATTTCTTAGGCGATTCTTGCATTCAATTGGTTTTCTCTTCATTTATCAACATGAGTGCAGTAAGTCATCATCATCATCTCAGCGTTAATCCCAGTCGCATACGTAGCTTTTCAGATTTGGGGTCTGGGGTCTGCTTTACGAGTCTAACTGCTGATTTTGGCTAAACTTCGATATTTTCCGTGAAGCGACTGCCGTCTGTCCTCCACAACCCGAAGCCAATATCTAAGCATTGCAGTTAAACCAATTGTTAGACTTTTGAGGGCTCCAACAACCAGTAACGACCGCCACTAGATGTTCGTATGGCAACCGGGACAACGGCTTAACGTGCTTTCCGAGGCACGACCAGACCAGTGCAAATATTCATATTCATGCATACAAATATTTACACTGTGCGGGGATCGTACCCGCGCCTCCTTGCGCAACGGCCGCGTTCGCTACCGTTACGCCACGGAGGCTGTCCGAGTCATGAGTGCAGTAAGTGAAGGTTTCTTAATCGTTGCTGCTCTTCTGAGACAAGAATTACTGAGAAATCGTCGTAAAAAGAGGTCTTGCACGTAAATGCTACTAGTGCAGCACTACGTGCATCACGATTCTTGTAATTCATATTTTCAGTGTCCCATAAACACTCATGACTGCGATAGATTTTAATAAACTTTATTAAGTCAGCAGAACCGTATTTTAACACTTTTTGACTCATATTTTTTAATAGATAACAGACTCTTTACAAAACCTTCCAAAACTTGAATGAAAAATTTGACAATGCAAATACGTGCAATACTTGAAGCATCCCACCAATTAATTAGGGTTGTAACGGAGCTTCGCCTCCGCTTCCGTTACTGCGGAAGTTCCGCAAGAAATCGTATCTTCGCTTCCGCCTCCGCCTCCGCATAATTTTATGCGGAGTTATAACGGAGGTTTATTTACGTATTTATAAAATAAATAACGCGCAAGCTGCGACGCTCGATAATCGTCCGGCCGCGTTTGAGCGCGAAATGGTCAAAAATCAACTAGTGCGAGGCGGGAATGCGGCAAACACAATTTGTTTCTCCTTAATTTTCATTACAAGAAGGTAATATTTTTTTTTACCAAGTACACTACTATTAATGTACATATTTAAAATATTTTTTTTGTTTTAATTAACCATAAATTTAATTTTATTCTTTATGTACTTTCACCTCCGCCTCCGCCTCCGTTAACCTCCGCATCCGCGGAGGTGAGACGCGTCGCCTCCGCATCCGCCTCCGCCTCCGCTAACAAGCCTCCGTTACAACCCTACTGAATTAATGGTACACGCACATACAAGTCTCTGTTACTGTTTAGACAAGTCAAAACTTGAAAGCAATAATCTCCTTAACATAACTGTATTGGTGTAAACAAAAGACATTTACAACTATTTTTTGTCAAGACTCTTGCATTCAATAATTGTGTTCAATTTTTTTACTTGTATCCACATGTAAACAGTTGCGTACAATTCTTGAAGGGCAATTAATGCACTCAATTTATTGTATTCAATAATTGCACTTGAATGTACAAGAAAATTGTATCGTCTAAATGAGCCTTATGGCGAAATTAAGGTCAAGCAATAGACTGAGCTGCCTCGCGAGGCATTTGCCGCGCGAAGCAGCTCAGTTAGTGTGGACGTGCCTCGCCCGCGGCAGAGCCATTTGCCGCGGCAGCGCCATTTGCCGCGGCAGCGCCGTTTGCCTCGGTCGAGGCACATCTACACTGACTGAGCTGCTTCGCGCGGCAAATGCCTCGCTAGGCTGCTCGCTCTGCGTGGACCCGCCTACTAGTTTATAATTTATATTAAAAAAATGATAAATACAATCCATTTATCAAGGAAGGCCATACACTATATGAAATCAGTAGAAAATGTGGAAGAAAACGGGGAAAATTATTTATCTTTAAAAGCTTCCGTTTTGTACGCTGCGTAAACTGTTAATCAAAAAAAAAATTCTTAATCACGATCATAATAACTAATCTATGGCTACGTTATTT
Source organism: Sesamia nonagrioides (assembly GCA_017933935.1). Lineage (NCBI taxonomy): Eukaryota > Metazoa > Arthropoda > Insecta > Lepidoptera > Noctuidae > Sesamia > Sesamia nonagrioides. Next base: position 119,843 of record JADWQK010000927.1, on the reverse strand, counting down.
TTTGAAAAATCACAAAGTTATGAGCTTCTTATGTTACCTGGCTGTCCCAACAAAAATATGCTGAACGCGCCGCTCGCGCTTGATATGGCACGGCTTCGTTTATTAATAATAATAAATTCGTGTAAAAATGATTGGAATCGATTCAGTTGTTTATTCTAAACAAACTACATTCAGGTTTCGTATAAAGAAAAAAATAACTTTTTATAATTGTAAATATGTATTAATTGTTTAAATCTTTATTTTTAGGAAAAACCCGCAACAGACGCGTACGTAGAACTTCAGTCGCGTTTCGCCGAGGTATACTCTAGTGAACTGCATATTCAAGCGCACTTCACTGGTCTACGATACTTCATGTTCCACTGGCCCAAGATATCTGCCGTGATTGGTGAGTACCTACCTAAAAATTGCCTGAAACCATGTGACGAATTCCATGAATGTCTTAGATGTTTGAGGAACTGGATGTGAAGGTCAGTGTAAAATAATTCTCCGAATTATTAGCAAAGGAAAGACTTATCTTTAATATTTAAACACTTTTAGTAATCTCCACAGTAATTACACAATAGATCAGTACAAAACCTCTATCCTTCCAAAAACCTCACACCGCCTTCCTTTTTTTTTCACGATCGACAACTGACAGTTTATTTTTTTCCTTTTTCTCCTACCCACCTCCATTTTTAAATCAACCTTTATAGTAGGTAAACAATTATATATTGATATTTTTGCTATTTAAAAATGAAACCTTACATCAGTCATCCTCAGTGACGGATTAAGACTACTTGATGCCCTAAGCAATCCACGCCTGTGGGCCCCCCTATCTGTATGTCAAGGTCCACTAGAATCGGTCTTTGAACCTTTACCGCGTAAAAACATTCGTTTTTTGTAAAATAAGATGTTGAGATGTTTTTCTTTTTTTTTTTTTTTGTTTTGTTGGGATGGGAAATCATCAAATGACTTCTCCCGCTCTGAGCGGACCGGAAGGGCGTGTCAGATTTTTACTGACTAAAACCCACCCGCGTTTCTTCATTTGCCTGTGCGATGGCCAGGGCCATGGTTTCTTGTTTAACCAACCTGCAACCCTGACCCAGGAGGCATCGGTCTTCGTGGACCCCGTCACGATGTGCTGACATCTCTTTGAGGCGCACGTGAAACACGACGCGCCGTCGGCTCGGGCCTGGTACTTACCGGGCGGCGAGCTGCCCACTGCTCACCTCCCGCAGGCCCGCGCCTACGGTGGCTGAGAGTTCGATGTGGTCTTCCGACCAGGACGTATAGTGGCGTAAGGACGCTGGGATTCCCGCTGTCTCACGCGCTCCGCCTCCTCCTTTGCCAGCATCACTGCTTCGCAGAAGGAGGTGACAGCCTGCCATGTACTCTCGCTCCGGACCATGGCCTGGACCAGGGTCGGACGCGAGAGATCGCCGCCGATCGCCGCTACGGGAACACGGCGGTGCTCCACCCAAGCCGGGCAGACCTCCATCGTATGCTCCACCGTGTCCTCAGGGCGATCCACACAATGGCGACACCCTGGCGTTTCCTCTCGCCTAATTCGGAACAGGAACCTCCCGAAACAACCGTGTCCGGTGAGGACCTGCGTCAGGCGGAAGGTGAGGGCGCCGTGGCGCCTCTCTAGCCACTGCTCAAAGAGGGGACTTACCGCCGCTATTGTGGCGTGCCTTAGAAGTGGAGTAGGCGCGACAACAATTGAAGCATAATTTATTTATTTATTGAAATGCGCCTTGCGGCTTTTTCGGGCATTGAATTCCCGCAAGATAGTATAAACGTGTAATGTTTTTATTATATCGAACTCTATGTATAGTATCGATAAATTATCGAGCCTTTCTTGTATCATCTTTGTCCTTTTTTCATTTTTTAATATTTTTAATTTTGTAAAAGAACGCTCCGCTGAGCAATTTGAAATCATAAGCGATAAAAATATACGCAGGGAGCTGTTTCCATATTAGAGAAAGCTGATTCAATTTTATCATCATGTATTATTTTATACACCTGATCGAGACCTGGGCTGTACTGCAGTCTCTCCAACGGTGCCAAATAGACTATCGGTATATTGAAGCGCGTTTTGTACGAAAACGCCACCATGTCAGTCCGAATACAGGACCAGACCTCGAAACCAATACCTCTGCAGCGTGGTGTCAGACAGGGAGATGTTATCTCCCCGAAACTGTTCACCGCTGCGTTAGAGGATGTCTTCAAGTTTCTGGACTGGGCATCAACCACAACTTCGGTTTGCTGATGATATCGTAGCCACGGCTGAGACCGCGGAGGACCTGACTACAATGCTCAAAGACCTCAGTAGAGCCTTCGAGCGAATCGGTCTTAAAATGAACATGGACAAGACCAGTCATGTCTAACGCCCATGTTATACCGACTCCTATAAAGATTAGAGACTCTGTTCTCGAAGTTTTTTTTCCGTGTTGGAAATCCTCAATGGATGTCCGCCGCCCTGGGGTGGGCGACGGGATCTGTCAGACTCTTACTGACTAAAACCACCCCGGTGTCTCTTCTATCACGAGCGCGCGTGGGGCCGCGGGAGTCTAAATTCTTCCACAACCCAAAGAATCAAAGTCGCACCGCATATTCCGGTACATTCGAATTGCCGAATGCACTAGCGGGCAGCGAGTGGGCAAGCGGGAGCGGGGTTATGACTCTAGGTCGGACTCTATGTCAACTTAAAATGCGCGAATTTTCAAATTAGTCCTAGAAACTTTTTAGGTGTGGTTTTTGGTGACGTGAGAGTGAGACGTGATTCGTGATGCCCTAAGGATGGACTTTATTGTGCGTGTTCTGGTGCCCCCTCAGACGTGATGCCCTAGGCAATTGCTTAATTTGATTAAGGGTTAATCCGTCACTGGTCATCCTCCATACAAAAGGGAGGAACCTCCCACCAGATGTTGAGGGGGCAGTTAAAGGGGAACGCCCTTGACGGTTTTCGACAATAAGTTTAAAGCACTTTTGACGTGCGATAAATAAATATTATTATTATTTCCTATGTTGCAACATCCATACTAATATTATAAATGCGAAAGTAACTCTGTCTGTCTGTCTGTCTGTCTGTCTGTTACGCTTTCCCGCTTAAACCTGTCAACCGATTTTGATGAAATTTGGCATAGACAATCTTTGGACCCTGAGACAGAACATAGGCTACCTTTTATCCCGGAAAAATATGATGTTCCCGAGGGAAATCTAAATAGCGCGATATAACCGAACTCCACGCGGGCGTAGCCGCGGGCGGAAAGCTAGTAGTTATATATAAATCATATATATATAAAAAAAAATTATGTGACCTTTATCGGGAACAGGGTCCGCGGTCAGGGTTCCAGAAAGAGGAACCTCCTGACAATGCGAGCCATGTCCAGATACCGTTTTCTGAATCAAGCTGCCTAACGAGAGCCTTCTGAGGCGTAGCTCGAGGTTCTAGGAGGCTGGAGCCCTACACTCTTTATTATTATTATTTGTACGAGTAATTAATGATTTGAACGAATGTTTTTGTTCCAGGTATCTGCACAAACTTATTCTTCATTTCATTGGTATTTATTCTGAGTTGGTACCATCTGCAAGACGGGTTACCCGACTTTATCAAAGTGAGTATTATTTATTATTTAGGAAGGGTTAGAATACACACTTTTCATCTTACTTAAAGTGGTACGGGTTCGAGTTGAGACTTCGTTCGAGTGACATAAGGCCTTTTTTCGGATGGGAAATTATTAAGTGACATATCCTGCTCTGGGCGGGGCAGAAGAGCGTGTCAGAATTATCATCAAATGACCTGACCCACTCTAGGACAGGGCAGAAGAGCGTGTCAGAATTATCGTCAAACGACCTGTCTCGTTCTGGGCGGAGCAGAAGGGCGTGTCAGAATTATCATCAAAGACCTGTCCCGCTCTGGGCGGGGCAGAAGGGCATGTCAGAATTATCATCAAACGACCTCTCTCGTTCTGGGCGGGGCAGAAGGGCGTGTCAAAATTATCATCAAATGACCTCTCCCTCTCTGGGCGGAGCAGAAGGGCGTGTCAGAATTATCATCAAAGGACCTGTCTCGTTCTGGGCGGGGCAGAAGGGCGTGTCAGAATTATCATCAAATGACCTCTCCCTCTCTGGGCGGAGCAGAAGGGCGTGTCAGAATTATCATCAAATGACCTGCCACGCTCTGGGCGGGGCAGAAGGGCGTGTCAGAATTATAATCAAATGACCTCTCCCGCTCTGAGCGAGGCAGAAGGGCGCGTCAGAATTATCATCAAATTACCGGTAGGGGTAACAGCGCGGAGGGGAGTGGGGAGATGGTGTTGGATCCCAAGTTAACTCTTGCAGGTTATACATACTTGTGTAATGTTTATTCCTATTTAATAACAATTATTTTTGTTTTGTTTGCAGAGTAAGTTTCGTTCGGAGATAAAGACTGAAGGTGAAGAGTACAAACCATTTGTTGGGAAGGTCAAGTTGGAACGAGAAGGTAAGTTGGGTTCAACCATCTTTGTTTAAAATAGCACTACAGACATCCTAAAAACCATACTTTACTTGGATAAGCCTACAATCCTACTAATACATACTACAAATGGGTAAGTTTGTGAGGATGTGTGAACTTATCTATGGAATGGATATGGATAAATTTGGCACACAGTTTCAAACCAGAAATAAATAAAATATAAATCAGTGAAACCATGGGGCACAGCTAGTTGATGATAAAACTTTTCCAATCTTACGTATACCGTTGGATGCGGGAGGCGCAGGACCTGTCGTCGTGAAGATCCTTGGGGAGGCCATGTCCAGCAGTGGACGTCTTTCGGCTGAAATGATGATGATGATGTATACAGCAAAACAAATGGCCGGTGGGGCCGAAAGTACCTCCCACGAGGTGGAACGACGACCTTGGTAAAGCTGCAGGAATCTGTTGGATGCGACAGTCACGGAACCAAGTGCCCGAGTCTGCTATTTTTAAATTTGTCATTCCAAAAAGATTCCATTGTCATTGTGCTAGAAGCCCGTCGATCGGTCAATGATCGATCAGTCTACTCGTAATGGAATGGTGATAGAATGACATTGCCGTATTGCCATCCATACTAATGTTATAAATGCGAAAGTAACTCTGTCTCTCTCTTACGCTTTCCCGCTTAAACCTCTCAACCGATTTTGTTGAAATTTGGCACAGACAATCTTTAGACCCTGAGAAAGGACATAAGCTACCTTTTATCCCGGAAAAATTTGATATTCTCGAGGGAAATCTAAAAAGCGCGATATAACCGAACTCCACGCGGGCGCAGCCGCGGGCGGAAAGCTAGTTATAAATAAAACCCGTTAGTAGAAATGATTTTTTAAAAACTACTACTTACTGAATTTTAACTTTTTTAAATAATTATGAAATGAAGTGTCATTGATTGATCACTGGAAAGTCATAATGACGCCATTTTGTTCTTGAAACTTGTCAAAATTGATTATTATGAGATCTATTGTAATAAATGTTTGTGGCGGCAACGTGCCTTCCACGAAATATTTTAAACAAGGTTCAAGTGGACCGTATTCGGGATAGCAGTATATTAGAAACTATAAGCAAATATGTGATAGGATGATGCCTTCGGAGTATATCTCTCTGATTGGGGTGCTAAAACAGCAAACCACTTACCTCCAACCTTCGGATGTGGAGTTCGTAGACCACCAGCCCAGATCACGAGAAGACGCACGTCGACAGAATAGGGTATTTGACTAAAAAAAACTAATTAGTCAGTCAGATTTCCAAAAAATACTAGACACGTATATTTTGTTTTATCAAATCAATAAAAATTGACAAATATAAAAGCATCAAAAATCAGGAGTGGTGGCTGGTGACGTCACTGGCCGCTAAAAAGTGAAGCGTGCACGTCACACGAGTTTTCAACGCGCTGTCGTCTTCAAAAACGTATGTCACCCCTCCCCCTCCCCCCCTCCCCGGCGGGTTACTTGAAATACTTAAAAATTAATACAGTTTTGTGACTGTTAAAAGATCGTGGCCATGACTCGCTAGCTTGCCAGTTCGTTAGGAAGTGCCTCGCCACGTCGTACGGTGTTCAGCGGAAGGAGGCACACTACTATGGTCGCGTTCCGACACAAACATCAGAGGAGATATTCAACAATGTCAGGAGTGGATGTGGTTGAGAGAGGTCTATCCAAAAGTCTTTAAAGGTTTTATTGAAAACTTGGCACATCAAAATAGGAGGTGCAGTCCTTGCTTATTGCTGGGAAAGCAAAGAAGTGGTGCAGTTTGGGCGTTTGGGGGAATTTTCAAATATTGGTAATTTCCTGCTCTGATCATGTATCTGGGCGAATAAGACATCCGTCCAGTTCCATTGCATACTTCTTCGTCATATGTATTTTTTTTATTTCTAGATTCTTCTCCGCTCTTCGAAGAAGATGCTCTTCTTAAAGAATTCCAACAAATCGAATCGAAAGAAGAAAGAAAAGAAGAAACCAAGAAGACTTAATTGTGATTTACGATAATACGTTATTTTAATATTTTAAGTCCGGCGGCGTAGGGGGGGCAAGTCAGGCCTAGGGGTGGGCAAGTCAAATTTTTAGAGTGAGTAATCTGTGTGAGAGCTATAGTCGGACACGGTTTTTTGGCACTTACACACCGTAAATGTTGGCAGTGCCTACTGCGTGGTGTTTTTAAAAGTTACAGATAAGTCCTCATTTATTCTTTGTTTATTAATCAGGTCAGTTCATACTTGTTCTGCGAGAATTCCAGGGGTCAGCGCCCCCCCCACTACATAGGTACGCCCATGGGCCTTTGTGAGTGTGTTTGTTACTTCTTCACGCCAAAACTTTTGAACGGATTTGGATGAAATTTATATAGCTTTTTGTCCTGAGCAGTGCAACTATTTCTTTCCATTTCGTTAAGAAAAGGACAGAAGATAAATTTTATTTTAGTCCTGATACTAAATTTTGTTTAGTTTGCGACCAAGGATTGCGCCAATATTAACATTAACACATAGAAAATGTTTTAACAACGCTTTTTAGCACGGTACGAGATCATACTACCCTACGATGCGACGATAGCAGTGCAGCTGAGAGCAGTGATGCTATCGTTGTTGGTAAAGCGCACTAGTTTATTATGAGTCTATTCACTCAAGACTTGAAGACATTTAAATTATAATCTAGCAGGGAGACCGCTGCAGGCAAATTGTTCAAGTTCTTCCATGTACCTAGTTCTTGAATTACCTCCTGTCATCTGTCAGGATTCTTGATGGCTAGATTGTAGCTTGCGACGAGTCATTATGGCGGTTCGTTGCGTTAGTATGGTTTATGCGAAATGAAAATTTTTGATTATGTAAGTGCGGCGTCTTCTCAAGTCTATCTGAAATATTCATCAGACACAGAATTATTATTTGTTAAACATAGGTAAGGACGACAGCAGGTCAAGCTACCCGAAACTGTCAAATTTTTCCAATCAATTTCGAGCCTTAATGCTTTAGCGATAAAGGTGAAATTCTAATAAAGAAATTTGACAGTTTTTAGTAGCTTGATATGCTGTCGTCTGTACATTGGGTTCTAGCAATTATATATTTAAATAGATCGCCATGTTTTGCCACAGATTAAACATAACGGTTGTTATTTTTAATCTGTGGGCTATTTTCACAAAAATGTCATTTTATAATGTACTCATGAATTGATAAAATATTATGACAATTTGTATTGTACTGTAATTGTCTTATATCCTAGGACTTTAAAACCACTTAAGAATATATTTCTAAAAAAGGGCTTATTGCAGTTAAAACTATTTTACTATATGACTGAGAAATGATGAATGAAAAATTTTTAGAATTAATTGCATGTGCCTTCGAAAAAAGGAAGTAAGCCCGACATTTCCGCTTTCGATGTTGTTTAGATAATAAATAATTATAAATGTAATGAATATAAATATATAAAATTTTGTAATGAAGGGAACTCGATGTGATAGAAGATATAATGAATTGTATTGTATGTTGCTTATGCATGAAAGCTATGTAAATGAATAATAAGATCAGTGCAAACAGATTTAGATCAGAATAAGACCAAAGCGTAAAGCGTTACTTTAGAGACATCGTTGAAATTTGATCACGTCGTTCATCTTTTTTTAACTTGCTTACACCTTCTTGTGTAGATCTATAATAATCACTCAATGTAAAAAGTCCCGACCATCAATGCAACAAGACATACGCAAGTTAAAAAAAAAAATATCTATCTATCTATCAATCCAGAGGATATCGGCGTGATTTAATGTTATAAATATTTTAATGTACATAAGTCAGACAGAAAATCTACTTAGTGCCCAAGATGACATATTTAAAACCCTTAATTAATTATTTAGACTATTTTAAAATTGGCCTAATTTCGTTACAAATGAGCAAATATATTACAATTCTGAACTCCTAAATCGAGCCACCGTGTAATTTCGTTTGACGTACGTAAATGCGACTTAAAACGTCAAAATAATAAAGCCATGGATACACTAGGGGACAAATGTCGTGCAACACGTGTCGCCAGCGACTTTGGGTGAAGTAGCACGCCGTTGCCGGACTTCGGTCGACATATCTGGCAACATCACGCGGCACGGGTTGCCAGCGACGTCAGATGAGGTAGCGCAACGTTGCCGGACTTCGCTCGACATGTCTGGCAACGTCACGCGACATCGAGTGAAGTAGCGCGAAGTCGCACTACTTCGTCTGACGTCGCTGCGGAGACAAGTCGCGCATTGTCGCCATATTTATCAGGCGAAATCGGTCGGCTTAGATTGGCATGTCGCCAATACATGTCGTGGCACATTTGTCTCCTACTATATCCGTGGCTTAGTTGAAAGTCACCAACCATGCTGGGCTTGCGTGGTAGATTACAGCCCACTCCCTCTCGCAGAGGGGCCTTAACATAGTTTTAGGAGGCTTTTAACATTATTGACTGATGCAAATATAGTTTTGTGCAACTTTATTGCTGTAATTCTGGCCATCATTGTTTCGGAACGACTTCGGACTCGGCCATATAAACGTCTCTCAGGTCTCTATGTACATCGTCGTAAAGTCAAATTCTATAAGAAAACTGCAGGATGGTTCAATTTAGGAGTCGTATAGAATGTTAGGGAAATCTATAAATGTATCTATTGAATGCATGGTATTTATAGAGATAATGATGTGATAAATATTTTATACTTTGGAATTAGAAAATAAATATTGATGTTGTCCATTACTTGTGTTTTGTTCTCACCATCTCATTCTCTGCTATTGCCAGTTCGTGTGTTAGCGTTTAATTCAAGACACCAGTTGTATGGAGTCACCACACTTTAGCGCGGTCTCACTAAAACCGTGCTAATTTAAAATAGTTTAAGTAGTTAAAAGAAGTGAAAACTGAAACCATTAAAAACACAGAATACACAATAAGTAAAAAAACAACAGATCACGGTGTCGGGTCGGTCATGCTCACTCGAATTCAGTGCTTTTCCCCCATCCAACACAAGTGCTCAACGTCGCGAAAAATCGAGGTAGGTTCGCCCTTGCTTCTCGAAAAGAATTCACATCGTGAAAAAAAAAATTCTTGCCCGATGGCTTTTGTCGACAAGCCAAAGTGCCAACCAACCACACTCATCCTCCAAATCACAGGCACACAGTGCTCATAGCCAAATACGTGTCGTATATCTAAGCACAGTGCAGGTCTATATTGTACACACAAATACACACAGTGTAGCTAAATAAGTTTAATTTCAGTCGTGTGGTCTGACCTTAATATTTTGATATATTTGTGAAAAACTCGAAAAGGAAATTAGCCAAGACAATTTAGTACCCACGTTACTCTTAGGATATTTTCAGCAGCAGCCGACAGCCCGGAGCCTGGGTATGTCCGCTGTACCTAATGATAATAATAGCCGCGTCTCATGGAACTTACGCCCGCTTATATGCATATACTAGCTCTAGGTAACTCCTAAATCATCATCTGCATTGAATTTTCCCAACTATGATGGAGTCAGCTTCCGCTCTAACCGAATGCTGCTGAGTATCCGTTATTTTTAGGTCACTCCTAAATTAATGAAAAAAAAAAATCTGTTGTCTGTAAAGTCGGTTCACTGACGATAGTTGAACGTGACAACGTCATCAGAAAATATTGATGGAATGGTTGCATTTTCCAAAGCTTTATCACCGCAATTATCGTTGTTATAAACAATTGACACCACATTCACTTTTCACTGCACTTCATACTTGACGAAAACATGTAAATGTATATCAGGAGAGAGACACGATGGATGTCGTGCGCTGCCGAACGCGGAGGCCGATTAAGCCTTTTTGTCGCTCGTTTCGCGCTCTCACTTGCATTTCAAGCCTTAAATGGAGCAGGGTAACGCCGCATGAGTCATGTTTTTTCGTGCGTGCAGCCTGCTCCATCGAATTATAAGACGCTATCATGTCAAAAAAATACACTACAGCCAATTTATTTATTATTTTAGTGGAAGTATCGCCTAATTTAACATTGTGTCACTTGAGTGTATAAAAACACACACGCCGTCGACACCTTGGACGGCGGCGTGTCGCTTGTGCGTGTGTGTTCTGCCGTTGACGCGTGTCAGTAGTGTAAGGCGAAATGTAGTGCACTTATACAATTCTGGATAAGGGTGAGTGTGCTATACATATAGTTGATAATCCTATTATTATAAATGTTTGTATGTGGCACACGGAAAGTTTATAACCAGGGTGAACCATATACTTAGGAACTTTTTATGCCGATATTTCCACGGTATCGAATCTTATGCGGATAAAACCATGGGCCGCAGCTAGTGTAAAATAAAACTCAAAAGTGCATTTTATAAAAGATTTTTATTACCTTAAAGATGTTTACATTCATTTTGATGAGCATATAACAGTAACAACCAAGACTTGTAACACATCGAATGTTAAAAAGAGATAGCCATACAAGTATAAGAGAGACGACGCTCTATAAAGGCGCACTCAAAAAAAAAAATTGCATGGTTATGGCGGGATATTGTTGATTAAGAGGATGCGCGTCCACACGATCGTTGGCGTTCATTACATAGTGAGTACGTATGGCTACCATGACTTTTCATTACGAGACTCGATCATACGCATTGACCGCGTTTGGCGCTCTCATTGGTTGAGAGTTCTATCTTGAAGCGGGCCAATCGATGAGTCAAATGCGGTCGATATCGATGATCGAGCTTTAGTAATGAATACTCATAATAATAATAAGGTAGCCACACTGGTCCGAGTTAATCTTACATTAACGCGACACATTTATGACGATCAGCGCTATGATTGGGCCAGTCTAACCGGTGACCTTGGAGCGGCCCAATCATACCGTCGAATGTAAAATTAACTAGCACCATGCCCTCTGTAGTTAGTTCTCTGTTTTCCCCTTGGTTAATTATTCTATAGCAGTATCAACAATCCCATAATTCATATTCCAGTTCCATTTAATCGGTTATATACTTTAGTGGAATGTATTCTACGTTGATTTTTGAGTGACTATTTATAACAAAAGAGTTCTAATAAGTTTTGCAATGGAATTTGAAGTGTTATTATTGCATAACTTGAAAATTATCTTAAATTCTTAATTCAAATTTAGTTCCAATATTTTTTTTAATATAAAAGGTTCCGCTAGTACAGGTCCATGCCATTTTTTTTAACCGTAATTTATATTAATTTATAAAATAAATAAAAGTATTGCCAAGGAGAAAACAAGGGAATTTTATGGTGAAGGATGACCGCCAAAGACCACGTCAGAACGTTTCCTCTTAGCTCCATAATTATTTTATACATTTCATTGTGGTATATCGACACACTGTCATATTTAAAAAAAAAACAGCCTAAAATCTAGCTTTTCTGGTTGTCAGTCTAAATACACAGTTACCACGATTTTTCTAAATTTATTAATATTTTATTAAATTCATATATTTTAATAATTTTGTTTAAAGATACCATATTGACGTAGAATTGTAAATGGTATTTCTAAGTAAATTTTATTTAATAAACATTAATTTTGGTTTATAACGATATTATTGATTACTTTATGTGTAGTCGACCTCGTAAATGCTTGACCTCTTTTGACAACATCCTCTCTTTCGTCATCTCTCTTTTAACAATCTAGCCTTTTCCCGAGTTACATTGGCTTCCTGTCTACAGCGGAATACCGGTATTTATCCTTTTACCACGATCAAGAAGCCTTGTTGGAGCAGCGTCTACGAATGAGCCTTCTGTATCCACACTGCATACCTATAACTTCGGAGACGCGACGTGTGTCGTCGCGACCCTTAGCATTGAGTGTACGACGAAAAAGAAGGTTGAAATGATCTAGCAGCCACATAAACAAACAGACCTTGTTGCTTTATGGGGTGCAAATGACATTCAACCTTAGGTGGTAAAGAATATACGAGGTCGATTACATCTAACTTAAAAATGTCTGAATATAATATAAATGGTTTTCTATAGCACCATTTTGTGGCAGTTTATGATATGTACTTATCTATGAAGAGAGAGATTAAATTAACAGTACAGAAATGACATTTTAAAAATGTTCACAGAATAATGTGAAGATTTATTATTATTAATTAGAATATAGTTAAAAACTTTAGCAAGATAATTATTCCGATTCGTAATTTAAATATGAAGTAGTACTCTGAAAATGGCAGTTTGGGGAATAGTGCCATTTACAGATTTTCCGATCCTTTCACAGAGAGGCCTGTGTTTAGCAGTGTGTGTAGCAATATATTCGGGTTTAAGCAAGCTGAGGCGAATTTAACGTGGAATACGGGCCGAATAACTAATGTCAATTGTGTTATGTAATTTGTAAGGAGGTGTTTATACTGACGCAAAGTCTGTGACTCAATCATTATTACAATCGGCATGCGTCCCATCTGCATTCCATCGATGTGGGATTTGCCTCAGTGTGCCCTTATCTTAAAATTTTAACTTCAGAATTACGTATCGGATCATTACCGCTAACAAAAACTTTATAGCTAGTTTCAGCTCAACAAAATATGTTTTATTTTTTAACTTAAACTATATAATTTTGCATGATAATTCTAAAAATATTATCCCAACCCCTCTTTGACACATCATATATTAATAATACCTTACAGAATAGGAACCGAAAACTAAAATAATGTAATAACAACCTTTAAATTTTTAAACTTTGAAAATAGAATACCTAAAAAGTTGGGTCTTTTATAGTGAACTGTCTTCCAGTTTCAGAAATGCTTAACAATTCAAATGTTATGTCAACTTGATTGCATAAGAACTTCAGACGAATGGTATGGCAGAGGTGTCACGGCCAATTGGACACTCAGCAACTTTCAATTGTGATTTTTTATGAAATTACTATTGCAACATTGAAAAACAACACAATACTTAAACCTATGGGTTAAAAAATTCTATGTTCGAAGCAACTTAAAATTTCGTACAAAAATCAAGACCTTAGAGAAGTATTAGGTCATGCATATGGGTTGTCTAAACTTTACATACGAGCTTCTGTGTTAGTAAAAACAGGATTTGTATTAAGCTACTTATTGTGGGAATATTTTCATTTTTTTTTTTGCATACTCATAAGGAAGTAAGAACGAATAATCGAAGCCTTTAAATAAATAGCCTAATAATCCAAGGTAGTACGAAAAATCTTAGTGCATTTTAAGCCTTAGCTAACAAAGAATAGGTTTTATTTTCCAAAAACAATGTTTTCTATTTACTGGTTTATTCGTAGAACATTAACCCCTTTATTACAAAAATCTAACTTCAATTTCGGACTTAACGTTTGAGTCGGTATTTGTATTTCCAACTTCATTGAGGTTATGTCAAAGTTCTTAATATAAAAGTGACAACTTAGTACCAAATTAGTTTTCTTAACATATTGTATAAGTATGTTAAGTAATCCCTGTCCGACCGGTAAGGATAGTAAAGGTTAAGTAAACACATGACCAAATAGCTTATGAAATTTTACATAAACATCATAGTAGGTAACATTACTAGTGAATTTTGAAATTATTTTTTTTTCCCGCGAATTAATTCCAACTTCCCCAAAATTTGGTAATTCTTAAAAAGTGACAACATTATTTTTGGCGGTATAATTCTGAGCGAATAGCGATGCGACCACGTGCCGCGTGCCCTGCCCCTCTTCGCCCGCGCCTGGATGGCCTACCGCACATTTTTTAAGTTACCTCTTTTTGCTAAATAATATTTATTTTTAAGGGGGATTTTTTTTTTAAGTTTAGCCCGGTTTTGTAGGCATTAGTAGAATCAGTTATCGATACTTAACAATACCTTCACGGGTCGGACAGGGTTTTCTTTACATATTGTTTAAAAATGACAGCTTGGGTTGTCAATTTTATATAAAGAACTGCATTTTTATAATGGTTAGGTGCATAGTTCAATTGAGAAACATTGAGGTGGTTTAAACCTGATGTAAATACAATCAATGTTTTAGTAATAAGAGGTTAAGAGTCATTCCGTGTTTTCTAGAAGCCCGAATAAGTCTCAATATTAAATTAGTTGCTGACTTGTGATTGGTTGACGAAAATATTTACAACCAATCACAGACCACGTATTATATTTGACATCAGGTAAATTTAAACAGGTTTTTGGAAAACGAGGACGATTCTCACATGTTTAACAATAAACATGAACATAGAATAGAAAAAAAATATATATATAAATTACATTTGTATATAAACAATATATATTTTAACTAGAGCAACATATTTCGCTATTTAACAATGCTTTATTTTGTGCTGTGGAATTATAATATTTTATATGTTTAATACAAAAGTTAACTTACAATATGTCTGAAGAATCACGGCCGGTCTCCGTTAGAAATTTTTATTTGTACAAGAATATATTTTTGGGTCCAAATAGTGCTATGAGGCGGCTGAACATAAGCGAAGGTTTGGAGAGCCTATGTTCTGACCGGCCATGATTTTTCGACCATATTAATTATGATACAATGCAAGCCTTGGGCAATAAAATATAGGACAGTATTATGATTGCAGGTCTATTAAGAGCTATTTGTGTCCAAACTTTACTGACAGCGGATAATTAGGATTATAATTTAAATAAGGATACTTTATTTAAACTTTATATTATTAATCGAAAATACACTTCAAATAAAATGCATCTTGAATAAATACAATTATTTGAAATGTATTTTCGACGAACAAGATGAAATATGCTGATTAGATATTTTAGTTACATAAAGGTCGTTTTTCAAACTTTTAAATATGAGTACATTTCGATACGTGTGACATCATAGCAGGAGTGAAATTTGTGCCCGGGCTGAGTGAGAGAATACTTTAGCCATGCATTTCTGTGTAAAAATGATCTACTTCAGTCACAGAAACGTGTGACCTAAATGTGTTTTAGGTCACACTTTGGACGAAAAAAAAGCAGAGTAGCTTCTCAAGTCGACATGTATATTTTTTTTTTATGTATGACCACTATTGACCTTTTAAAGAGTAGTCCAATTCTGATAATTCTTTTTTAAATATCAATAACACAAACGAAGATAACTCTATATGATTATATTATAAGAAATCTAATTGGGGTTCATTGCTACTAATGAAAACATAATTTCTTTTATAGTAAGACTTGGATAGGCCCACGCTCAATGGTCCACTGTCCACTAATGGAGGACTGAGGGCGGACACAGAACCCGTAACATAGGTAGGGGACATGGGCAGTTTGTGAAAAAGGAAAAGTTTGAAGCCCGGATTGGAACTAAACATATTTATATTTTAATTTATCATACAATACCGTGAATTATTATGAGAGCTTGCGACTAACGTAGTTTAAAGTTAAGTATAAGTAAATTAGAATAACTGATTCTTAGATATTCTATTTAGCAATCATTTATTTTTAAATCCTTTACATGATACCTGCTGCCTACCCGATTTTAAATTAAAAATATTGTGCACGAGTATATTATTTTATTATAAAACATATAATTAAATCGGTGCAGAAATTTGAATAAAATGTTTAAAAAAAAAACTATGATTAATAATATTTAAACAATAATATTTGACAAATATATCAACAATAATTGCTTGATACATTTTATGAGAGCTCATTATCATATTCTAACTTGGCAGTTTCAATTTTAAATTTCGAATACATTTTCAAATCCCTATTGCTTACAATTTTAATATCAGTAATATGCGATATAAATTCAAATTCAGAATGTATATTCAAACTTACGTAATTTATCCGAGGCTATTTTGCCGCCATATTGTTTTTTTCTTCAGTTGTAGATTAGCTTGCAGTGGACGCGTATCGGGATAATTCTGGTAAAACCATGCCAACTGCCTGGAAGAATTGTGCAATCTATCATGAGCTTATTAACAACACCGTCCGGTGGTAGGAAAATGGATGGGAGAGGTAAGGGAAAGGTAAAGAAATGTTAGAATTTTAGAAATAATGATATGTCAAAATTTTATGATGTAAGAATTCTATCAAAGTAGTATAGGTACGTGAGGTATAATAAAAAACACAAAAGAAACAGGGGCATATTCTTTAAATAAAAAAATTATGTTAACCTCTAAAGGTTATAATATATATTTTAATTCTAGTTTGAGGACTGCTAAAAATGCTGAAACTGGATCTATCCGAGTCGAACTTGGGATGAGAAAGCAAAATTAATGAAAATAAGTATTAAAGTAAATGCTACATGGCAGTGGCAAGATGGCAGGAGAAGGTAAGGGTAATAAGAGAGAGGTAGGGTATAGGCAATGGTGGTCAGGGGGGGGGGGGATTTCATTGGTTAAGTACAACAATTAAAAAGTCGTGGTGTCATAGGTACGATATGTACGTTATGGGATATATATGAAGGTTAGGTTAAGAGTAGTAAGGGTAAATATGGTCCCGAGTCGACTCGGATAGGCAGAAGATTTGAAAACGAAATCCTCCATAGGACACCCTTGATATTGATAAAAAGAGAAGAGTCATATATTGTTATAGATAGAAAACACACAGTTATGTATATTGTTTAAAAAGTTGATTCTTCTTTTGAGGCATTCACTGCCAATGCTATCACCAGTGACCCCCAACAATAAGTTTTGTATTTTATATTGTCTGGTAGTCAACGAGTTAATAAATAAATAAATAATGATAGATTATTCAATATAGGTAAACCACCCAAAATAAATATTAGAAATAAAATAAAAAATCTTCCATATTTAGAAAACATAGGATAACCTTTGCAATATCATTACTACCTTGAAACGGTCTATAATTTGCTAAAAACACTACGAAAAGGGTACCCAGTGAGTAGCAGAGGACGATAGAGTAGAAATAATAATAGTAATATAATAGAACCACAGTAGTGGTGACGATAGACGCTATCTCGTAGAGTGCTTCTATCTTTACCTCATTTTCGGCCCGTTCTTCATCACTCTGGTACTGGACATCTAGTTCGGAGCTGTTCACACTATTTTCCCAGTCTTCGGAGGATTCTATTGACGATGCATCGAGATCCATTTCGGCTAAAATAATATTTATTCAAATGAAAACTTGAACTTCTTGATAACTTAATATGTAATAGGGTAGTTGACTAAAAAAAAACTAATTAGTCCGTCAGTTAGATTTTCAAAAAATACTAGACACGTATTTTTCTTTTTTCATATAAACAAAAAATGAAGACGACACAGCGCGTTGAAAACTCGTGTGACGTCACTGCACGCTACACTACATAGCGAGGAGTGACGTTACCAGCCACCACTCCTGATCTTTGATGCCTTTTATATTTGCCAATTTTATTGATTCGATAAAACAAAATATACGTATCCAATATTTTTCTACAGAGTGGTGCTGACAATACGACAATAAATTAAATATTGTGTACCTCAACACATTCTAAGCCTACCCATAAAAAATTATAGAAATGTATCCATTAGTTTAGTCACAGGAAATTATTTTTCTTTCTACATGATGTAGTACATGTTGATAAGGAAGCGCTTAGAGGTTGATGACCGCTGCATCCAGCGCGGCGGTACTAAACTTTAATAATAATGGCGCGATAAAGCAAGTCGATACATGAACGCGCTGTCGCCCCTGATCGAAGGTCATTGAATCAATATTTTAAAGGTGTTCTATTCCGTTCCCAATTTTATGCGATTGGGTTTGTTTGAAATTTTCATTTTTGTTAATTAAATTAAGTAATTTTCATGATTTTCCATGGAGCAAGGAGGAAATGTTTTATTTTATGTGTGTCTTGTATATTGTATATTCAATGCACACTAGTATTTTCTAGGGAACGCCAGATTTACTAAGTACGGCCACATGTGCCTTATGCTGTATCCCACTCCAAAAGCTTCGTCTGATAAGATCCAAATGATTAGAATTTGTCCAAATATTTGGTATTTGTCTTAAGGTCTGATATTTGTTCAAATGTTTCGATCATAATCAACAACCTTTTTATCGTCCCATTGCTCCCCTCCCCGTCCCCTCTTATACAGAGAAGGAATGAGCGTAATCACCACGCTTGCTCAATGCGGGTTGGCGATTTCAGACTTATAGTCCAGGTTTCTTCAAAATCTTTTCCTTCACCTTCAGTCATTGGTGTCCAAGATATACTTAGAAAGTACATATAACTTTAGAAAAGTTACATTGGTACTTGCCTGACCTGGAACCGAACCCGCGCACTCATACTTGAGAGCCTGGTGCTTTAATCACTAGGCCACCACGACATCTCTAATGTTTGGATAATATAGAACAAATATTAGTATTTTTTACAGATCCAAATGTTAGGCATTAGTTCAAATGTTGGGCTTTGATCCAAATTTAGGATTTTGGCCTATTATTGGACTTACCAATAACGATAGGCTCAGCATGTCTATTGGGTGGGACGGCGGGCAATCTAAGTGCGGTCGCGTTGATAGCCAGAGCCTGCGCCCCGTGGCGACTACTTGCCGATGGTTGTAATGACAGGTCCTGAAGATTCACATCATTTGATGGCAGCTCTTCGGCGTATCTTACTAGGGGATGCTCCTGAGGAAAATCAAAAGTAAATTATTCAAATTAGGCTGAGAATCAACATCTTTAGAACCAAACTCTACAGTAGTACAGCTGTCTGTTCATTAGAAAATACTTGATTTGTTGAGGCTTGTAAAGTAATTAACATTATAAAACACTGACCAATAAATTAAAAAAAATCCATATATTTATTATGTCAGCTAGCCACGCAGGTATATTTACCAAAAAAATACAATAAAAACTATATGTACATAGGTAGGTAGGTAGGTACTTATGTTAAAAAATTATAATCAATTAAAAGTGTAGGTAAATAAAAACTACTGCTGGAATAAAATACTTCTCTACCTTTTTTATGTTGTTTTTCTTCTGTTTATATAATTATGAAAGTGAGTACATAAATGGTTAGAGAAATAATAAGTTTCTAGGCATAAATGGCGTGACAGCTTACATATTTAAACATTACTTTTAATGGCTCTGTTCGCATATGGAAATAAAATGTGTAAAAATGTAATTCGACCTTCTATGATAGGTGTAAATGTAACTTTTAAAATTTATTTTGGAATTGGTTGATTCAATAAGGCTTATTTTCTCACATAAACACTCCCGAAGCTATCGGTCACTATAAACGGATACAATTTATTAAATTGAATCACAATAAGGGCCGGTCGCTATAGCGAAGTCATTATGTCTATTATTACCATGTTATAGTTTTCTATGAAAACCAAACTTCGTCATAATTTTATTTATTTATTTAATAAGCTTAATACATAATAAGAATAATAAGCTTATTACGAAGTAATTAAATACACAGTGAAGGTGTTTCATTATATGCGGAGTCATAATAAGCGGATTGTACTGTTTATTCAAATTTATATTATTTCAAGTTGTAATTACTTCAGAATAAGCGATTGCTCAATATAGGAGAAGTCATAATAAACGGGTCAAATTTTATTTGTGTTTCAAATCTACGTGATTTCAAGTTAAAGAAATATCAGCTTGTTTTCTACTCTATGACGTCTAGCTGCACGCACATTCACCGCAGAGGAACATCAGATATTATTCAATATATGCATGTATATACTTACAGGATGAGCCAGTTCACAAATCGGGTTCAAACGGAGGTCGATCATCTCGAGAACGGAAAGGTAACAAGTGTCGAACTCAGGTGGAAGGTACGATATCTGCGGTTAAAATAACATTTTATATTATTTCTTGTCATCCATACTAATATTATAAATGCGAAAGTAACTCCGTCTGTCTGTCTGTCTGTTACGCTTTCCCGCTTAAACCTCTCAACCGATTTTGTTGAAATTTGGCACAGACAATCTTTAGACCCTGAGAAAGAACATAGGCTACCTTTTATCCCGGAAAAAATTGATGTTCCCGAGGGAAATCTAAAAAGCGCGATATAACCGAGCTCCACGCGGGCGAAGCCGCGGGCGGAAAGCTAGTTATACAATAAAACATAACACACACACACACACATTTATGTATGTCACAACATTTTTATTTGAATCTGTTTGAGGTTTTCTATCATTTTTTATTTATTATTACTACTAGCTTTCCGCCCGCGGCTTCGCCCGCGTGGAGTTCGGTTATATCGCGCTTTTTAGATTTCCCTCGGGAATATCAAATTTTCCGGGATAAAAGGTAGCCTATGTTCTTTCTCAGGGTCTAAAGATTGTCTGTGCCAAATTTCATCAAAATTGGTTAAGAGGTTTAAGCGGGAAAGCGTAACAGACAGACAGACAGACAGACAGACAGACAGAGTTACTTCCGCATTTATAATATTAGTATGGATTATTTATATTTATTATTAATAGCATATCTGTGTGTTTTTGTAATTCCAGCGTATGGCACTCGCGGGTTGCAGCTGAAAATCAGCGTCAGATGGCACATCTTGTGTTGCCATCTGACATTATGCTGAGCTGAGGCCCTTTTGGAATTATAAACTATGTTTTATATTTTTAGGTGTATTTCTTTTGCTGTAATGTCAATAAACGCGTTTCATTCATCAACATCATCAGCTTTTGGGCTCGGCTTCCAATATACCTGGATGCAGTTGCAAAATATGTAAAGAAAACCCCGTCCGACCCAAAAGGATAATAAATGTTAGGTTTACACATGACCAAATAAAATATTGTTACTAATGGACCTTATGTCGATGGCATAAGGTTCAATATCGCGTGACATGCAGTACGTAACTTTTAAGCCCTATATTTCCAGATCTAGACATTTTAAAAGTGCAAAATAAAAACGCATTGCTAGACTTAGGATGGCCTATCGAATGGTACAGGTCTCAACAATTTTGACAACAAAGTGTCGACATCGAAATTTCCAGAAACCCGTTTCCGGGAATTACCGTAGGTACTTACTAAATGTCCTCTAAATTATGCGGTATTATTATTACGTCTAGACGAATCTGGAATGTTCGATCAGCTGACCTATATATAGCGCCGTGACGCCGGCGCTGCGTCAGATCGTCCAAGCTCCCCGGTACGTGAGGAACTCGGTAATTAGCAGGGACCTGCGAGTCGAGAGCATCGACGACTTCGCTATCCGCCTGGCGAAGGGGATGTTCTCGCGTGCCAGCACCTCCGAGCTCCAGCACATCCAAGACATTGCGCCCTGGCACGCGAGGCCTCCCGATAAGAAGAGATACCCGCGCGACCTCATAGCAGACGTCGCGCTACCGGATTCGACACCCGGGTAGGTCACAAACACAAATACACGTGACCTACTCAGACAAGGATAGACACTATTCATTCGCAACACGACGCCGCCGTGCGCATTTGCGGACTGTATTTATATAGGCGCTATGCGCGCGACGAACACACATGCACCACTCCACATGCAGGCACACACTCAGAATAACGTACGAGCGGTGAACACACACCTACAAACCGCTCGTAACACACACTACCCCCCGTACCCTCGCAGCCTACCGTACATAGCTGGTTGAGCTGTTAGGGGGTCGGGGTAATCACCCGCTGTAGCGGAGCGCCAACCAAAGCCGACGCCCGGTCGCTGATCGACTCTTGCTGGGCCTTCACGAGGGCAACCCGTGATCCAACCTGGTAGGGGTCTGATCGCACGGGCGTCGTGAAACACTTCAGGCGCTCCTACAGCCACACACAACAAAGCACACCGTCCACCGCCGGAGGGAAGGCACGCCCTCGCGGCGTCGACTTAGGTGTGCGAAGATCAAGAACAGCACCCCTAGGGTGCAACCCAAGGACGGGTCTCCATTTTTGGAGGCCGAGAGACCGATCTCACGGTCATGGGGCCATCAAGGAGCCCCCAAACCGTCTCCTCGCGCCCCAACTCGGGGTCGCAGAGAGGACCACGAACGCAGAGTCAGTCTGAATTCGACTAGCGATACGAGAACAAGCGATAGTTAAGAAGCGATCTTAAAGAAGACCTACTGCGACAATTATAACGAGAACTTCGAGTACTACGTGAAGTAACATCTGTAGTTTTATTGTGTGTTTACAACACGGACTTCGTGGACTTAAGTGAAGACTTCGGTGCAACGTCAGCGACATTCTACTTGTCATTGCCTACAATCGACTGTACCTTCATTGCCAATAAACTTCGCAACCCTTAACCGGCGTTTTAGTACCCCCAGCCCGTAACAATATAAAATTTTACGTAGGTAATCATCATAGTGGCAATACTAATGAATTTTGAAATAAACTTTTTTCCGCGAATTCATTTCAACTTCTCCAAAATTAGGTAATTTTTAAAAAGTGACAACACCATTTGTGACGGAGTGAATAGCGATGCGACCACGTGGCGCGTACCCTGCCCCCCTTCACCCGCGCATGTATGCCTAACGCGTTGCCTACCTACGTTGCACATGCATTAAATTACCTCGCTTTTTTAAAATAATATTTAGTTTTTTAGGGGAATTTTTTTTTAAGTTTAGCCCGGCTTTGGAGGCGTTATTAGAATCAGTCAACGATACCTAATAATACCTTAACGGAGTGACTAGTATATCAATTCTCATAATTGAAAACGTTCAAAATCTAGTCCCCGTCTCATCTCGGCGACAAACAAATGTCAAAAACTTTTCAAAATGTAAGAAAATTAGAAGCAATTTTTTCTTTTCTTTCTGAAGACAGATTGAAACAGATCAGACTGTGAAGGTTGTTAAAATTAGTAGAATTACTCCTCTGTCCTCTACAATCTAATGACACACATACATAATCATCATAAACCTTTTATCGTCCCACTGCTGGGCACAGGTCTTCTCTCATACAGAGAAGGATTGAGCGTAATCACCACGCTTGCTTAATGCGGGTTGGCGATTTCAGAATAACACAAGTCCAGGTTTCCTCAAGATGTTTTCCTTTACCTTCAGTCATTGGTGTCCAAGATATACTTAGAAAGTACATATAACTTAGGAAAGTTACATTGGTACTTGCCTGACCTGGAATCGAACCCGCACACTGATACTTGAGAGGCTTGTGTTTTAATCACTAGGCCACTACGAAAAATTCTTATCAATGAGATTGAAATTCATTTTACTTTATTTCGACACCATGATGCCGCGAAATGATGTCGCGACGTGCCGCGGGAGTCTGAGGCATGCCGAGACGCGCCACACGATTCCGCGTGGAATGAAATGACATGTTACGTCGTGCCTTTTCATTCCACGATCCCGCGATGATGCTCCTGATGGTAAGTACTGATACAATCGTTGATGGTATAGCGCACTAGTTTATTTATACATACATAACGCCATCACTAAACACCTTAACCTGTTCTACAATTAAATCACGCCTATGATTCTCGAATTCGCACAGGTGTACCTGTATTTCTTCCGCTATTACGTGGGACATTGAGCGTGACAATTTATCCAATTATGTCTAAGCCGGGCACGAATCCACAATCCGTGGTGCGACAGAGAAATTCCTAATAAGAAAACCAGTAACACATTGTCGACTTCGTATTCGAGCCATTCACTATCATCATCATCAACCTTTTTATCGTCCCACTGCTGGACACAGGTCTCCTCTCATACAGAGATTATGATAATGTGAGAATATATTATATACTATATGCTTATAAAATACAATTATAATATTTCTACTGCCGGGATACTTTGGTATTATTATTATACTTATAAATACATATTATACAATATTTCAGGTATCGATATGTGATTCTACTAATGTGTGTCTACATAGCTGGGCGAAACTTAAAAAAATATATTATTTCGCAAAAGGTGGTAACTTAAATGGCAATATAAGCGCGGGCGAGGTGCAGGGCACGCGGTACATACGAATATCGCTCATAATAATACCACAGTATAAAAATCAAACAGTAGTTCGACGCCTTTGATCTCGTGGGTAAATGCCGACATCGTCTACTAGACAGTAACGCATCGGCCAGGGTTGTCACAATAAACAATATTTATGAAATTATTTATTTATTGCAGATCAACATCGATATCTGTATCATAAATAAAATAATATTAAGTACATAATAATATAATAATGAAAACAATTTTTACGCCGCTCTTTACTGCATGTATTATAAAGGAGTTGAGTACGACAGTAAAAAAAATGCAGATGAGGCGTATACAAAGGCATTTCAAAATTTAAATGATACAGACTTGATAGCTAGTTACTGTGACACTATATACTGTAATATTGTTTAGGTACTTAAGTGAATTTTAAATGAAAACTTAAATAATTCAGTTGTCAGTGGAACATCACGGTTCGGAAAAGTTCACAGCTTGAATTCTGCTCGTGACAGTTGTTTTTAAATCTGTTAAATTATCATCGTTTTATTAGCTGTATGTATACTGATGTATATTACGGAATTATACCCTACATTTTTAATAATTGAAAGTGAAAAAATTACTTAACGTTGTCACAAAACTCAGTTAATCATTATTGAATAGAATATAATAAACCTTTATTGTACGCCATAAAGTAACATGACATAAACCTGAATTACTTAAATCTATGGTTACAATATATCGTATGCACCATTTTAAATAAACACGCGTCAACCCTTGAGGATATATCCCGAACTACGAACAAACTTTTATTCACAGTTCGGGAGCCGCTTACCCGCGTCTCGCCCCTCACACCCCGCACGATTGCTCTGTCTAGACGTCTTCGTTGGACAACTGTATGATTTTTAGACTGTGATAATACCGTTGGAACTGGTGTTGTCACTTTTTAAAATTCACCAAATTATGGGGAAGTTGGAATTAAATCGCGGTATTTCAAAATAAATTAAAATTGTTACATGAAAAACTACAAATAAAACTTGAAATTTTACATAATCATTTATGTAAAATTTCATACTTTATTTGGTCATGTGTTTACCTAACCTTTATTATCCTTATGGGTCGGACCTCGGACGGGGTTTTCTTTACATATTGTATAAATGGTGCATATGATTTGTATTGATAATGTACAATATAAGCCTAATAGGCATTCGGTCGTATGTATAAATAATAGATATAATATTTGTACAACCGGGATACTTTGGTGTCCAAACCCACACATAAATTAATAACTCGACCTTAGAAGCATTTAAGCAGGATTTTTTAAGAAAAATAAGACAAGCATTAGGTCAGACAGAATGCTTATATTCATCATCATCTCAGCCTTAATCCCAGTCGCATCCGTAGTTTTTCAGCTTAGGAGTCTGGGGTCCGCTTTACCAGTCTAACTGCTGATTTTGGCTAAACTTCGATATTTTCCGTGAAGCGACTGCCGTCTAACCTCCACAACCCGAAGGCGATATCTAAGCATTGCAGTTAAACCAATTGTTAGATTTTTGAGGGCTCCAACAACCCGTAACGACTGCCACTAGATGTTCGTATGGCAACCGGGAGTCCAGGACCAACGGCTTAACGTGCTTTCCGAGGCACGACCAGTCCAGTGCAAATATTCATATTCAAGCATACAAATATTTGCACTGTGCGGGGATCGAATCCGCGCCTCCCTGCGCAACGGCCGCGTTCGCTACCGCTACGCCACGGAGGCTGTCATTATGTTTATATTGTACATTATCAATACACATTATATGCACATATCTTATTATTCCTAAAAAATTCTGCTTTAAATAGTAAGGTTATCTACCAACTGTAACGCCCGAGATGATAACTCGAATAATAAAGACGCGAAGTTAATGCTCCGGATACATTTGTTCATAAATTAAATTAAAAATGCATATTTTTCTTCCTTTTTCATTAAAAAAAGGACAGGAGATAAAATGCTAGTTTAGACCTGTCAAATTAGTCCGCTCCTGACGTATTTTTGGTCGCCATGTTTATAATCGTGTCTAGGTGGTAGGCCATAACATTGGCTGCCAGCAGAAGTTACCACCCACCAGACAAAGTCTTGCCGCCAAGCGATTCGTCGTGTTCCGGTATGATGTCTGGTGAAGCCGTACGGAGGACGGGTCTGAGCAGTTGTGTTGCAATTTGTGCCGGGTACGATGCGCCAAATATTGTTGTGTCGGGAATTCGGTCGTGGAGGGTCTCCAGATCAATCTCCCTCTGGGTTAAACATTGCATCACCTCGCTCAACTGCCGTCTTCCTTCCTATTCACTCAGCTTTTTGAGTGAATGGGCTTATTAAACTAGCGCATAACCACCAACGATTGCATCACTGCTTACCATCAGGCGGGATTGCGGGCAAACACTAGTTTATAATTATTAAAAAAAAATGTATGCCAGTCTCAAAAGATTAGCCAGGTACGACGGTGAGCCAGAAAATATTGTTACGAATGCACCTTATGTCAATGGCAATATTGCGTGACATGCCTTAGGTACGTAACTTCTAAGCCCTATAGGTATCTTGAAGCGAAACAAATGCAACGAGTACTTCGAGGGCTACATCAGGTAACTTCTGTGGTGTTATTGTGTGGAGAAGACTTCGGTGCCACAACAACTACGTTTTAATTGCCATGGCCTACTATCGACTGTACCTACATCCGTTGTCAATGAACCACGTAACCCTTAACCATCATTTTAGTACCCTTACTCCGTAACAACATTGTAGTGTACAAGCGTATGCGCAAACACAAATACATTTTGTGTTCATTCATTCATAAAAATTCTCTGTTCTTAATTTAAATACATTCTCTGTTCTTAATTCAAATACATTCTCTGTTCTTAATTCAAATACATTCTCCTTTCTTAATTCAAATACATTCTCTGTTCCTTTACTTTCATGGAACATGATGGTAATTAGACTCGACCGACTACGTTCCGTGGTTTTAAACTCCGAATCGCTACTGAGAAATTCCTGAAGGAAAAATTCAATAACACTCCGTGACCGCACTTGCGAAACCAAGGGGGTAGTGGATTACATACTTCATAAAAGCGTGATGTTCGAAAGTAGGGAGCTTATTACAATATTTAAATTGGTAATCGATCTATAATATTAACGTAATCAACGCACACATACACATTATATAAATCATATCATGTCATTATCGTATCCTGTTGGGACACAGGCCCCCTCTCTTGCGCAGGAGTGGGTCATAATCCAATCCGCGGGCTCAATGTAGGTTCAATAATTTCATTACCACTACTCTTAAAATGGTGAAGGAAAATGTAAATAAATGTGTGATAATGGAAAAATAACTTTAAGACCTACACAATAAAGATTAGTTTCAAACCAAACTTTCATACATACTGTTCAAAGTACCTGTATTATATTTCCTCATATGAGGTTTCTTTGCAATAGATGAGTAGGTGGTAATGAATATTTAAAAAAGACCTACCAACCAGTAAATCAGCTAAGCTTAACGCATTCACTACTGAGCATAGACCTAGGAGGAGGCGGAGGGTGTGAGGCAGCGGAAATCTCAGCGCCTTCACGCCACTAGCCGCTGCAGGAGACGCCCTGGTCGGGAGACAACATGGAACCCCGGCCACCGCAGGCGCGGACCTGCGGGTGGTGAGCAGTGGGCAGCTCGCCGCCCGGGAAGGACCTGCCCCCTAATCGGCGAACATATTTTTGTCATTTTTGACTAGTTAGGATCGTTCGTCGGACCGCCCACTGGTCCGTTCGGTCCAACCGATCCCAACTAGCCGCAATCATTTGACAAAAATGTGTTCGCCGGTTAAGGGACAGGCCCGAGTCGACTGCGCGTTGTGTTTCACACGCGCCTCTAACAGATGTCAGCACATCGTGACGGAGTCCACGAAGACCGATGCCTCCTGGGTCAGGGTTGCGGGTTGGTTAAAAACAAACCGTGGACCTGGCCTACAGGCAAGTGAAGGAACACGGGTGGGTTTTAGTCAGTAAAAGTCTGACACGCCCTTCCGCTCTGCCCAGAGCGGGAGAGGTCATTTGATGATTTGTCATCCGCTACAAAAAAAAGGACTCGACTGCTCTAATTACCAAAGAAAGTACGTACTTACATACCTAATAAAATTTAGATGCCACGTTGGTCGCACACGTAGTCGCGTGATCCCGAAGTTTAGGGGCCTGCTTGTAAAAAGCGGGCCCCTTAACATTTTAAGTGGAAACTATGTATAATTTAGACCACAAAATTATATTGTTTATAAGTCCCATGACCATAGCCAACTTGAAAATCGAATTTGGATTAATTAGCGCAGTGGCTTAGCTATGTCCGTTTCCGTACGTGCGTCTTTTGTTTATGGAATCTTGCCTGATCAATGATATCCATATGGAGGCTTTATCCACATTTGAATTGACTATTGCACATAAGCAGTACATATTCTAATTTGATGTTTGATTGATCTTAACAAGATAGTCTTCTCAATCTGTTGGGAACACTTGTTCAACACTGTTAGGGCGATTTTCAGTTTATTATTCCAAACCTGACGGTTATCTCAGATTTTGTATTCAAATATAGGTATGTAAGTGTTGTTTAGTTACTCGAAGTACCTGTTTTTCTGTTTTTTGTTATGCAAAATCGAAGTCGTGATTCATCTGCCATGGATGCAGGATGTTCGAAAAAGATACCGTAGCCCCTGGCTCACAGGCAAGTAGAGGAACACGGGTAGGTTTTAGTCAGTAGAAGTCTGACACGCTCTGCCGCTCCGCCCAGAGCGGTAGAGGTCATTTGATGATGTCCCATAAGCAAAAAAAGTCGTGATTCATAGAGTAGAAGCCAATCGTTTAATCATTAGCTGTAATGACCTTGCTTTCGAATGAACAAATGTTAGTAGGCCTAGCCGCCTAGATAGTTGCCCCAGATTTATTAAGTAAGTAAGTATTAAAGATTTTTGTCAAAGCGCTCAGCGAAATATGGAATGATATCGCTGCGAATAAGCTACGTTTGAAAATTCTTTAAAGACCAAAAACCGAAATTAAATTATCCTGAAACAGCCACCGGAACAGCTAGCTTGTAGTAGCGAAGGACCGTGTCTGATGAAGGTTTAAAGGGACGAATACCCGTAGAAACCAACAAGTCCTTGAGCCACTTGTAGATGCGTGGTATTAAAAAGGTTGTAGAGACATACTAGTAACTACATATGGAAGACGTGGAATATACATTTTGATGAAAGATCTGTGTTGAAGGGAATCTGATATAAAACACTACAAACTGAACCTTGGAAAGTGCCGTGGTATGAGCAATTAACAGTAAACAGAAATATGTTAATCACTGCGTTCTGGTCTGCGCACACTTCGATCTGGTCACATTCCACTTAATAAATTCGCTTTTTTAATGAAAAACGTCCCATCCCCACTTTGCGCGAAGTGTGGAATAGTGGAAGACGCCTTTCATATTATGATGGAATGTGACCGGAACGCGGACATCAGACTAGAATTAAAGGGATTAAGTTCGAATGAGGTTGGAGCATGCAACAGTATTTTAGCATTTCCTTTATCTGATAAAGCAAGGATGCTTTACAAAATAGTTGAGGTTGGCTTGCGCCGTCCGCGTCGGGCGGAGGCTCGGTGACGAAAGTGTATTTGATGTTTTTTTGTATTTTGTAATTTGTACTTAGCATGTAGCTGCATTACAGAGCGACATTGTAATATGTGACAAAGCTCTCAAATAAAGATTAAAAGAAAAAAAAAAAAAACTACATACGGAAGACAAAAAACTTTAGAACCGAGTGCTATATTAATAGGATAACGTGCAACTTCCTCACTACTTCAACGAACATATAAGAGGGCAATTCCCGTTATTTTAACAACGTTCAGTCTGGTTTCTATTTCTTCTTCTTCAGCCTATAGAGGTCCTCTGCTGGACAAAGGCCTTCCATAATAACCGGTCTAGTGCTACCTACATCCATCGGCTTCCTGTGACCTTCACCATGTCGTCAGTCCACATTGTTGGGGGCCTCCCTACGTTGCGTCTTCCGGTACGTGCCCGCCACTGCAGAACCTTACTGCCCCATCGGCCATCGGTTCTACAAGCAATGTGCCCCGATCACTGCCACTTAATTTTAGCGTCTGAAAGAGCTATTTTCTGTTTCAATGCGACAGAAATACGTCTCATTTCAATACATTTTTGACATTTGTTTGCCTTTGATGTAAGACTGCAACTAAAATTTGAACGATTTCCATTACGAGAATTGGCATTCAGTCAGCCATTACATTGTTGAAATTAATTGTAACCACCCACCAATCTTGGCATTAGAATCTCTCTGTACGATACCATAAATATGTACGTGATTACACACACTGGTATATCTGAACGCGGAAGAATTATGTGTAATCTATAATCATATTCTAATCTGCAACCTAAAACAGGTTCTGTCTTTGTACCAATTACGAGGCGCGAAGGTCGCTTGAAGGTAAATTGATATAAAATGTTGAGGACAATCATAGCTAGTTGTTATTACATAACTATTAATCTTAGTCTGGTGTGACGACTCGACTAAGGAAAAAAATATTTATGCCGGGGCTACATTAGCGGGCGAAGTTTCGTATCGCGTTGGCGCGCAAAATATCCGTTGTCGGACACACACGATGTTGTTGCATCGTGTGTGTCCGACAACGGATATTTTGCGCATCTACATTGGCGGGCGACGATTCAGAAATCGGCCTACGGCGAATATTCGTTGTTTAGTTGTGCGACCGAGACGATGGAGGAAGTAGCAGCTTTGCATTATATGTCAGTAAATTATTATTTATTACATGTGTACAAAACAACTAAAAAAAATTTCAAAAAGAACGTCAGTAACACTTTAAAGTCTGGACGATACTGAAGTGACGTAGGTGTGGCCACTCCAGCGAATATTGTCGCGACAAGTCCTTTGAAGCGCGCCACTTTACCGACAGTGCCCCGATGCTACATCGTCTGCGCACGAATACATTGCGTTGCAACGGCCACATACATTGCCGTAGCCCGAATATTCGCCGTCGACCGCTAATGTAGCCCCAGCATTAGAGAGAATAAAGAACGTTATTGGACGATAGGAGGACATCGGGATATAACTTACGCATTTACAATATTAATAGGATGTGTACGCCAATTAGGTACTTATCAATTCAAATGATGACCTTTTTAGCGAATAGGTTAGATTGAAATGTGACACTTTATAAAAGGGAAAAAGTGCTGGTGGGTATTTTTTAATGCATTGGCGGGTAGGTCTCAAGGCCGTAGCCTCATTCTTTGCGGCTCAAGTATCGCAATTTTATTTTTATGTTTGCCCATATGGTAAAGCGTGTTACCACACCAATCGATCGATAGTCGATCGATGCCATCAATCGGCATCGGTCGACGTCGATCAATTGGTGTGGTAGCTTTAATTGATCGACGGATACCGGTCGACTAACCAATCGATCGATTGCCGGTCGATGGCATCGTTCGACGGCATCGGTCGACGTAGATCTATTAACCCCGGCTATATTCCATCAGTTTCTTTCCAAAAGTATTCACAAGAGGACGCGTTGTTGTTGGCCAGTACGATGTAGCTCGTACTATTATTACGGAGACGCAAACGTCGACTTATCCATATCCATTGTACCATCGATCGATCGATTGGTCAGTAGAAACTATCGATCGACGTCGACCAATCCATTCTACCATGATCGATGGCATCTGTCGGCTATCGATCGATTGGTGTGGTAGAAACTATCGATCGACGTCGACTAATCCATTCTACCATCGATCGATGGCATCTGTCGGCTATCGATCGATGGCATCTATCGGTTATCGATCGATTGGTGTGGTAAAACTATCGATCGACGTCGACTAATCCATTCTACTATTGATCGATGGCATCTGTCGGTTATCGATTGATTAATTGTGGTAGAAACTATCGATCGACGTCGACTAATCCATTTTACCATCGATCGATGGCATCTGTCGGCTATCGATCGATGGCATCTGTCGGTTATCGATCGATTGGTGTGGTAGAAACTATCGATCGACGTCGACTAATCCATTCTACTATTGATCGATGGCATCTGTCGGTTATCGATTGATTAGTGTGGTAGAAACTATCGATCGACGTCGACTAATCCATTTTACCATCGATCGATGGCATCTGTCGGCTATCGATCGATGGCATCTGTCGGTTATCGATCGATTGGTGTGGTAGAAACTATCGATCGACGTCGACTAATCCATTCTACCTTCGATCGACGATCGCTCGATTGGTGTGGTAACACCCTAACACGACATTCGGTATGAGTACCACCCACCCAACGTAACTATTACCCACGGTGTTTTATGTCCTGTAAAATTGTATATCGTTATAAGATTTCTTAAACGAAAACGTAGTAGTTTCCGGTTTAAAAAAATGCTCACGATAAGAAGACGGCTAGCCTCATAGAACAGAATCTTCTGAAGTTACTTCACACCAGGACAGCTTCTAATGTTATACAAAGCATAGGGCCGTTCGTGTGTGGAGTACTGCAGTCGCATTTGGGCTGTTGCTGCAAAATGCAACCTTGGTAACATTGGTTTCGTTGGAGAGGTGTGCGAAGAGGCTAATTGGCTACACAAATTTGGCTAAAAACGGCCTGGAGCACAGGCGAAGAGTAGCCAGCTTGCCGGTGTTCTATAGTATGAATTATTATTTGGAGAGTGTGCGAGGGAATTGGATGGCTTAATTGTAGTTCCCCCATCTCCGTTCCATCATTGGACGACCGGACGACCGGACGACCGCCGTACGGGACGTACTAGCCCCGCACGATGATATTGCGATGGAACCTTGTCACAATAACAGCGTTATGACGTCATCCGTCACACAAAAGGACAGCTAGCAAAAGAATGTTAAATGCAAAATTAATATTAGGGTTAAGGGTTTATTTGTATTTTATAATTTTATTACACTCTTTATAAAGAGTGTATGTATAAATTAATATTAGGGTTAAGGGTTTATTTGTATTTTATAATTTTATTACATTCTTTATAAAGAGTGTATGTATAATAAAATTAATATTAATTTTGCATTTAACATTCTTTCTTAGGTATACTTACTCACCCATATTCTGACAAATAAACTTTCATTATTAAAAAATTCAAGGAAATGATTTTTGTAGACGTAAGAAAAATATACTTATTCGTATATCTTTCTTACATGTATACTATGTTTTTCTAACTACATTTCTGTTAATTTGCGAGCGGGAATTGAACCAGAGTCCACTGTGTAGTAGTCATGTTTTAATTACAACCTACATCTATCAGCTTATAAATAAAACCAGGATAATATGTAAAAAAATGTATATAGTCTACCGAATCATAACTGATTTCTGTGTCTGTCGTTTCCGATTCACTGTCGTCGCCGTATTTATGACAAATAACTCGTCAATTATTCGATCTTTATTCCAATAGGTATTCCTCTTCAAGCCGTTTAACATGATTGACTTCCTTTCGCCAGTCATCTGGAGTTATTGACGCCAACGACTCCAACGTCAGAGCTTCAATGCGACTTTCCAACTGCTCCACATTCTTTTCTGACACCCTCATCTTTACCAGATTCCAGATGTACTCAATGGGGTTGAGGTCGCAGTTGTAAGGTGGTAATCTAACGACTTCATGGCCATTGCCAGCTAATAAATTGTCAATTTTATAATTTTTCGGCGGTCTGTGCCGTTTAATTAATAAATACAGTTCAGGTTTTGTACTGTCGTTGGGAAAGTCTCAACAATCAACTGTTTTTTATTGTTCATACTTGGTGGCCTATTCTCATCCCTACTGTGATAAGGGGCGTTGTCCATCACAATTTTGGAGTTGCGTGGTATGTTGGGTACTATTTTGTCTGTAAGCCACTTGGTGAAATACTCAGCATTCATTTGATCATAGTAATCCCCCGTTTTGGTGTCTGCTTTAAACATTAAAAGGGCATTGTCAACAAAACCGCTTTAACTTCCCGCGTGAACTATTATCCATCGGCGGCCGGGGCTGTCGTTCCGTCTCACTCCATCGGTTGCTGTTTGCCAACATTTTTCTACCGTGTAGTGTGCATGTATCCACGTTTCGTCGAGATAAATAACGGGTCTTTTGTTATTACCAAGCGAGTCATTTTCTTTCACACGTCGTAAATATTTAGCCCTCCACGCTTGAATTTGGGGTCTTTGAATTAGGGCCAGTCTTTTTTGTAGCATCGTTTAAATTGGTAGCCTAAATTACATTTAATTATTTTTCTTAATGTAGTTTCACTACCAGTATAATTAAGGTCTACTTTTGAAGCCGCCAAGATTTTGCGCATTGTGGGTATTTCTCTCCTCACCGTACACATTGAATCTATAATATTTCTTAAAGCTGTTAAGGAAAACCCGTCGAAATATTTCTTCTTTTGTCTTTTTCCTTTAGTAGGAGTTCTCATTTTGCTGCCACTGGCTGTTGCTGACTCATGCTCTCGTCTCAATTTCGTCACAGTATTTTTTGCAACGCCTGTGGCACATGCCACACACTCCGTGACTTTGATAGAAATTTGCAAAATATTTTTTAAAGAACGGTTTATACTTTCAAGAACTAACTTACAATCCTCTTTCTCTTTAACAAAATAATTGTCCACTTTAATTATAATTTCACGAGCACGACTATTAATTAATTTCTTACTCATTTTAACGAGTAACAGTTAACAAAACTAAACAACAAAACTCAAGAACAACAATAAAACAGGATAACAAAAACAAAAAGCTAACAAAAATATTCGATGTGCGTAAGTGGGTAAGCGCGGACTGAACTTGCGAACGGTACCGACGGTGCGAGTTCGACTACGTCACCAAGATGGCCGCCAATCGCAATATCATCGTGCGGGGCTTATACGGCGAGTATCCATCCTTACGTCACAGAACGACACTACTACCACAATTTTTATACTGTGCTACTACGATCCGGACGAAGCGTTCTGCCTCGTGTTTTATACCGCGTACATCGAGGGACTGGAACAATTTGCCCGCGGCGGTGTTTCCATCTGACTACAATTTAAGTGTCTTCAAGGCTAGAGTGAATAGGCTCTTAATAAGTGTGCTTCACCATCAACGATTGCATCACTGCTATTGCTTACTATCAGGCGGGATTGCGGTCAAGCACTAGTTTGTAACTATAACAAAAAGGAAGATGATGATGATATATGATCTTACCTACATATATTTCGGAAGGTGAATTCCTGTACCTACTTAAAAAGGTTTAAAATGTAGTCACAATCTCATACAAGCTACAATATAAAAAATGAGAGGCATTTTTCTTAGATTGACATCTAACTGTGAACGTTCTTACAATTCTATTTTAATTATAATACTTTAATTATAAGATAGTTATGGTTAAAATAATTATGGAGCTGGCCCGCACCCGGCGCGCTAAGGAAGCGCATGGTTTTCGCATCGTAGCGTAAAAGCAAATATCGCAGTATTAAAACAATAGGTTAAACAAATTACCTGGTTATTGTTGAGCTGTAGGAACATGAGATCAACACACTTCAGTATGGACAGTGGGAACTCCTTGATCCTGTTGTTTCTAAGATTGCAATGCACCAGAGCTTCCATTTCGTTCATACTGCTCGGTAATGTTTCTATGTAGTTGTTCTCTAACGTTAACCATCTGAAATATTGACATTTTCATAGGATTTACAGCCCAAGCTTATCACATCAAAAAAAAATCAAATCAAAGCATATTTCCAGTAAACCAATTGACAGCCTCCGTGGCGTAGCAGTGCTAATATTTCTATGTACGAATATGAATATTTGCACTGGTCTGGTCGTGCCTCGGAAAGCACGTTAAGCCTTTGGTCCCCGTTGCCATATGAAAATCTAATGGCAGTCGTAGAGCCCTAAAAAGTTCAACGATTGGTCTAACTGCAATGCTTCGATATCGCCTGCGTATAGTGGAGGTCAGACAGCAGTGCTTCACGGAAAATATTGATGTTTAGCCAAAATCAGCAGTTAAGACTGGTAAAGCGGACGCCAGACTCCAAAAGCTGTAAAAAGCTTTGGATGCGAATGGGATTAATGCTGAGATGATGATGATGATGATGATTTCCAGTAAATCAATTACAGGCCTTTTGAATTGTCAAAGGGTCAGTTTGGAAAGGTGCAGCGTAAGTACCATGGAGAAGAACTAGCAAGAAACTCCATGAACAATCTTTTAAATCATAAAACTGTTACAAAATATTTGATTACATGATTGATGTTGAAATTAATGATGTGAGAAGAATGCAGAAAGGTTTGCACGTTAAAAGCGGTCGTTAGAGAAAACAAGAAAAAAATTCAGAAATTAATCTTTGGAAGTTCTGGCCTTCCAGAGGGCTTCTGACCTAATCTGGGTGACGCTTGTGTATACGAACAGCACATTCGCAATGGTTTCAACAGCCTTTGCAGGCCCTACATATGGGGCTATCCATTATCCCCCTTATTCATAAACCCTGCTTAAAGTTAACTACTGATTAGCGATTGTTTAAAAATACATTTTAGACATTTGTACATCACTTTACTTTAATCATCATTTAAGAATAAACCGCTTAAACTCTATAGTATTTCGTCATAAAGGATGATTAAAGTTAAGTGACGGATGTGAAGTGTGGGACCTACAAGTAGCTATTCCGGGTCTGGCTGACCCACAATACATACAGGAGTAATTCCTAGTGTGGGGCAAAATCACACCAACTACATCCAACAAACTACAATATATGCAAAGACTAATCCAATTGCAGCAGTATTCTGGAAATATCGCTACTTCATGTATTCTGTTAATAAATTTCTTTTCTTCACAAAATGGTCAAACCTACATAGATATTCTATTATTTGATATCAAGGTAAAGTTTAAGCTTAAAAAAATACAAAATTGAATTGAGTACCTCCTCTTTTTTTGAAGACCGTTACTAACTAGGCCAAGGTAATATCTAGAGATAAATGTGATGAAACAGTTTAACAAATTAAAGATAAAAAGTCTGTAAGTCTGAATTCAAGGTTTTATGTGTATTTCTATAAATGTAACCTTGATTAGAGTTTACAGAAGTTGGTTGTTAAGTTTTGATGACTATATGAGGTCACGTTTGTGTCTAAGAAAATAATTCTAAATTTGAAGTCATAAAAATTAGATGGATAAAAATGTCTCAGTGGGTACCTATTTACTTGCTGAGATTTAATTACTTGTACTACTTACCTACAATTCTATAGATTTAAGGTAGAAATTAAGAAAAATTTATACAATATTTTGTACATAAATCTACAGAACCTTACCTTAGTTTTGATAACTTGGTAATTTCGTCAGGTAAAGTTACCAGCTCATTGCCTCTTGCACCAAAAGTATCCAGTTTTTCCAACTTCCCAATTTCTTTCGGTATCTCCCGCAGCCCTATCCTGTTGCACCAGAACGCTTCAAGGTTCTCAAGGTCACCAATCTCCGGTATCAACACATTTAGAGGATTATAACTAATGTTTAAATTCACCAAGTTTTTTAAATGACCTATTTCCGGCGGGAGGCACGTAATATTGTTATAGTCTAGGGTCAACGTTGTCAGGTTTAATAACTGAGTTATTTCCTGAGGAACCACTGTTATTTTATTTCTATGCAAGTAAAGATGTTCGACATCGGAACAAGTATATAGTAAATCGGGTATTTCTATGATTTCAAAAGCGTTCAAACTCAGCCTGGATTTCTTTTTAATTATGGCCTGTTCAATGAGGGCCAGTATATGGTTTTCACGGATAAATTTTAATATTGCACTCATTTTTTGTATCTATTTTTGGTTACATTTCTATTGCGTTTTTGAATTTGTTGTGAATGTGACAGATGATTCCGGTTCGCAAGAATAATAAAATAAATAAACATCTGGGTCTCCATGCAAAACACGAGAGTGAGATACATAGATGCAGTTTGTACAGCAAGAGAGAGACAGAATAATAACATCGTTAGCACAACAATAGAGAACTGGAACGTTTCTTTGACATTACATAATTCATTGTGTTGCAATATCTATAAATACAATTATTACTAATCAATGAATAAAGTGATCTACAATACAATGTTGTTATAGTTCCTTACATATTTTTCTTATATTGTTGCTCAGTTTTAGTTAAAACATTATATTTAAGTATTTAATAAATTGTTTGAAACCAGAACTTATAAAGTAACAGATTGTAATGGAACGTAGCTACTGTATCGATTTTCCGCGGTAATTGTAAAAATGGCTGGCTTTTATCGCCGCTTTGATAATTAAGTGGATAAATCTATAATATCCGTAAAAAGGGTGGAATAAAATATGTAAATAGATGAATTTCATCAATGAACATATAATTTGATGTTGCGTTCAGTTAGTGTTAAATAAATGTGAAGGGATTATGAAAATGCAGTCATATGTTTTTCAATTCATATTTTTGATAATTTTAATTATACAGTGTTATATTATAGACGTTAAAGGTAAGAATTTATAAATTTTGCCTGGCCAATAGCCATCATAAATCCAAATAAACAATTTTCTTTTGTTTATACGTGCCTCAAATCAAATTTACAAATACTACATTGACCTTGATATTTACGCTAATGAGGATTAATTAGGCTTTATTCACACGCACAGGGTGTGTGAGTAAGACCTACTTCTATTCATAAATGCGTGTTGTAGAAAATGTCTACATAAAGCTGTTGTTATTTTCTTTTATTGTTGTTATTTACAGCTAAGAATGAATGAAAAAAAATACACGAACTTAAATTTATATATATTATAACTTCCCTAAACATTGTGATTAAAAATTATTTTATTATTTTGACACTGATTGACTAATCAATATGATAATGTACTAACATAATACCATCTTTTCAGCCTCCCAAAATAAAAGCTCTCATCATCTTCGAAGGTTAGGTGACGATGGCTACATCAAGTCTAAGCCATCATACCGATCTTTTCAGCCAGTATCCATCAGATATCATAAATCGACCTATCCTAGAGCTGATGACCGATCCGACTATGATATAACTTCCTATGACACGGAGTATGGTGGCGTTGTGTCGAACTTCACGTCTTCCATTTACGATGATAACCCTCAGCTGTATCCGAATCCGGAGTTCGTGTCTAGGAGTAATCAGGGTAAGTCAGACCTTTGATGTAACCTTTCATTCACCATGCAAGATTCCTGACAAAACCTGGTGGTGCGTTTATTCTAAATCATAAATTTAATTAATATAACTAACGCCTATTTGGTAAGTTATTGATGTAGTAATATTTGATTTATTCTAGTCATATTATATAAATAAATTATTATGATCAAAATGTATCTGATTAATTCCGGGCAGTAAGCTACTAAAAGTCGACAGATTTTTCGTCACAACAATCTCCTAACTTGCTTATTTTTGTAGTAATAAGCAAGACTGCAGAAAATAAAATAGATTCGGAGTCAGATTTACCAGACGACTCCCTAGCTGATGCAGATCTAAAAGAGCACAATATTATAGACAGCGTGACGTATCTGTATGGCTTCAATAACTGCCATGGAGTCCGGAACGAATGGATGATACTGGTGAGTTAATGCTGATGACATCATCATAATTATTCAGATAAAAATATAATTTTCGTCAAAAATTTAAACATATAATCCCCTAAAACAAGAAAACATTCGTGATTCCTTATCAGAAAATCCTCTGAAATCATTCAGTTATGCCCACTAGTACTCTGATGGTATGGAAACAGCAGATGAACCAGATAACCCTTCATTTTACACCAGATCTTCATCACAAGCGGCATAGCCGTGGTCCTCCTCCTCAGTGCGGTGATGTGGCTGATGTGGAGTGAGTACGCAGCTGAATTCCGTCGAAGTAGCAAGTTGTATCCCATCAATATTAACTTGTGCTGCTGTTTAGCTGCTTGCACTGTTATTTATGTGCAGGCTGTTATGGTGAGTATTGGTAAGGGTTAAATATAATTTGGTAAGATGAACGAATTCCTCATTTCTTTTCGAAGAAAACTATAGCATAAGCAGTTGTAAACACCAAAATAATAATAAACTTTCCAATTTGATGGCCATTCACAACAAGATTGGGACAACGTTATTGTTCTCTGTAAAAAGATTAAGCGTAAACATGAGTAATTAAAAACACAACTTTTCTCTTTTACTTAAACCTTTCTTTTTTTCCCAGGGCGTATCATCCCCCTCTCAATGTGAAAGGATAGCCCTCTTGCTACACTATACTCATGTATGCTGCGCGATGTGGATTGTGGCGCTAGCAGCGGCAGTCGCAGAATACTGTGCGTGTGACACTCTGCTGCCGCTGAAATATAACTACTTGCTGGCTTATGGTGTGCCCGCTGTGGTTGTTATGGTAAGAAAAACGATGATTCTAATATTTCAATGTATAGCAAGGCCTTTTCTATAAGTAGTAGCAGTAGTAGTAGTAGCGCTCTGAGTGTAGTCTGAGGCTTTTTCACCTTGCTCAGGGTGTATGTAGACTAAGGAATACTTTCCGAGCCTTAAACCTAAATCGTAGAGTGAGTTGGCTTTAGCACTCCAAAGTAAAAATTTAAATAGTTATTTATCGTTAAGTCAAAAGAGTTCTAGACAACCCAACCATACGTCACTAAAGAAATCACAAAGGTGACGGTTGCACGGATGACAGCGGGTCATGCTACCCTAAACTATCAAATATTCTCAATTAACCTTTAGCCTTAATGCTTTAGAGATAAAGGTGAAAATCTAATAAATAAATAAGATTGTAGTAGCTTGATGTGCTGTAGTCTGTGCCTATGTCTATGGTTTTCATACCAGTTCTTGTATAAATTTTAAAAACATTAACTTTCTTTTCAGTTCAACTACGCTCTTTCAATGGAGCACTATGAGATAAAGCACTACTGCTGGATGTCTATAGAAAAAGGCATGGTCATGGGTTTCATGGTACCAGCTATGATTCTAATCCTTATAAACACCGCCATTATCATATTAGGCTTGCAAAGTGTCAACAAAAAGCAAGCAGAAACACTAACAGCCAAAATACAGGAATTAGTAGACCATCACATAGCCAATTGGCCTAAATCAGATCAAATGGATGATAAAAATGGCAGTATTGACACATTAGATAATATTTACACGCCAGGCAGTAGTAGGAAGAATACGGACAGTTCAGAAACTCTGGACAAAGATTATAATGGGAGTGAAGATGATTGCCATTATGTCAACATGGCAATACCCGGAGAGAACGGTGACACTGGCAGTGAGGTGAGTTGCCAGATCAACATTTTAATAAAGTAATTTTTAGATGTTACCCAAAAAAGCAGCAATAAACAAATTATCTTTACCCATTTTAGCCCAATTTGGCTCAAGCTGCAAAGGCCTTGCACGATAAGAGTCTCCTCAATATGTTATACATGGATAATGTTTCTTGGAAATGGGGATGGAACACTGAAGGCAATGAATTAAAGACCTATTTGAACTTATGTCTTGTATTGGAACCCTTCTTCGCTATCAACTGGGTGATGGGAGTGGTTGCTATAGAAAATGCGGCGCATTGGTCTACACCCACTATTTACCTGATTCTTGTCGTTGTTATGGTAAGTTCTTTGGCATTTTGTGCAATCGTTAGGGTAAACATCGTAACTATGTAGTAGGCCCGCAGCGGTCGGTATACGGTAACTTACCGTTCGTACCAGACAGGAGTCAGATAGGAGGTCAGAAGACTGTTTCCACAACCGTATGAGTTAGACGGAATACTGCGGTGGTTTTTAGTAAGCAAGAGTCTGACAGACTCTGACGCCCACCACCCCAGGGCAGCAGGCAATCATGAGGATTTTCCACTCTGAGAATGAAAATGAACGCGTGTATGTGCATCTGGCAGTCAATGACAGACGGATGTCAAGCACAAAACGAAATTCGCTGTGAATCGCTTTCACGAAATCTTAATATGCACTTGTCGTTCGATTTTCATAAGATTTCGAAGACTTTAACGAT
Source organism: Sesamia nonagrioides (assembly GCA_017933935.1). Classification (NCBI taxonomy): domain Eukaryota; kingdom Metazoa; phylum Arthropoda; class Insecta; order Lepidoptera; family Noctuidae; genus Sesamia; species Sesamia nonagrioides. The sequence goes on along the minus strand of JADWQK010000927.1, from coordinate 77,587 downwards.
TTATTAATAATCGATTACCGGTAATTCAGGCATTACTCATTCGATTATTTAGGTTCAAATCTAAGTTTACTGGCTTCCTAGGTAGAAACATGGGTCCATTTCTTTTAGAAAAATATAACGGTTTATACATATTTCAACTACTTAACTGCTGTGCCCAGAAGACCCCTTCTTTTAAGTGCTCGATTTATTTTTTTAAATTTCAAACTGCTTTATCTTGAAATTTCACAATATATGTCAGCACATTTCCTTTATTCTTTCTTTAACTACTCAGTCTATTCTTATTATGATGAATTTCAGTACGTTTACCTTACAACGACGATATGTACAACGCTGCCAATTGTAAAGCCGAAGACCACAGCGCCGTGTTGTGAAGCTGTTATCAGTGAACCAACACTTCCGAGAAATAGGTATATAATTTTTTCATAAATTAATGGTAATGTGTCATTAATAGTCGTGGTGGCCTAGTGGTTAAAACACCAGCCTCTCAAGTATGAGTGCGCGGGTTCGATCCCAGGTCAGGCAAGTACCAATGTAACTTTTCTTAAGTTATATGTACTTTCTAAGTATATCTTGGACACCAATGACTGAAGGTGAAGGAAAACATCTTGAGGAAACCTGGACTTTATAAGTCTGAAATCGCCAACCCGCATTGAGCAAGCGTGGTGATTACGCTCATTCCTTCTCTGTATGAGAGGAGACCTGTGCCCAGCAGTGGGACAATAAAAAGGTTGATGAGGAATGTGTCACGAATATAGCCGGGATAGTCTATTGCTATGCAGACAGTTGTGTAATTTATAGAATATCATCATTATTCTGCTGATTCACAATTATTTTTTTCTTGCTAATATAGGTAATAAAATTAACTATTAATTAAAGAAATATTTTCTTACAGAACAACGGACAGTATTCCTCTGTTGGACCCCACAATTCAGCAGCCAATCGTTACTCCAGCGCCCGCAGACACCATAAGTACAATCAGCATTTAATTGATTACGGATACCATGACTTGGTTTAAACAGTTTAGGACTGATTTTTCAATCCTTAGATAAAAGGTTCGACAAGTGAAGTCGTAAATTCGACTTCACTTGTTATGGAATACGATTGAAAATCGTTCAGATGATCAGTTCTGTTTTTGAGGGTAACATGTAGGAAAAATTATTTAACACTGATTATTTTCAGATGATCGGAGTAAATAAACCAATGAGCTTGACTGAAAAAAGGACTTATTCGTCAACTGGCGGGCATCTTACTCGCGAGCGGCTAACCTTAAAATTTTAACTGTTTTTCTTTTTGTCATTAAATGTCTCTCGTATAAAAGGTACAGTCAAATAAAGACGGATAGAAAACACAATAAACGTAAATAAAATATTGCCCACGGTTTTGCTTGTGTAAAACGTGGAAGTGTTTCACGATGAATTTTGAAGTGCAGTAACCTTCAACGCGCTCTTAATGGAGATTATTCTTTTAATTTAAAGTCCTATAAAACTACTTATGTATTTAAAGTCGGTACCAATATTATACATTTTATAAGATTTATATATAGCTGACTGTACATAAACATGTCAGAGTTTCGGTCGAGCGAGTTAACGACAAAAAAAAAATGGTAAAATTGGAGGGTGCCAACTAGTGAACGCACGCGAGTTTGACGCTCGCCAGTTGACGAATATGTCAAAAAAAGACGAATGAATTTGTATTTAGTTTGTATTTATTCTATTTTTTTAGATTACATTGATTTTGAAAGAAATTGTTTCGGATGTATTTTTGGAATGGGAATAATGTAAAATAAAAGAGTTGGAAATATGAGTCAGAGAGGGATGAGTAATTTATTAAGCAACGTTGGTCTGTAAGATTTAATTGATATTCTACCAAATTATTCTGAGTATTTGTATTGGTATCACAATTGATGATTGATTTATTAATGTTGCCAAATATTATTTTTCTTTCCCCGTTTTTTTGTACGTAGCAACGTACAAAATGTGGAGAAAGAAAAAGAAACATCTTAAAACCTGTTTTTTTAGTTATATCATTGCATTAATTTAGCTACTATTGTGTAGTTACAAAATCGCTACGGGCCTGAGGCAGGATTTTGGATGCCGCAATAACTCGAGAGCGTATGTTTTTTGGTTTCCTGCTTTTTTATGATGATAATGGGTATTTTAAAAGTTAAAATAAAAAATTAAGAGCCTAAATGACGGCGATTTTTTGTCACAATGTGACTTTTTTAACTGTTATGCTATGTTTATGCGACAATGCGTAATGGTGTTGGTTAAAGCTATAATGCATGTTTTCCTAATGTCGCATAAATACAGCCTGAGCCTCGATTCATATCATTAAACATACCGCGCTGATATGAATTTAAATGGGGATGATAGTTTTTCTCTTATACAAATATTTCATATAAGAATACATCTGTCGGAGTGGTGTGAATTGAGGTTTTATTCTTAGGGCCAACTGTAATGAGGAATTGTGTCTTTTAACTTAATTATAACTAAAAATATGTCTTATTATTCATATCTAAATAGAGTTATGTAGGTACTGAACCCTGAAAAATTCAGAACAGTATGATTCTCGCCCAAGAAATGCATTTAGAATTTAATCATTAATTTAATTCAACTTATGTGATTCATAAAATGGAATTTTAATAAAAATAAGTGGTTTAGATATAGTACGTGTTATAAAAAAGTTAATTCAATCCCATTTAAAATAATATTAGATAAAATGGCGTAGTTTTGGACATTATATGCTTCTGATTTATTCCTGGGAGTTTTATGCCTATTAGTGATAAAGTATCAATAAAAGCAGTGACAAAATATAACACGCACAATAGTAAACTAATATATATCTTCTTTAGATGCTAAGTTCTATTGCTCTGATCTGCATCTGGAAAAATATAAAGAAATGAAAAAATAAGAAAAGACATATAAGAGTAATAAATTAAAATGCCACTGCTTGTATTGGTAAAAATTTCAAAGATTAGGTTAACGGACTTTACATTTTATAATATATCTATAAGGACTTTTCTACCGCAAAGTTTACTTAAATTAAGCTAGAAGTCTACATAACTATGGAATCTGATTAATAACAATAAAACAGTGACTCATAGGTCTGGTCAGAGTGCTGACAATACCTATTTTATTGATAATTCTACCTTTAAATGCGCGATATTAAATATTATTACCACGACATGGGCGCAGCAAGGTGGAACATAAGCCCCTCTTAAAATATGTCTTATAATTTAATGTTGTGAAGAATCCATAAAGACAATAATTTCTTAAAACAACACTGCCTAGGTAACCAGCTAAAATATTTATATTCTAGCTAAGCCCATGTTGAATCATATTATAATTTTGTAGTACTTGCTGTACCGAACTGTTAATTATAAGTTCGATGGTAAAACAGATTCATTCATCACCTCGTAATGACTATTGACTCGTATTAGAGCTACAGCCTATTTACAAATGCTTAGTACTTCTAAAAATGTAGTATCCTATTATGATCACGACTACAAGAAATCTTTATCAAACTTTGGAAGCTGTAGGTATTCGGTACACACCACATCTGTGCAATTAGGCCTACGAATTTGTGTAAAATTACGACAATTACTGACAACACTGCTACGGTAAAAGCTAGCGGTTAATTTTAAAAATGTTGCCAGATAAAAAACATATATTACCGAATCGGGGTAAAATATTTATTGCTAAGGTTCAAATAAAATATTGAAATTATATTACGTAAAAAAGAACTGTCTGAATTCAAATCCGTGGCCTGAATTACATATTATAATGCGTATTCATATAAATAAGTATCGTTATTGTATAAATGTTTAGTTATGTTATGTTGTTTATGACTACAATATTATCTCTGATAAAATGAAAAAAAATAATCTAACAGCAATAAAAATATCAAATCTCGTCAAAATAAAGTATAATGTTTGAAACTTACTACTTTGATTGTAGTTAAGATTTCATTCGTGATAGAAGATAGTGTGATAGCAATATTGTTGCCACGACGAGTTTTAATAAATGTTTTAAAATATCATTAACTTTTGTTTTATTTTTAGTTTTCCTTGAACATTGAATTGGTAGTCTTTATTTAATAACAAAGGCAGTATACGATTCAGACTGATTGGTAGGTAGGTGTGTACTCTGGTAAGTCTGCTAAGGTGCGTGTTAAATTGTTTTCACCTTGATAATGCCATTGATACAACCATATTCTTCTCCCAGCAAAATATAGACAGCTTCATAGTGGATAATCTCAACTCACACAAATATCCAGACTCGGAACAACTACATGTAGGGGAGAGCAGGTAGGATTCGTACACTTTTTATTCTAAGCCTTGTAAAAAAAAACGAATAACAGTTGCAAAACGATTTTAATTCCCTTGTATAGCTACATTATCAGGCTTCAAATGTAGTGGTGTCAAATTTTCAAAGAAGTAATTACCACCGAGATATAACGATTTTATCAAAAAATGGAATTCGTACGAAAGCTCCCCATACGCGGGGTAGCTTCGTACACAGCATGGGGATGATTCGTACGTAGCGAGGAGCCTTCGTACACAGATATAAAAACTAGACTTTACTGAAAATTAAACATTTATTGAGACCCTCAAAGACAAAAAACATCTTTATAATCTAGATTTCTACTAATTAGGTTAACAAATTTTAATTGTAATCAATAGGTAAGTCTTTTATTGCACATTATACTCAAAGAGATCATTTTCGAATTTAAAGATGCTGGTTGTTCAGAAACAACAGTGTTGTATAGAAACCACGTCCGATATATAAACTGTCCCTTCATCTTTAATATCGGGAAAAATACATTTCTATGTCTCTGGTTCTGGTCCCTGTTCTTTCTCATAAAAGAAATTTTGTATTCTGTGGGACTGTATTTGATTTTTACCTACCCAACATAATGTTTCACAGATTTTTCCTCTCAAACTTCTCAAACACGAAGCTGCCTTTTTATGTTTTCTGCCATAACCGGTACTTTCTTTTCAGCATCAGATCCGTCAGACAACTCGTCGCCAGGAGAACAAGAACTTTCTCCTAAACTTATTAAATCATCTTCATCTTCGCTATCAGTCTCAATTGAGTCCTTTTGTCTTTTTTGTTTTTTATTTTGTATTTTTATCTATTCTCTTTTTCTCTGACACCAACTTTAAAGCTTGTTTCATTTCCTTAGCCCTCTGTTTTGCTTATGCTTATTTTTTACTTTGGTTTATTCTATATCTTCCGGTCTATTTTTTTTCAGGAGTATCCGTATATATTCTAGATATTCTGGGTGTTTTTCCTTTTTGGTCTTATCAAGAGTACTTCTATCCACTTTTGGATATGGACGAATAATTTTTGGCGTTATCATTCCCACACTTGAGGTAGATGGTAAATCAGCAGGGAGACGTAGGCCCTGACATCGATGGCGCTGATCTTGGTGAGAAGAACTTCGGAATCCATAAGATGTCGCTGCACTGGTATTCTAGGGTTTTCTGAGACTTAAATTTGAGTTTCGTCTACGAAAACTCTCCACCCAATCTTTACCAGCCATTACATTATAATTCCAGCTAGGTGGATAATATAGATTACTTATTTGCTTTCGCAAGTTCATAAGCCAGTCTCCTCACTTGTCAAAATTGTCAATCAATGGTGCATTTTGGAGTAGTCTAAGATGTACTTGTTCAAAAGAGCCTCTTCTGCGAGTGAACACTTGATTTGACGCGCACTTTGAACTGTAACACGCACTGGAGTATTACCTTCCTTTTGAGCTTCTTTGTGGTATTTTGGCTTTCAAGTGTCATTGGTTTAAGTTCATGTTTTTGAGCGGCCATCCTAATCAATTTTTTTTTTCAATACTTCCTACATTGCAGATTTCATAGCCTCTTCATCTGCATACCCTGTTCTGGTCCCCTTTTTAGGGTTCCGTACCTCAAAAGGAAAAAACGGAACCCTTATAGGATCACTTTGTTGTCCGTCTGTCTGTCTGTCTGTCTGTCTGTCACCACCCTTTACCTCAAGAACGCGTGGACGTATCAAGCTGAAATTCACATGAAATACTCGGGTCTATTGTCCCTTTAAGCTGTGAAAATATCAAACTTCTAAGCCAAGCCAATCAAAAGATACAGCCGATATGTCGATATTTTCAACAAATTTTCGACACTCGCAAAGGAATCAAAACCTACAGGATACTTCCTGTAAACTCAGAATCTTGAAATTTGGCATGAAGGATTGTCATATAATGCAAATATAGGAAAAATTGCGAAAATCACATTTTTTTAGTTATATAACATAATAAACATATTTTAATAAAATGGAACTTACTACCTTATTTCTCACGAACGAATAAAGTTATCAAATTGAAATTTATACCAAATACCTAAGTCTATTGTCCCTTTAAGCTGTGAAAATATCAAACTTCTAAGCCAAGCCAATCAAAAGATACAGCCGATATGTCAATATTTTCAACAAATTTTCGACACTCGCAAAGGAATCAAAACCTACAGGATACTTCCCGTAAACTCAGAATCTTGAAATTTGGCATGAAGGATTGTCATATAATGCAAATATAGGAAAAATTGTGAAAATCACATTTTTTCAGTTATATAATATAATAAACATATTTTAATAAAATGGAACTTACTACCTTATTTCTCACGATCGAATAAAGTTATCAAATTGGAATTTATACCAAATATCTAGGTCTATTGTCCCTTTAAGCTGTGAAAATATCAAACTTCTAAGCCAAGCCAATCAAAAGATACAGCCGATATGTCGATATTTTCAACAAATTTTCGACACTCGCAAAGGAATCAAAACCTACAGGATACTTCCCGTAAACTCAGAATCTTGAAATTTGGCATGAAGGATTGACATATAATGCAAATATAGGAAAAATTGCGAAAATCACATTTTTTAGTTATATAATATAATAAACATATTTTAATAAAATGAAACTTACTACCTTATTTCTCACGAACTAATAAAGGTATCAAATTGAAATTTATACCAAATACCTAGGTCTATTGTCCCTTTAAGTACCACTGGACCTAACTTCGGAATGTTTTTCTATGAATTATTTATATTTCGTCTGCAATTTAAATTTAAAAAAAAATCTTAGTTCTAGAAAATTTTGCATTATTGTAATAAGCGCCCTCTATTGTTGTGTAGTTTTACTATTTTCTTGTAGAGATGTAGTAATGTTGTTTATCGATTTAGTTATCGATAATACTTATTAAGATGAATACATTTTGTTGTATTTTATTGACATTTAAAATATAGCTAAATAAACTTAAATATTACTATATTTCAAGTTTATTTATTATTAACTCTATTTAAACATAATCATATCATATTAATAAACAAAATTGAATGAACAATTACTATTCATTTATCTAGGTTTTTGTTATTTTTGGTTTCCGAATAAAAATAATGTCGTAGGGAAAAAGTGGATACGATTTGTCCAGATAGACCGTAGAGAAGAAAATTGGCTTCCGTCTCATTCGTCGAAATTATGCTCAATGCATTTTAAAAGAGAAGTTATCTACTTTGGAAAGACTTGTCGATCAATTTAAAAAAAAAAAGAATCGGTACCTTGTATTAGAAATGAAATAGTAAGTTATTAATTTCAGTACTTTTCTACTTAACCGTAAAATTGGAATAAAATTTACGGTTAAGTGGATAAGTACATAGATTATGTAGCGGCAGCGGTGAGGTTTGTGAAAACTTAGGTTTATACTGTTGAGGGTTTTAATTAAAACGATGTGTTGCGTTATTGAATCATTAAATTATGTATTCGCCATCTTATAAACAATATTCTAGGATAGGGGAAAGGGAACAATACTTTTTGTAAAACCAATCACAGAGAAGAATTGCTATGACGTGTCGTATGATGTCGTTCTCTGCCACGAGATGTCGCCTTCAGTTGCTTTGTGTGAACTTTGTGGTATGAGTTCTCAACATGCCCCCGGCCTTGGAAGCAGTGGCTTTCAATGGTCTTCAGGCAATGCATCGACGTCCTGTATTAGAGGACAAATCTTGGTGTATGCGCGTCTCACCACCCCCGATGACGTCTGTATATCAGCCACACGGGATATGCCATCCTTTCCTGGGATAGTGCTTAGGATACGTCCCAACTGCCACTTCAAAGGTGGAAGGTTATTGTCCTTTATAACCACTAAGGAGTTTGGTTTGAGCTCGTCCTTATTCGCCGCCCACTTTGTCCGCACCTGCAGCTCGGAGATGTATTCCTTCGCCCATCGGTTCCAGAAATGTTGGCGAAGTTGTTCTACTCTCTGGTATCGCCGGAGACGAGTAGCTGGAACATCATGTAGGTCGTCGCCGGCTGGCGCAGTTAGTGGTCGGCCAATGAGGAAGTGACCAGGAGTGAGCGGGGAAAAATCATGAGGATCGGAGGAAAGAGGAGACAGAGGTCGGGAATTTAGTACGGCTTCTATTTGAGCCAATACTGTGCTGTACTCTTCGAACGTCAGGTGCGCGTTACCAATCACACGACGAAGATGGTATTTACTCGACTTTACTCCTGCTTCCCACAAACCACCAAAATGCGGAGAATAAGGGGGAATGAAATGGAAGTTAATATTTTGACTAGATGCGAATTCTAAAATATCACTATTGCAAGTACTTAAAAATTTTGAAAAATCATTCATCACACCTACGAAATTACGACCATTATCAGAGTATATATCTGCAGGCTTACCACGGCGAGAAATAAATCTTTTTAAAGTACATAAATACGCTTCACTGGAGAGGTCACTGACTAACTCCAGGTGAATAGCACGGGTCACGAAACAAATAAAAAGACAAATGTACCCTTTAATAATCTTAGCACCCCTACCTTTGCGGTTCAAAATGAGCACTGGCCCAACGTAGTCCACCCCACACCGAACGAAAGGAAGACTAGGGGTTACTCGCTCCCTAGGTAAGTTACCCATCAGAGGGCTAAGCGTCTTACCTCTAATGCGAGTACAGGTAACACAACTATGCACTACCTGGCGAGCCAAATTCCTACCCCCAACAGGCCACCACGATTCCCGTAAATGAAAAAGTAATGCCTGCGGAGCAGCGTGGAGGAGCTGAATGTGCTCATGACGAAATAATAAATTGGTAAAATGATGTTTACTATCAACTAATATTGGATGCTTTTAACCGTAAATAAATTCATCGGAATTACATAAACGACCACCTACGCGCATCAGTTTGTGATCATCTAAAAACAAATTCAATTTAAACAAACAACTTTTACTTTTAACTGTTGCATTATTAGATATTGCTTTGTATTCAACTGGATATGATTCCATTTGACAAAATCGAGCTAATGTTTTATCAGCCTGGTCTAGTTCGTATACGCTGAGGGCGCCTGTACGCTTATTATTTTTACAACGACTGTTATTTATAAAACGTAACATAAAGGCAGCCGCACGCCTCATACGTTTAAATTGAGAGAACCGATGAAAGGGAAACAAAGATCTTCTTCTTCTTCCTCAGCCTATAGATGTCCACTGCTGGACAAAGGCCTCCCCCAAGGCTTTCCACGATGACCGGTCTTGTGCTGCCCGCATCCATCGGCTTCCCGCGACCTTCACCAGGTCATCGGTCCACCTTGTTGGGTCTAAAAATGAACATGGATAAGACGAAGATCATGTCGAACTCTCATGTCGCACCCACTCCAATTGTAGTTGGTTGCTCTGCACTCGAAGTTGTTGACGAGTATATATACCTGGGACAGAAAGTCCAACTAGGTAGGTCCAACTTCGAGAAAGAGGTGTCTCGGCGAATCCAGCTCGGTTGGGCAGCGTTCGGGAAGCTACGCCACATCTTCTCGTCGTCCAAGATACCACAGTGTCTCAAGACGAAAGTCTTTGACCAGTGTGTGTTGCCAGTGATGACTTACGGAACTGAAACGTGGTCGCTCACAATGGGCCTCATACGAAGGCTCAGAGTCACACAAAGGGCAATGGAAAGAGCTATGCTAGGAGTTTCTCTGCGTGATCGAATCAGAAATGAGGAGATCCGCAGAAGAACCAAAGTCACCGACATAGCTCTGCGAGTCGCTAAACTCAAGTGGCAGTGGGCAGGGCACATTGCTCGTAGAACCGATGGCCGATGGGGCAGCAAGGTTCTGGAGTGGCGGCCACGTACTGGAAGACGCAGCGTAGGGAAACAAAGATGATTCATAACAATCCTGAGCTACGACGGTAGTGACGCATGACCTGACCTCAGGCAACTCGCGATGTTTGAACGAGTCCGAACCTCTATGATCGTTTATTGAGAAACTAGGGTCGCGAAGAAATTCCGGACCCTCCCACCACAAGATAGACGAAGACAGTTCTTCCAATCGAGCGCCACGTGAAGCCAGATCCGCAGGGTTATCTCCACTACGTACATGACGCCACGGGACGTCCGGCGTAAGGTCATGAATTTCTGCGATCCTATTTTGAACAAATGTCTTAAGTTGGTTAGCGTTCATGTGCATCCACCCTAAGACAATCGTGGAATCAGTCCAAAATACTACGCTTTTGAACGTACAACGTAATGAGTTACGTACTTTGTCATACAGACGAGCACCTAATAAAGCCCCACAAAGTTCGAGACGTGGTATACTAATAGGTTTTAAAGGCGCGACCTTTGTTTTTGAAAGTAATAATCGAACCGATACTGTTAAATCATTATTAACTGTGCGAATATACAAACACGCGCCGTACGCTGTCCGAGATGCGTCGCTAAAAATGTGTAACTCGATATACATAGGCTGTGTACCTATAGCGTGGCGCGGTATATGAATAGTGTTTAGCGCTTGCAATGAAATAACAAACCGGTTCCACGCGCGCACTGTGTCACCAGGAACGTCATCATCCCAACCTATTTTTAATAACCACAATTGTTGCAAAAGAACCTTTACAACAATTATAACAGGACTTAATAAGCCGAGAGGGTCAAATATTTGTGAAACGTTTGATAAAATAGACCTCTTAGTAACAGCCTTGTTGTTTATAATATTAATTTGAGAATTAAAATAAAGGTTGTCGCTTGCGTTATGCCAACCTAACCCTAAGGTTTTAGTACTAACATTTTCATCTAAACTTAAAAGTTTAAATTGACTAGACGACTGGTCTTTGTGTTTAAAATTAAATATCCACTTTCTAAGTGGAAAGCAACCCGACTGCAGCGTCTTCAGAGTTTTATCGCATAGATCTAACAATTTAATTTTATCATCTAATCCTGTAATGTAATCGTCGACATAAAAATCCTCTTTTATAGCTCGCGCGACATCAGGATCAGGAGATTCAGATGCTAATTGTTTTAGGCACCTAACGCTTAGAAAAGGCGCGGAGGCGGTTCCATACGTCACGGTATTTAATTGATATATACCTAGAGGCTTTGAGGGATGGTCACGCCACAGAATCATTTGCAACCTGCGCTGACCCTCATCCACTAGACATTGCCGGTACATCTTCTCCACGTCGGCGCATGCGACGTACTTATGCTGCCGAAAGCGGAGAAGAATTGCAATAAGATCACCCTGTATAGGAGGACCAACTAGTTGCAAATCATTCAGTGATTTACCCGAGCTCGATGGTGCGCTTGCATCAAACACCACGCGCAACTTGGTGGTGGTGCTGAGCTCACGGAACACGCCATTATGCGGCATGAAATAACACGGGGATTCATAGAAATCTACCTGTGTCATATGGCCTAAACTAAGATACTCCTTTAAAAAGTTAGAATAAAGCAGTTTATATTCAGGCGATCGCTGCAGACGTTTTTCTAATGCAAAAAACCGACGTTCTGCTTGTGAATAAGATTCTCCCAAGGTATCAGGTGACTGATGGAGTGGAATGTGCACGCAGAATCTCCCCTCGCTATTTCGAGTAGTAGTGCGAACAAAGTGAGCTTCGCATGCACGTTCTTCCTTAGTCTGTGCGTCTCTGACCTTAGGCAGTTCCTCAATTTCCCAGAACAATCGAAGTTGCATATCTAACGAATTACTAATATTGCAATGAATTGGCGCATCTTTGCGCGTATAATTAAATAAAGGTCCGGAAATAATCCAGCCTAGTTTGGTATTCTGTAGAAACGGACCACTAGACAAACGAAACTTACCGTGTTCTAACAGATCCCAAAACCTATCTGCGCCAATCAAAATGTCAATATTTTTATTGTCTAGAAACTCCGGATCGGCCAACCGTATGTTGTCTGGAATACAGACTTGCGCGCTTAATTTACTGACGGCAGGCAACGACGCCGTAATCCTAGACAGCACATAACAATTAATGCGCGTAGTAAATGAATTATCGACGAAGGATTTGATAACGATATTACACGATTGCGTACTATGTACTACCGAATCACCTACGCCTCGAACTTCGTTTGTGGACTGTACTAATGATACGTTTAAGAGTTGACATAATGACTTAGAAATGAAACAGCGCTGGCTTCCATTGTCCAGGAGTGCACGCGTTTTATGGTAATTACCGTGTACATGCTACTTCAACGATGGCTGTTGACAATAACACGGACAGCGTACCTATAGATTTACACGATTGCCTTTGCATGTGTGCCTTGTTTACCTGTATAGAGAGTGCAGAGCCTGAGGCGGCTGGCGCGGTCGCGGGGAGGTGCGCATGCGCATCTCTCATATTAGCGCGCGACGCCTCAGTGTTCGTTGTGGTATGCAAAGTAACCGAACTGTTAGCGTTATTATTGTGCAATAATGAGTTATGTTTTTGATTGCAGTGTCGACAAGGCCCAAACTTACATTTGTTTATGGAGTGTTTCGAACGTAAACAATTGTCACATAAGTTATGCTCGCGTACCAGTTTAAGCTTTGTACTAGCCCCGCACGATGATATTGCGATGGAACCTTGTCACAATAACAGCGTTGTGACGTCATCTGTCACACAAAAGGACAGCTAGCAAAAGAATGTTAAATGCAAAATTAATATTAGGGTTAAGGGTTTATTTGTATTTTATAATTTTATTACACTCTTTATAAAGAGTGTATGTATAAATTAATATTAGTGTTAAGGGTTTATTTGTATTTTATAATTTTATTACACTCTTTATAAAGAGTGTATGTATAATAAAATTAATATTAATTTTGCATTTAACATTCTTTCGTAGGTATACCTACTCACCCATATTCTGACAAATAAACTTTCATTATTAAGAATTTCAAGGAAATAATTTTTGTAGACGTAAGAAAAATATACTTATTCGTATATCTTTCTTACATGTATACTATTTTTTTCTAACTACATTTCTGTTAATTTGCGAGCGGGAATTGAACCAGAGTCCACTGTGTAGTAGTCATGTTTTAATTACTACCTACATCTATCAGCTTATAAATAAAACCAGGATAATATGTAAAAAAATGTATATAGTCTTCCGAATCATAACTGCTTCTGTGTCTGTCGTTTCCGATTCACTATCGTCGCCGTATTTATGACAAATAACTCGTCAGTTATTCGATCTTTATTCCAGTATTTATTCCTCTTCAAGCCGTTTAACATGATTGACTTCCTTTCGCCAGTCATCTGGAGTTATTGACGCCAACGACTCCAACGTCAGAGCTTCAATGCGACTTTCCAACTGCTCCACATTCTTTTCTGACACCCTTATCTTTACCAGGTTCCAGATGTACTCAATGGGGTTGAGGTCGCAGTTGTAAGGTGGTAATCTAACGACTTCATGGCCATTGCCAGCTAATAAATTGTCAATTTTATAATTTTTCGGCGGTCTGTGCCGTTTAATAGGCTATTTGACAGTATTCAATTATTTGTGATTTTTTGCTTTAATTGCATAAAATGAGGGTTCTTTATATCATTTACAAGAGTTTTAATAAAAAAATAATAACAAATATTATATCCAAAACACAAAAATATGTTTGGCTTTTTGTTTCTCGCGCCACACATTGTGAAACGATCCGGATTGGCTAATGTCGCGATGACGTCATACGCGCATTATCGCTTGTTTTCGGCAAACTTATAAACTGTTTTTCGGGGGTTTTTATCGATTTATTTGTACAACCCAGTACAGCACACCACTTGTAAACCATTTTATTAGATAACAACAGCAAAAAATAATTAAAAACAAACACCACTGAGAACCGAAAACCGCTTGTGACGTCACTTACCAGGCGCAACGCCATATTACTGATTATATCGTTTTCGCGGCTTATTTGAATTTTGAATTTTTATTTGCATATTTCTTACGAAATACGTATTTAAAATTTAAAAAAAATACTTTGGGTGAACTTCTTAACCGCAACCAAGTAATTTAAGATAAAATTATAAATCTGTCAAATAGCCTATTAATAAATACAGTTCAGGTTTTGTAGTGTCGTTGGGAAAGTCTCAACAATCAACTGTTTTTTATTGTTCATACTTGGTGGCCTATTCTCATCCCTACTGTGATAAGGGGCGTTGTCCATCACAATTTTAGAGTTGCGTGGTATGTTGGGTACTATTTTTTCTGTAAGCCACTTGGTGAAATTCTCAGCATTCATTTGATCATAGTAATCCCCCGTTTTGGTGTCTGCTTTAAACATTAAAAGGGCATTGTCAACAAAACCGCTTTAACTTCCCGCGTGAACTATTATCCATCGGCGGCCGGGACTGTCGTTCCGTCTCACTCCATCGGTTGTTGTTTGCCAACATTTTTCTACCGTGTAGTGTGCATGTATCCACGTTTCGTCGAGATAAATAACGGGTCTTTTGTTATTACCAAGCGAGTCATTTTCTTTCATACGTCGTAAATATTTAGCCCTCCACGCTTGAATTTAGGGTCTTTGAATTAGGGCGTCTTTTTTGGTAGCATCGTTTAAATTAGTAGCCTAAATCACATTTAATTATTTTTCTTAATGTAGTTTCACTACCAGTATAATTAAGGTCTACTTTTGAAGCCGCCAAGATTTTGCGCATTGTGGGTATTTCTCTCCTCACCGTACACATTAAATCTATAATATTTCTTAAAGCTGTTATGGAAAACCCGTTGAAATATTTCTTCTTTTGTCTTTTTCCTTTAGTAGGAGTTCTCATTTTGCTGCCACTGGCTGTTGCTGACTCATGCTCTCGTCTCAATTTCGTCACAGTATTTTTTGCAACGCCTGTGGCACATGCCACACACTCCGTGACTTTGATAGAATTTTGCAAAATATTTTTAATAACTGTAAGCAGTTGCTTCGGTATTAAAATGTCCGAAGCACTTTTTAAAGCACGGTTTATACTTTCAAGAACTAACTTACAATCCTCTTTCTCTTTAACAAAATAATTGTCCACTTTAATTATAATTTCACGAGTACGACTATTAATTAATTTCTTACTCATTTTAACGAGTAACAGTTAACAAAACTAAACAACAAAACTCAAGAACAACAATAAAACAGGATAACAAAAACAAAAAGCTAAGAAAAATATTCGATGTGCGTAAGTGGGTAAGCGCGGACTGAATTTGCGAACGGTACCGACGGTGCGAGTTCGACTACGTCACCAAGATGGCCGCCAATCGCAATATCATCGTGCGGGGCTTATATCTAAGTCGGATTCGATAAACTCTTTACACGTATACAGTGGATGATTTGCGTTACATTTTACGCACGTTAACTTACCGCGTTGTTTATTCGTTTTATTCGGTTCGCTAGAAACATTGCAGTGAGACTTAATATGATATGTTGCTGTCAGTGCTTTGAGCTTCTTTGTTATGTGAATGCTGCAATGCCTCGAGCATGTCTGCTTTGTTACGCAAAAAGTTAATTAACACATCCACCGATAAACGTTTAAAATTATTGCCGTTTGGATTCGGGAACAATGTGCACTTATGAGACCCCCATTCTCTTTCGGTGATTTTATCTAACTTTGACACCATAATATTAATAATTAAACTATCCCAGTAGTCTGTAGGCTCACCCAGGATTTTAAGTGCCCGTAAATTCTTCAAAATACTGTCTATTAAATTTCTAAGTGAAGCAGGCGACTCTTTACTTATGGAATTTATATTTAATAGTGACTTAATGTGGTGATCAACTAAAAGTCCGCAATTATTGTATCGATTGAGCAACAAGTCCCACGCAACCTGATAATTATCAGACGAAAATTCTATGGAATGTATGACCAGTTCTGCGCTGTCCTTTAAGGACGATTTGAGATAGTGAAACTTTTGAATATTGGAAATACCTTTAGAATTATGAACTAGTGAGGTAAATGTGTCTCGGAATTCCAACCAGTGCTCATAGGAACCGTCAAATGTAGGCATGGAGATAGTGGGTAACTTGACAGCATGTATTGACGGGTCGTGATTATGAGTATGTTATGATTTGGAGCAGTCAGCAACCTCACCAATGTTCGTCATCAATTCAGCTAATGATATTAAACTATAGTAACTATCTTCAAATTGTTCTCTTTGGATTAATTGTTCGTCTAATTCACTATCTGACACTATTTCTTCTATTTTAGTTTGAATGTCGTTAAATTCTGAAAATAACGTAGTACATCCTTGAACCCTCAATTTTAAATCAATGCGTTTTTGATTTAGAAAGTCATGATCGCAATCTTTTATAGACTCTAAATATCTGTTAAATTTGGTAAGCCTGCCCTTAATAATACCACGTTTTCTAACCAAATCGCGAACTAACTCACTGCTTTCTACACTTAGTAAAATAGGAGATTTGTCACGGGATCTAGCAGAATCAATAGGCATTTTGGTGGTCAGTGGAAAGAGGAGTACTCACGGTTTACAATCGTCAGATCAATCACACACGCCACTGATGCTAGCAACGTCACCAGGTTGTAATTGACTGGAAATCTGAAAATCCGAGACTACAATGCGGCAATTTCACTGAAATAAGAGCACAAGCACACTATAGTACCAAATAGAACTCAGAAGAGATGGAAAGGAGTAAGGATTGGCCCCACCGATTGCGTATGATGTCCAATAAAACCTTGTGCGGCGTTTTCTTCTCGATCCGCCACGTGCTAGGATTTCAACCAAAAGTCGCTCGGCGATCTCGTTGGTATCAATATCCCAATGTTCAGTTCGAAGGTCCAAAATGTTCGGTTCGAAGGTCCAAAATGAAGCGGCAGCGGTGAGGTTTGTGAAAACTTAGGTTTATACTGTTGAGGGTTTTAATTAAAACGATGTGTTGCGTTATTGAATCATTAAATTATGTATTCGCCATCTTATAAACAATATTCTAGGATAGGGGAAAGGGAACAATACTTTTTGTAAAACCAATCACAGAGAAGAATTGCTATGACGTGTCGTATGATGTCGTTCTCTGCCACGAGATGTCGCCTTCAGTTGCTTTGTGTGAACTTTGTGGTATGAGTTCTCAACAGATTACATAACTTATTTATAATGAAATATATTCATAAAATATGTAGGTACGTATATGTAGTACAATGATTGCGAGCTACTTTGTGATTTTGAGGATTCCGTACCTAAAAGGTAAAACGAACCCTATTCATGAGACTTCTCTGTTCGTCTGTCCGTCTGTCACCAGGCTGTATCTCATAAACCGTAATAGCGAGATAGTTGTAATTTCCAGAGATTGTGTTAGTATTTCTGTTGCCGCTATAACAACAAGTACTAAGAATAAAAATAATAAAATATTTAAGGGGGCTCCCATACAACAAACGTGAATTTTTGCCGTTTTTTGCTCCATATTAATAACGGAAACAGATAGACGCTTAAAATGTTCACAGAATATTTGGTATAACCAAATATTCTGTGAACATTTTAGGCGTCTTAATTTTATTATTTTATTAAGCTTATTAATATTCAAATTACAAATAAATAATTAAAATAAAATAAATACTGAAGGCGGGCTCCCATACAATAACCGTGATTTTTTTGCCGTTTTTAAAGATAATGGCGTACGAATCTTGTAAAGGTCTTGCTCCAGCAGACTACCATTTTTGTCGTGATTTGGACAATTATCTACGTGACAAGAAGTTTTCTTCCCAGGAGGCAGTTCTGCTTTCACACAGTTTGTGCAGTCTAGATCCTCAGAGTTCTATCACAAAGGCATAAACGACCTTCCTATATATTGATTATAAATGAATTATTTAAAAATTAAAAAAATAAGCAATTATTTAGATTTTCAGTACTAATCGGCAATTTTAAACTTTAACGCCTATTATATTAAAAGAATTATATAAATAAGAAACTTGTGAACTTGAAATTACCCATAATTATTCTGCTTCCTAATTTTTTGTTTCAAGCTATCATAATGCGAAAAAACATCGTCGTAGTAACTTCTTTGAATATTATCGATAACTTTATATCGAAATGATACAAACCCTACCACAGTTTTTTGCATTGCCATTTAAAAATATTTGCATACAAACGTGTAAAAAGAATAATTTTGCTAAAAACGAAATGCAAACGAAAATTGCAAAACAAAATGCGCTTTATGGCCTAAAAGGTCTATTACACTCAAAATCGCAATAAACTGAGCGTTAAAATAATTCGTAAGCATAAAACATCTAAAATGCCAATAGACGGTGTCACGGTAAATGAATAGTAGCGAATAAAATTCTAAAACAGTTTTTGTTTGTACAAGACAAGTTTCACTTAATTTATTTACTTTTCAATATTTATTTACCCGATTTGAACTATACTAGGGTATTAAATCGGATCTGGCAACATAGACCACACTGGCCACCTACCGGGCAATAGCTGAATATATTTTATATAAACTTATTTCATTTTTACTATTTGATGTCTCCAATTGTCGATCTAATTTTGCTATATTGTACTAGATGGCGGAACTGGGCCATGGGATCACAGTTTTTCTATGCCATTTTGACACATCTCTATATATCATAAATCGCTTTGCCTACAAGGTACTTCCCGTGAACTCAGAATCTTGAAATTCGGCACGAAGCAACGTTATATTATAGTACAGACAGATAACGGAAAATTTGTGAAAATGATAAATTTGAAGTTACATAAAATATTATTTTTGCTTACATGACATAAAATATTTTTTTAATAATTATAAACTTACTACCTACCCTTTTTCACATGAACGCGTAGAGATATTAAAGTTGAAATTCATATCAAACACTTCTTAAATCTAATTGCCTCTAAACTGTGAAAAAATCTAAATCAATGCTAGTATTATAAATGCGAAAATAATTCTGTCTGTCTGTTACGCTTTCCCGCCTAAACCTCTCAACCGATTTTGATGAAGTTTGGCACAGACAATCTTTAGACCCTGAGAAAGAACATAGGCTACCTTTTATCCCGGAAAAAATTGATGTTCCCGAGGGGAATTTAAACAGCGCGATCTAACCTAACTCCACGCGGGCGAAGCCGCTGGCGGAAAGCTAGTACGTCATAAATTGTAAACCGCTACGTTTGTACAGCGGAACCCTCGGTGTGCGAGTCCGACTCGCATTTGGCCGGTTTTTTTTATACATATATTCGCGACATAGTTCTGAAATTATACAATAATGAGAGTTTTAGCAACAAACCTTAGTAAATTTCATACCACTTCTTGATTGTTTAGGTTCGTACATACATCGGGGTGGATTCGTACAGTATGAATCCACCCCACCTGCAACTGTTCGAAGGTACCCCAACTTAAATTTTATAAAAACTATACCAAAATAAAAATCGCCTTCTTGTTAATCCCCAAACTCACGTTAAAAAAGCAAATTACAACATTAATTCATTATGCATATTAAATAACTTATAGGCTTCTGTACGAATGCTCCTGTTGTACGAATCCTACCTGCTCTCCCCTAGGTCATACAAATATTTGCTCCGTGTGGGAATCGAACCCGCGATACGCAGCGCAGCAGTTACTAGCTTAACCACTGCGCTAACCGTGCAGTCACAATTGGATTAGATACGAACAAGAGTTGAACTTCTACTGTTTATTTACCACGATTACCTGTTCTTTTATCTAAACGATCTGCAAGTTCCTGGGGCAGTCAGAAGGGCACGTCTATATTAACCCTTTAAGCGCCGACACCGTAATATTACGGGCTCTGAAATCTATGACCAAATCGCCACACTCGTATAATTAGGTACGTTATTTTATTTAAAAAAATATCATAGTGGCTAGGTTGACTAAGAAAGGTCCGTTTCTACTTTCTAGCCTCTGTTTTAATTAAACACGAAATGTTTGGGGCAGACGAAAGAGCCTGTGTATAAGCGAGGACCGTTCGATGAAGTCTGGTAGAAGCTGGCTTGTTCGGAAGAGTGGCTTGCAACCGTTGTTGAAGAAAGAACATAGAAATGCAGGTAAATATGGAGATTGGACCTACGCCCAGTGGCAACATGTATTCTCTGACGAGACCAAGGTTAATTTGATTTCATCAGATGGAAGGCAATACGGGAAATGAATCAAAGATTCACAAAAATGCAGGTGAATCATAGCGGTGGAACCATTATAAAGTGAAGTTCATGTCCTGGACGTGGAGTGGGACCTCTGAGGAAAGTTTAGGGTAACTTAGATCAACATCAATATAAGGCAATATTAGAGGAAACTATGCTTCCCTGTATGAGGAAATGTCGTGGTGGTCTAGTGGTTAAAACACCAGCCTCTCAAGTATGAGTGCGCGGGTTCGATTCCAGGTCAGGCAAGTACCAATGTAACTTTTCTAAAGTTATATGTACTTTCTAAGTATATCTTGCAATGCCTGAAGGTGAAGGAAAACATCTTGAGGAAACCTGGCCTTTAAGTCTGAAATCGCCAACCCGCAGTGAGCAAGCGTGGTGATTACGCTCAATCCTTCTCTGTATGAGAGGAGACCTGTGCCCAGCATTGGGACGATAAAAGGTTGATGCTGATGCTTCCCTATATACTGAGGAACATCTCCCTGTTATATGGACGTTTCCGCTTGATCACTACTTTAGATGAACTTAACAGTCAGCCGGTATCAGTGCTAGATTGGCCAGCAAATAGGGCCAGACCTCAACCCAAACAAGTACCTTTGGCATGAAATCAAGAAACAAGTTGCTAATTGTCGTATCACAACTTTAGATGAACTTAATGAAGCTTTTTGTGAGGCATGGCAATTCCTGTCGAAACATGTCACAAGATTAAAATGTCTATGCCACATCGGTGTCAAGCAGTTACTACTAACAAAGGTTTTGCTACTGGGTACTGATTTTACCCGTAATACAATAAAACTTAAAGAAATGGAAATACTGCAGATTATTAGTTTTGTTTGTCTCTTAACCAAGATATACCTACTTATAAAGCACATATAACTTAGAAAAGTTACTTTGGTACTTGCCTGACCTGGAATTGAACCCGCACACATTCTTGAGAGGCTGGGGTTTTAACCACTAGGCCACCATGATGCCTGAATGAATGCGAACAACTAACCAACATATTTTAGTCGGTCATGTCTTCATTTATTATGATACAACTTACTTCTGACTAATCGATGCGTCACATAGGAAGCATGACGTTGAAGGATCATTAAGGTGAATAAAACGTAGTTTATAGTTTACGATATTTATAAAATATTATTTATTCACGTCATTTTCTTGCAATAATAGTATTTATGATCATTTCGACGAGATGAAATATAGCGAGGTCTTCATCGTGTCCCATCACTGGCTTACTTGATATCAAGTAATTGGCGCTGGGTGCGTAACAATATTTTCTGGCGTTTTTGTTTCTATTGAAAATAAAACAAACAAGAACTTATTATGTGTGAAAAAGTTATAAATATGGTTGATAACAGGGCAAATTTCCATAAAAACAAAATAAAAGGTCTTGTAAAAGTCGTAAATTTATTTTATACTGTGATTACTTCTAATCAAGTAGTGGCGCTGAGGGCACGAAAATCTCGAACTTGTATAGAAGTGATTGGCGTTCAAAAGGAATGTCTATGCCACATCGGTGTCAAGCAGTTACTACTAACAAAGGTTTTGCTACTGGGTACTGATTTTACCCATAATATAATAAAACTTAGAGAAATGGAAATACTGCAGATTATTAGTTTTGTTCAAGTCTCTTATCCAAGATATACGTACTTATAAAGCACATATAACTTAGAAAAGTTACATTGGTACTTGCCTGACCTGGAATCGAACCCGCACACTCATTCTTGAGAGGCTGGGGTTTTAACCACTAGGCCACCATGATGCCTGAATGAATGCAAACAACTAACCAAAATATTTTAGTCGGTCATGTCTTCATTTATTATGATACAACTTACTTCTGACTAATCGATGCGTCACATAGGAAACATGACGTTGAAGGATCATTAACAAATAAAACAATCAATTTTCTCTTATATCGAGTGTATTTCTGGATAAATCGGTTACAAAATACTTATCCAACGCCCGCCATGTATCGAGCCGCAGCTCAAGCTTACATCCTTTAGCAAGATGATCTCAAACAAAACTAGATGACCGTATAAAATCGTTATTTATATTACAAACTAAATAGTATAAAAGCCGACCGGCGTTCGCTTACCAGTGATAACTTTAAAAAAAGATCGACGCGCACGCTGTATTTAAATTTAGTTTGAGCTTAATTTACTCTTTAGTTATTTTATAGGAAAAAATATATATAATCATTAGTATAATTTAAATAATTATTACATAAAGATTCCTTAATTGCTTTAATAGAGGCTGTCGCGGAGTCGGCTGTGGGTTTACAGTTGACTGTCCAACTACTGCCGCTCCAGAGTAGAATCGACTGCAAAAGCTTAAGGACTGAAACGATATATAAAAAAAACCCATGCGAAACTGTGGGTAGCACCGCGGGCCGCCTGACAATACTGACTAAGACCACAGAGGAGGAACTTCATGCAGTGGTGCATCGTCGAGTGAGGTTATCCCACTTCATGTAGTCTGGCTGTGGTGGTTGAAGGCTGTTTCCATAGGCGGTCGCGATGTGCCGCACATCGGTCTAGGTGATAAATGCTGACTTATTGGCGGTCGGTGGCGCGCAGCTTCTCTTCAACAGCCTCCTGCGAGGCCTCCGAGAGGTCGGTCGCTTGGATGTACTTCTGTACGCCTACCAGCGACTTCTTCAGTGCGTCGAACGAGCTGGAGACAAACGAAATATAGTCATATTAGTAATGTATAACTATACAGTAATACCCCGGACTTACGCGATGGGTGGGACTGAGCGCTATCCGCGTAAGTCGGGGTACAATTTACAACGCACAAAAAACACAAAATCGTAACTTGTGTACCTACGCGCTACACGTATGTGCCTATTGTAAACTGAACGAATAATAATGCGGGCAGGGGGAGCCAGAAACAAACGCCGCCGCTTGGCCTTGACTGCGCGGCGTTCAAACAAAAAATAGACGAGAACATTACATCGCGTAACTCCGAATTCGCGTAAGTCAAGGTAGCGTAAGTCGGGGTATTACTGTAATACTAATAATATATAACGTGAACAAACATTTCCTTATAGACTTTGGCCCCCATTCCTTTGTTCACAAACTAAATTAAATTTAAGTCCAGTGCATTTTTTTCTTCATATTTCTTTAAGGAAAGGACAGAAGATAAAATGTCAGTTTAGACCTGTCAAATTAGTCCGCTCCTGACGTAAACTGGCGTTTTTAGTTGCCATGTTTATAATCGCGTCTAAACTGTCTACGGAGTATCTTAATTTGACAGACTAAAATGTTATCTTTTATCCTTTTCTTAACGAAATGGAAAGAAAAAGATGCACTTAACTTAAAATTAGTTTAGTTCGTGAATAACAGAATCAATGCCAGTATCATGACAGCATGTATAGTCATATCTTGTTGTAAATACTGTCAATCTTTAGCAATACTTGGAATAAATAGAATAACTCTTTATTATTATGTACACTGTATAAATTATAGAATGACAGGTCACTCCAAGCTTAGTTCATGAATAACACCGCTGTATTAATTAAAAAATTATTGCATGACAAACACCAGGAAAGCTAACTGAATGTGGATTGCAGTATATTTTGGAGTTATCGAAAAAAATATGAAGAGTGGGAGATTTCTGGCCGGTAGGACGTGGTATTCCGACGCTTCTGAAGCAATAACACAAGAACAAAGCTCGTGAAGTAATACTTTGTAATAAAAAAAAATGTATGTATTCTTCATGTCCTTATCTAAAAAAAAATGTTATGTTTTTATTTTATGACTCAGACTAATCTATACAATATGTAAAGAAAACCCTGTCCGACCCATAAGGATAATAAAGGTTAGGTAAACACATGACCAAATATAATATAAAATTTTACAAAATCATCATAGACAATACTAATGAATTTTGAAATAATCCTTTTTTCTCGGGATTTAATTCCAATTTCCCTGAAATTTGGTAATTTTTTAAAAAGTGACAACACCGGTATTATTATAAAAGCGAATAGCTACGCGACTACGTCACAGGTGCAGCGTGCCCTGCCCCCCGCCGCCCGCGGAACGGGTGGCTTACCGCACATGTATTAAGTTACCTCTTTTTGCGAAATAATATTTATTTTTTTGGGGGGAATTGTTTTAAGTTGAGCCTGTCTTTGTGGGCATTAGTAGAATCAGTTATCGATACCTAACAATACCTTCACGGATCGGACAAGATTTTCTTTACATATTGTATAATAGTTAGTGTACTGAATAGTGAGAAACAACGTTTCTCACTATTCAGTAGCGATAGACAAACGTAATTGAAACAAAATTTCCAGAATCCTTTAATTAAAGATAACTAAATAATGAGAAAGTGGAAGTGACAATGAAAATATAGAATTGACATGTAGACCAGGAAAATGAAGGAACCTGGGCGAGCTTTAGTCAGTCAAACGACTCAACAAGCAATTCCGAGCTCCAAACAGATCGAGAAAGGTCACTTGATGATTTAAAAAAAACAATGGAAATGACATTTGTTACCACAAATTGCATTTTTGAACGATTAGTTATCGTGTCGATAAGGATATATCTTGGTTCTAAATAAATATTATTCAATTCCATGCGTCATCGCCAATGATTTGAGTGTAGGGCGCGGTCCTAAATACATGAATACACAAGGAACAGAGAAAAATAAAACAACATTAATTAATATGGAAACCGAGAACGGAATTGTTGTAAGATTTACATTTTATCCGCATAACGAAATCCTTCGTCGTACACAACGTAACTACCAATGAATTTATTTCTTTTAGCATTGATTTATTGGAATAAACTACAATATTGCTTTATGAGGAATTGCATCAGTAAATAGCCTTGAGGTTGGCTTTAAGGTGGGACAGTGTGAGCTTTTTATGCAGTTAATTCTAGCTAATATTATAAGTTTGTATGACACGTTTCAATCATATAAGCCCCGCACGATGATATTGCGACTGGCGGCCATCTTGATGACGTAGTCGAACTCGCACCGTCGGTACCGTTCGCATGTTCAGTCCGCGCTTACCCACTTACGCACATCGAATATTTTTGTTAGCTTTTTGTTTTTGTTATCCTGTTTTAATGTTGTTTTTGAGTTTTGTTGTTTAGTTTTGTTAGTTGTTACTCGTTAAAATGAGTAAAAAATTAATTAACAGTCGTGCTCGTGAAATTATAATTAAAGTGGACAATTATTTTGTTAAAGAGAAAAAGGACTGTAAGTTAGTTCTTGAAAATATAAACCGTGCTTTAAAAAGTGCTTCGGACACTACTGAGGAAATTTTAATACCGAAGCAACTGCTAATAATTATTAAAAATATTTGGCAAAATTCTACCAAAGTCACGGAGCGTGTGGCATGTACCACAGGCGTTGCAAAAAATACTGTGACGAAATTGCGACGAGAGCATAAGCCAGCAACAGCCAGCAAAATGAGAACTCCTATTAAAGGAAAACGACAAAAGAAGAAATATTTCGACGGATTTTCTTTAACAGCTTTAAGAAATATTACATTCAATGTATACGGTGAGGAGAGAAATACCCACAATGCGCAAAATCTTGGCGGCTTCAAAGTAGACCTTAATTATACTGGCAGTGAAACTACATTAAGAAAAATAAATGTGATTTAGGCTACTAATTTAAACGATGCTACCAAAAAAGACTGCCTATAATTGAAAGACCCCAAATTCAAACGTGGAGGGCTAAATATTTACGACGTATGAAAGAAAATGACTCGCTTGGTAATAACAAAAGACCCGTTATTTATTTCGACGAAACGTGGATACACGCACACTACACGATAAAAAAATGTTGGCAAACAGCAACCGATGTCAGAGTGAGACGGAACGACAGCCCTGGCCGCCGATGGATAATAGTTCACACGGTAAGTGAAAGCGATTTTGTTGACAATGCCCTTTTAATATTTAAAAAAGACACCAAAACGGGGGATTACCATGATCAAATGAATGCTGAGAATTTCACTAAGTGGCTTACAGAAAAATTAGAACCCAAATTACCACGTAATTCCATAATTGTGATAAACAACGCCCCTTATCACAGTAGGGACGAGAATAGGCCACCAAGTATGAACAATAAAAAACAGTTGATGGTTGAGTGACTACAAGCTCACAACATCGACTTTCCCAACAACAGTACAAAACCTGAACTGTATTTATTAATTAAACGGTACAGACCGAGCGAAAAATTATAAAATTGACAATTTATTAGCTGGCAATGGCCATGAGGTCGTTAGATTACCACCCTACAACTGCGACCTCAACCCCATTGAGTACATCGGGAACCTGGTAAAGATGAGGATCTCAGAAAAGAATGTGGAGCAGTTGGAAAGTCGCATTGAAGCTCTGACGTTGGAGGCGTTGGCGTCAATAACTCCAGATGACTGGCGAAGGGAAGTCAATCATGTTAAACGGCTTGAAGAGGAAATATTGGAATAAAGATCGAATAACTGACGAGTTATCCATACTAATATTATAAATGCGAAAGTAACTCTGTCTGTCTGTCTGTTACGCTTTCCCGCTTAAACCTCTCAACCGATTTTGATGAAATTTGGCACAATCTTTAGACCCCGAGAAAGAACATAGGCTACTTTTTATCCCGGAAAATTTGATGTTCCCGAGGGAAACCTAAAAAGCGCGATATAACCGAACTCCACGCGGGCGATGCCGCGGGCGGAAAGCTAGTTTGTCATAAATACGGCAGACGACAGTGAATCGGAAACGACAGACACAGAAAGCAGTTCTGATTCGGAAGACTATATGAGTGGAATTTAATAAATAGGGTAAGATTATATTGAATTATATATAAACATTTTTTTACAAACTATCCTGGTTTTATTTATAATCTGATAGATGTAGGTAGTAATTAACACATGACTGCTACACAGTGGACTCTGGTTCAATTCCCGCTCGCAAATGAACAGAAATGTAGTTAGAAAAAATTTGTATACATGTAACAAAGATATACGAATAAGTATATTTTTCTTACGTCTACAAGAATTATTTCCTTGGAATTTTTAATAATGAAAGTTTATTTGTCAGAATATGGGTGAGTAGGTGTATAAAGAGTGTATGTATAATAAAATTATAAAATACAAATAAACCCTTAACCCTAGTTTATTAATTTCACGTTAAACATTCTTTTGCTAGCTGTCCTTTTGTGTGACAGATGACGTCACAAAGCTGTTATTGTGACAAGGTTCCATCGCAATATCATCGTGCGGGGCTTATAAAACGGATATGGATGAAATTTGGCACATGCATAGACTATGATCTGGCTTTAGACATAATATACTTTCTATTAAAATCTAGGAGGCTTATTACCTGGATTGCAGACGAAGGCGCGGCCTACAGCTAGTTTGCTATAATTCCACGAAAATGAATGGAATGGCGTAAATTTTTTCAAGAATATATCTAGTGTTGGACTTATTGATTTTTTTTATAGCTGATTTTCCAGATAACTAAACTAAGAGATCTTTATCAAAACTAAGTCGAATAGTGTAAGAATAATTGTATCAGTTGATAGCAAACAATCAGATATGTATAACTCATCTTCATCATCTCAGCGTTAATCCCAGTCCCGATCCCGAAGCTTTTTCAGCTTTGGAGTTTGGGGTCCGCTTTACCAGTCAAACTGCTGATTTTGGTTAAACTTCGATATTTTCCGTGAATTGTATGCCTCAACTGCGGAACTTAGATGAACTTATTTTAAAAAGATGATTTGATTTAAAGCGATTGCGACGTCTGACCTTCATAACCCAAAGGCGACATCGAAGCATTGCAGTTAGACCAATTGTTGGACTTTTGACGGCTCCAACAATCTGTAACGACTGCCATTAGATGTTCGTATGGCAACCGGGACCAACAGCTTAACATGCTTTCCGAGGCACGATCAGACCAGTGCAAATATTCATTCTGTTCGGGGATCGAACCCGCGCTTCCTTGCGCAGCGGCCGCGTTCGCTACAGCCACGCCACGGAGGCCGTCAATGAGATAAGCATAACTATGCGAAACTAAAAATATTTAAGACCGCAGCTTCACCCTTGCAGTTCCGAAATTATCGCGCGGGAACTACTTTTAGGACAAAACTAACAACACCATAACCCGGGTTATGGTTTACCACTTTACACATGCAAAATTTGAGCAAAATCCGTTCAGCTGTTTAGCCATAAAGACAGCCACACAATTAGTTGGTAATTAATTGGGTTCCCTTCCGTATTTAACTCTTCAAGGCAAGAGGCAACAAGCATCTTCTGAGAACGCTCATTCTATCAAAAAGCTCATGCATCGCTTTAATGGCGTGACCAAAGTCAAGAACAGAGGTCCTAGTCTGCTCTCATAATGATTTTTTTATGGGAGTCGATGAATGACAGAAAGATAAGTAGGTATGCGGAATAAAAGTGCGAGAGGAATAATAGTGAGAACTGGTATGAAAGGGTATAGTTAAAAAAAAGGCTCCAATAACGTCGGAGGTAGCTAGAAAAAAAGGTTCTTTTTTATCGATTTTGTCAAATTTCGTAATTTACTAACAAAATGGAGTCATTATGACTTTGCAGTGGACAAACACTAACACCCAATCCATATAATTATTAATTGAATAGTAGTTGTTAGAAAATCATTTCTACTAACGGGTATTATAAAATGGCAATACGGCAATATCATTCTATTACCACCATTACGAGACGACTGACCGATAATGATCAAACATTATGAATTTAGCAGATTTCGAACTTTTCGCATAATGACAATGGAATCGAGTTGAAATGACAAATTTATAAAAATACTCGAATAGGGCCTGGACCAAAGTCACCGACATAGCTCTGCTAGTCGCTAAACTTAAGTGGCAATAGGCAGGGCACATTGCTCGTAGAACCGATGGTCGATGGGGCCGTAAGGTTCTGGAGTGGCGGCCACGTACTGGAAGACGCAGCGTAGGGAGGCCCCCAACAAAGTGGACCGATGACCTGGTGAAGGTCGCGGGAGGCCGATGGATGCAGGCAGCACAAGACCGGTCAGCGTGGAAAGCCTTTGTCCAGCAGTGGACATCTATAGGCTGAAGAAGAAGGGCCTGGGTGCTTTGGCCTGGCACAAACAGCATAAAAATAAACTGTGGTTGTCCATTCCAGACAGAAAAATTGTGAAAATCACCGGCGCGGTAGTCCGTAAGAATTCCGTGCAGCAACGCGTTGTTAACGCCCGCTATATATAAATTTGTGTTATTTGGCAGCTGCGAGCAAGGACTCCAGTTTATTATCACACGATTGCGCGCGTGACGACTGTACTCTATACATAAATTATAATATTATATTAGAAATTGAAGTCGCTTTTCGTGGTGATCGCATAGCTAAATTACATAACGGATTTTGATACGGTTTTCTTCAATCTCTAGAAAATTTATTACAGTAAATTAATATGTATGAAATTTATAATTTGGGATCAGCGCAAGGAGGCGCGGGTTCGTTCCTCGTGCAGTGCAAATATTTGTATGTATGAATATGAATAATTGCACTGGTCTGGTCGTACCACGAAAAGCACGTTAAGCCGCTGGTCCCAGTTGACATACAAACATCTAATGGTAGTCGTTACAGGTTGTTGGAGCCCTCAAAAGTCCAACAATTGGTCTAACTGCAATGCTTCGATATCGCCGTCTGTTTGTGGAGGTCAGACGGCAGTCGCTTTACGGAAAATATCGAAGGAAGAAGATGCGACGGGGATTAACGCTGGGATGATGATGATTTATAATATAAGAAATAACGATGATTAGCCGCGCGAACAGGGTAAAGCCTCACTCTAAGCGGGAATGAGTTCTAACTTCCAAGCGCATTCAGTGCCCGTTTTTAGATGTCACATGTCATCCATATTTTTTAGTTCTAGAACATGGTTGTCCTTCACCATTTTGAGAGTAATGATGATGAAATAATTTAAACATACAACTTAAAGCGGCTAGGTTCGAATCCTACAGCGTAGTAAGTCGTGGCCGTTTTTAGTAGACTATTATTTCTCTAGTTTAGATAAGTCTGCAATGCTGTCGCAGCGTAAATAAAATCTGTAATGCAGTGCACAAAAACGTGTAGCGTATGTCATAATTGTTTAGGGTGATGACGGTATACTGACTCGTGTAAACGCCCACAACTGAGGGAATTCTCGCATTTAGATTAGTATATTCTCCAGAAAACTTTGAGCTAAGTTGGCACCTCTTTGTAATTATTCAATGCGAACGTTAAATACGCAAACACTAATTGGTGTGAAAAGTATGGATATGGCGTAGAAATGACTATATTCAAATGGTGCATGACTAATGTGACCAGACGTCCCGTTTTGAACGGGACTGTCCCTTTTTTTACAATTAAAGACTCCCGGTGTCCCCAAAACGAACTCTGGGACGCAATATTGTCCCGTTTTCAGAAACAGGACGAAAATTTGCAATGCGAACGTTAAATACGCAAACACTAATATGTCAACACTAATTGGTGTGAAAAGTATGGATATGGCGTAGAAATGACTATATTCAAATGGTGCATGACTAATGTGACCAGACGTCCCGTTTTGAACGGGACTGTCCCTTTTACAATTAAGAGTCCCGGTGTCCCCAAAACGAACTCTGGGACGCAATATTGTCCCGTTTTCAGAAACAGGACGAAAATTTGAGTCGCAGACGGCCATTCAGTTTTCGATCCAATCCCTTGCGCAGTCAGTCATGCAGCATGACTGACTGCGCAAGGGATTGGATCGTAATCCACCGAGATAAAGTGCAAGTTGGTGGAATAAAGTGAAAAAAAAAAAAGATGATTACCTGGAGTACAACATCTTCTTCTTAACTTTAGCGGTGTCGGGGCACCATGACATGAGGAAAAGCTTCTGTTTCTTGCTAGCCTCTGACGTGCCCTGACACTGGTGCGTGTACTCAAAGTCGAAGAGACCATATCTGGAAAATTTTACATCATAATTGAATAAATTACACTCAAAAAATAATATACTTCTTCTGGTGCAGTAAGGTATTTAATAAGATTTAGAAATGCTGTCCAATAACGATTCGAAGTTTAAGTGGAGACTTCAAGTGATTCTAAAAGAACCAAAGATATTTTGAACTTGTGTGGGAATGGATGAATGAAAGTGCAACTCATGCAATACTTGTTTGCCTTTGATTCGTCCAAGAGCTTCATACAAAAGATTAATCAAACCGCACATGTCAATCTCAGCGTTGTCATAATATCAATCTCCTTTGATTAAGAGAGATGGAGCGACGACATCAAAAAGGTGGCTGGTAGTGGCTGGCGGAGAACTGCTCAGGATCGAGCTTGTTGGCGTGCCATGAAAGAGGCCTATGTCCAGCAGTGGACGAGCAGAGGCTGATGATGATGAAGCCGATCCTACTTTTCTTGGTTTGAAAATTTCTACGTAAATCCTATATCTACTATCCTGGCGCGACATCACCTAACTTTACCATGATCATTCTCATTCAGCTAAAAGATCCTATTTCGGATATAGTAGACCCGCCCAGGAGCATAGGGAGCAGTCTTGTGCTTTTTTCGAAGATCATTATAACCAGACTAAAGCAGCGCATTGCTGGATATAGGCCTCTTTTCAGCAACTCTCATCCAGCTACTACCAGCCACCTAGCGAAGAACGTTGCTCCAACTAGCCTGAGGACCCCCTACAGTCAACAGCATGTATACCTACCAGTCATCGGTAGTTTATCCATACTAATATTATAAATGCGAAATTAACTCTAGCCTGTCTGTCTGTCTGTTACGCTTTCCCGCTTAAACCTCTCAAGCGATTTTGATGAAATTTGGCACAGATAATCTTTAGACCATGAGCCTATATCCTTTTATAGGAGAAAAAAAAAAGAAGATATTCCCGAGGGAAGTCTAAAAAGTATTAGTAACAATAAATACCAAAATTAGTAGTAGTAACAATAAATACCAAAATTACCTGCACTCTCCAGTACCGCCCTTCTGCAAATCCTCAAGGAACTGATCGTATTCAGCGTTCCGTTCGCCGACGGTCTCGACATCGATCTGTTTCTCATCACGGATGTAGAACACCACATAGCGGTGCTTCTTGTCCTTCTTTATTTCCTCATACGTCGTTTTACAAGCGTCCGAAACTGTCACACCTGACGCCTGGAAACAAAATGGGCGATGAGTGGAAGTGGATAACGGGGAATTCAGTCTTAGAATTATTCGTTTGGGCTAGTACATTTTTTTAAATAAACTAAATGCTTATTTAAGTAATCAACTGGAGTCTTTTTATGCTATTCATAAAATCTTGACCGAACGTCTTTTAAATTTAAACACCGTTTAAATAATAAATAAATTCAAATACAACTAAAATCTTCCACCAGACCAGTTGACTGGGTAGTCTTTTATACTTCTAATAAGTCTTCTTTTTCACGAACGCATCAAAATTTATACAAGAGATACCAAGATAATTGGAGTGGTAAATTAAGAATGGCAGACTATAGCGAGAGGAGGTTGTTTTAAAAGAAAACGATGTTCAGGAATCGATAGGAAAAGGTGTGAGTCAATCGATTACCGTCAGCGTAGTATGCAAATTAAATTTTGATCATTTATTTAAAGCCAAGCCAGTCTTAATTATATTATTTTGCTTAAATTAGACACAGAAAATGTTTTCGAATATACTATGCGGACGTTCAAATGAATATGTAAGATACCTTTCTAACAAAGAGAAATTCTAACCAAACCGTTAGTCAGCTAATGAAATATTTTAAGATATTTCCAGCGTGGGTTAAGCGAAGAATCCCTAATATCGGCACCCCGGCCATTCTTTCCGTACTTGAATTAAAATTCTCTACCATTCTACCAATGAACCGCTTTGACGATTAAACACATACCACACATTTCCTCTCACTGTATGTATCGTAAGTATAGTCAAATAAGATTTTCAGACGATAAGATTATGGCTTATTTTTTTAAAATGAGTTATTTGCTAGAATGCAGGTATACAAATAAGGTCGTGAAAAATTCAAATTGAGCCATACCTACATTCTGTCCAAGATTGAACTCGAAACTTAGCAGAAATTCGTGAACTTTGTGAAATTGTCTGAAAAATGTAAACGTAGGATTTAAGAGGTCAAACGGTGGCTCTACGAAAGCTAAACGATGCATGAATGTGCTACTTAAAGATGAATGTACGATCAATTACAACAAGGGCGGTCCCTGGACTCTTGCCAGAGAGACGGCGAGATCAAGAAGATTTTTCATAGTCTGTACATCGTACTAGATCCTAGCCCATTCGTTCTCCATTTGTTAGTGTTACATCGACCAAATACAATGATTCTTCAGACAATTTTAGCTGAATGTTGAGTCTAAAATCGACGGGTTGACCTTATGATTTTGCTTCTATTTTATTTATTTGTGAATTTGTTTGTATATATTCCAATAAAATTGTCGAGAATTTAATGCAAATATCTTTTTGATCCGATTGCTACTTTAAGCAGCGTCCATTTTAGCGATGTGTAAAAAGATTGATTCGTAATTTTTCTACGGTCATGCTTTATGAAGAATGCACACCCATCAGAACATTAATGACATCAGTCAGAATAATGCATCACGCGCGTTTTTTTTCATTTCCACATAGCTGATCCAAAATCACCATTAACTAGTATAAAAAAAAAACTTCTACTTCCGAAATCAAGAACTTCGCTTACAAAATGCCCATTAAAAATTCCAAAAGCAACATTTCCTGTGGACCTAAACTCCGCTTGAACGGAACAAGTCAATAGGCATGAAGTGCGTGGCTATTGTCTCAGGCGACCAGCCAACGGATTTAAAATAGACTTGTATCTACGTCAGGCATCATTTAGATGTTATGGAAGAGATATTTATGATTTCTAGTGCGGTTGTAAGATTTGTGAAGAGATTAGTATTTCTGTTTCGTAGTAAATTAACAGAAAATGTTACAAAAGGGGATTATCATTACATTAACTGAGGACAGTTTTCTTAATCCTCTTTTGAACATAGCTCGGTTGGTCTAGCGGTCTCCGGCAATTGGGGAGTCTTCTGAACCCTTTCTAGTGCATGGGTTCAAACCTGATATTACGTTTGCCCTGGCTGGAGGCGTTAAATTCATTTAAGGCAGCCACTGGATAGTCCGGTAAAGTAGTCACGACCTCTCAAGGTCAACTACGAGATGCCATATTAAAAAAAAAAAAAACCGCTTTTGAATTGCGAGTAACATGCGATTTTTCAAAACTCTCGTCGTAAATCGCCCACGGGCCGTGACGTGTCTTTCTTTGCACGTGTGTCCTTGGCGGTTATAATCATAATTTAGCATGTCACTAATATCTGTAAGTCAGTAAACGACCGTTTACGTCATTCTTTATTGCATTAATAAACTAACAGGTTTTCGCTCATTCATTAGCAAAATGTCCAAACGAAACAAAAAACTAAGTGCTTCTGTGAAATTATCAGCAAATTTTTTAGAGTACCCCCTTCTAATTTTGGCAGTAACTGGTCACTGCAAAATAAATTATGTAAGCATGTGGGTAGTCTGACATGATCTGCGATATACGGAGGCAGCTGTTGTCGCATTTCATTCAGTTCTATTTCAATTAAACACAAGGTTGATGTAGTTAGTTCTAAATTATTTACCTGTAGATAGACATCGTAGCTTTTTTTTTTTGAAATATGCGAGTCTTGTCAATTGGAGTAAGTTGATGAAAGGTAATCGTTTGCTGTCTTTTTCAAATTCTAAAGAAAATTAAATCCATTCTTTGTCAATTTTGTTATGACAATCTATAAAATTTATCTATAAATACTTATCACATTTCTGCCGCAAAACAATGACATTCTTGAAACATTCGTATTAATACCAGTATATTAATCATAGCTGGCACAACAAAGC
The DNA here is from genome assembly GCA_017933935.1 of Sesamia nonagrioides. NCBI lineage: Eukaryota > Metazoa > Arthropoda > Insecta > Lepidoptera > Noctuidae > Sesamia > Sesamia nonagrioides. The sequence goes on along the minus strand of JADWQK010000927.1, from coordinate 42,357 downwards.
CGTTGTAATTTTGACATATCGATGTGACAGAGGAAGGAAATATCAAACCCCCCCTTCAAATCTGTTCCGAAGAATCACAGACACCTTTCACACTTTTGCAAACTAGGGTTTCACAGTTAAATCTTATTTCGATACCCACAAAGGCCTTCAGAGAGGGTAAATGTCATCTCATGACTCACCGGGAATGTTATCATCGTTTATCTGAGGTCGGGCTTTGAAGCAGAAATGTAATGTTTCCATACATTTCAAATAGGTATAGTTGTTCTGCCCATTTGTTTTGTTTGTACAGGTGGTTCTCGGTTCAATGAGTAACATTTTATTGCGGGATCAAGTGGGCTCGGTCTAGAGTTGTTTAGTCAACAATACTGTGTAATGTTATACTAGACTACTTAATGCCTTGACCTAGTCCGAGACAGACCTTGTGGTGGAGCGTTCTGGCTGGATATAGTACGTAATAAATACTTGCAGTAAGATTTTGATTACATTTGAAAAACATGTAATAAATTCAGACTTATTTCGGTCGCAGGTTTTGGGAGGATTTTGGGAGTAACAGACAAACTCGGTTTTATGCACAAATAATTACAAAACTCCTGTAATCAAAAGGACTCGGACAAGTGAAAGAACAGGGGGTGGGTTTCAGTCAGTGAAAGAACAGGGGGTGGGTTTCAGTCAGTAAAAGTCAGACAGGCCCTTTCGCTCCGCCTAGAGAGGGAAAGTCATTTGATGATGTCCCACCCAAACAAAGGTCCAGAGATATAGTGACTACATTGTGTATGTACAGCCACATTCCTTTAGTTATATATGGAAGTGCCATGTAATAGGATGCGAGAGTATTGCCATCAACGGACGGACATTAAGAGAACGTTGGACTTTATAGTAGGTAAAAAATTTTGACTTGCTACTGAATGTTTTGAAGAGGAATGATCCAAAACTAACGAAACCGTAACACTGCTTGAGGGATCTATAAGCGACAGTCCCCCGCATGGTGCGGTAAAAATAGCCCTAGTCCACACCCGCTGAAGACATTGGCCGTAGCACAATCTAATAATACGTCGGTGCATGAACTAAGACACGTGCGTAATAATAATCTTTTCGGGATGTGCACATGTTTCAGTGGCTTTGGCTGTAAAAAATACCGACTTGTTGGGCAAGTAAAATTTTGAGATATTGGAAGGAAAAATTTGGTTTTCATTACGATGACTTTCAGTAAGTACCTAGTATTATTTACACATTTTGATGCTCTCTGGGTCTTAGGTTCGTAACTTTATGGTTCCGGAGATTTAGATTTTTAAAAATGTCTGAAAACTTCATCAGTAAATCAATTCCCAGGTTGATAGATTCTACTACAACCTGGTAAAGTAGGGGCTACCTTGAAGAAACAGCATCAGAGTGGATCCTACCCTCTGTCCCAAAAAATAGTTAATGTGACTTCTTCGCTGCCAATAACGATGAAATGAGAATGCAGAAATTTTGGGCCAACAAAATCTAAAATACAGTTGTGCTGTACTCGAAGATGAATAACGTTTGCAGAATGAATGTGAGCTGTGAGCAACAGTCCGCCCATTCTTTACGAACGACTACAATGAACCTATTTATAATCTATAAAGCGAATCTATTTCTATTTCAGTTTCTAATATCTGAATGATGTAATTGTTATTGCATTTCTTAATTTATAACGTGTAAACATCAATCTCTACATTTAGATATTTCTTGTATATTCTACAAAGCAGTATCTTATCTGCATCCAATACCTTTGCTCAGATATCTATTGCATGGATTTTTGTCAGTCCTTCCGTGTGGCTAGTTGTTAAACATGCTTCTATAGGCCACGCGCCAGGATTGATTGTCTGCCTTCATTCACAAATGCAATTTTTTATATTATTTTGTTTCACCAATTCTTGTCTCTCTTCATAATTTACATTTCCTCCGACGAGGTGCGAGGTAAGGTTGTTAGAATGGCCGAAGCGTTTCTAATTTAGTAATGCAATGAATGTCTAAAGTTCCATAACTTCCACCTTGACCTTTGCAAAAAGGGCTATTTTCAGCTTTGAGGCGTCGTTGCCTCTATAGTTGATTTTAAGAGGGGACTCTAGTAGCGTTTTCTCCATACAAACGTATTCCGCTGTATTCCTCGTGGATAACGCTTTTAGAGCAATGATTTTTTTTCTACAATTTCACACCTTGATTATACGCGCCTCTATTTATTGTTTTTTTTTTTTTTCTTTTCGAAAACCTAATTAATAAAAGAAATATGATGTTTCAAAATCCCCAACAATAACCCATTTTTACCACGATGTTCAGACGATTATTATACAAATGTGATACGTTTCTGACGAAAAAATAAAATAAAATAATAGAGGCAAAGATATAAATTTTGATATAATAATAATAATAATTGAGATTGTCGTGTTTTGAAAAAGAAAACATACGAAACAACTTTTGGTCAACGTTTTTGTAGGTAAAATCAGCCCGAGTTGCAACTGTCCCTTTAGCACTTTACGGGGACAGGTTGAAAGCGGCGCGATGGCAATAGTTTCTTCAAATACCTATTTCTCAAATTCCTCGGCACTAGAGTCCACTCTTAAGGTTAAAGCGCTACCTACTCCGAATTGGACCACCTACTTACGTTTTTGTTTGTCATTCGTAAAAACACTGCTATAAGCCGGTGAGTCAACTGTTAAATCATACGGCCCCGTCGCCTCCATCGAAAGAAAAACGACGTTTAATGCATTCACAGCACGTTTAGTTAATCACCATATATAAAGAAAGAAGAAAGAAATATATTTATTCCGCACAAACAAAACGCACGTTACAATTAGATACCTATATTATTTCTACTTGAGGTACATTTCCCAGACTGCACCATTTTGCCGCATTAGGCGAGATTATCGTCATGCAATACGGCACTACGGTAGTCGATCGATTGGGAATGGTTCAGTACTGCAATTCAGAATTCCCGGCAAGCTTCTGAATTATTTATTAACCTCTATTCAGTGGAGCCTTGAATTTGTGAGGCCAGTTCCTTGAAGACGTTTCTCTATGTTATCGGAAGTAGACGACTTGAAAGCCTCGGAAATAGCGGACTCGAATCAATGAAGGCAATATTCAGCTCTGAAATTTTCAGAGCTGAATATATTGCCTTCAAGACCGAAGACTTTTTCTATAATTATGTACTTGTCTCGCCTTGTAAATATTACATAAAAAAGTTCATGAACATCGCAAACTGCTTGAAAATCTCAATTATACGGAGCATGCGAAATATAACGTTAGCTTCACAAAATAGCAGAGAAATAATACGATTAATCAAAACTGTTTTAAATTAACGCCAATTTTCTGCAACTTAAATTAGAAATTGCTGTACGAGAGAATATTGTCCTAGTTACAATAAGATTTGACTCACAAAATTAAAAAATATAAGAGAACGCTACAGATGCTCGTATATCTGTTCATGTCATGTTTCACACATGAATTAGCTTTATTGTTCATTATATCCATTTGCTCTGAAACTACGCATTCCATTTTTTCTAATGTACTTAGTGAAGACGAAGAATTAATGTTTCTTTCTTACAAGTAATAGATTACAAAGAAAGAAATTACATTTCATGAAAATTGCGATAAAAGCATCATTTGGGGAACTATCCTTCTTTCAAATTAATTTCTTCGAAAAAATAAGGCCGGGGGTTTTTGATTTGAAAGCCAAGATGCTCTTAGCTTTCCCGTCAAATCCCCCGTCACACGCATTTTTCATTGGACTTTTAAAAAAAAAATAATCTTATTAATTATTTTTTAAAAAGCGCGCGATTTATGTAGTAATAAGTGCATTCAGTAAATAATTCATAAAGAACATTGAAATATCGCAGCATAGTGGGCACATCATGATTTTGCCTCAAACCTCATAGACGGCTCACGCCGTCTTTCAACTGTCATTGGCGATATCCGCCATTATTGCGAAATAAAAATTCCAAAGAATTTCTATAATTTGTTACACGTGTTATTGGCAAAATTGTGGTATCTATTCCACAGAGGACATTGATCAAGGGTTGAGGTTGAATATCACCTAGGAAAAAGAAGAAAAGAAGAGAAAGAGAAGGCCTATGACATATGAAATGTACAGACGACAGCACATGAAGCTACTAAAATCTGTCAAATTTTCTATTGGATTTTCAACTTTGTCAATAAAGGTTGGTTAGGCTTAAGGTTGATTGGAAATATTTGAGCTTCGGGTAGCTCGACTTGCTGTCGTCCGGTCCTATTTAGCAATCCTAGAAACCCTTACAATAGAGTACTTTCTCTTGACAGATTTTTACAAATGCTGCGTTAGGAATAGCATCAAAAATTAGCATCTTTCAATTACTATTTTGGGCATATTTCAAGTTTGGTAAAAGTAATAGCAGATTTTTTAGCTATGAACAGTAAGTATACCTTGGATTTTCGATTAGAGTATGCTTGCATCAAGAAATTATTTTTTGGCAGGTAAAAATGCCAGAATTAAAGAATTTGGTTTTACACAATCTAACGCGTATCATAGCAGTGACGCCAATCGGGGACGAAAAAAATACACATACTACCCACATCAATTTATTGCCGTCCGACCGACTAAGCTATTTCTAAACATTTGATTAATTTTATTTAGATTCAGTTATTGCTTGGAAACATGGGTTTGGAGCAAATCGTATTATTCAGAAATGTTTTTGGATCTTTCATTATATTACACAAGAATGGTGCGTTTTGATGTATTAATTAACGTTAATTGTATTAATTACACGCTGACGTTTGCCGTATACTAATAAATTTGAAGATGCCTGCAGCACCGCTCCATTTTCTGTCTAATATTTACAATATTCATTATTCTAGTTATTAACTAAATTAGATTTCTCCGAAAGTATAAGATGATTTGATGTGATACTTCTATCAAAGGCAACTTCAAACGACACCATTTGAGATGGGACTCTTTGCAATTTATTTTATACTAGCTGCGCCGCGCGGTTTCACCCGCGTAGGTTTCTAGTTTTTTTTTTATATGCTCCGCTCCTATAGGTTGCAACGTGATATTATATAGCCTAAAGCCTTCCTGGATCAATGGGCTATCCAAAGCAAAAAGAATTTTTCAAATCGAACCAGTAGTTCCTGAAATTAGCGCGTTCAAACAAACTCTTCAGCTTTATATATTAGTATACATAGATATAGATTTAGTAGATTGGATTCGTACCTAAAGGAAGTGTATTTCTATAAATTGAATTACTGAATTTATAGGAAACAAGTTTTGTAATTTGCATTAATGACGTATCGACAAATTAGGTCACATATTCCACTATAGTCAGCCATTTCGCGTTATGATTGAGCCTCTATTTTGAATTATTGGAGCTTACTCTCTCCAGCCAGTATCAAGCTAATGCTGAGGATGAGTTCCTTCAATAGTCTTAGGCCTCACTCATCCGGCTCTTTCCTGCTACTAATATGCCTAAATTGCAGTTTACCGTAATACAAGTTTTAGTTTTTTGAAGAATTAATAACCGGATATTGGACGCGGTCTTACTAATTTCAGTGTTACCCCATGGTTTTAAAATAGTCACTAGGCAATAAATCAGGAAAATTTACATTGTTGCCGTCATCATAAATATGAGTATACCATAATATCGTTAACTGAAATTAATTGTACAAAGATTGAAATACCAATGTATGGTATTTTCATTACATTATAATCACCGCATAAGTATCAACGCGGGCGGCATTGTCCTATAAAAAAACTGTTGTGAAGGTCAACGACCTTAATATCAGTCGGTTAAGTATAAAGAGTATGCGTCACTGGCTGACTCAGGTGACTTGAATGTACTGATGAGTATGGTACGGTTGACTGGACTAGGTACGCCATTTTTCTTCACGTATTATTTCATTAGCTTGAGATGACTCTCAAGGTACTTTTGAAGGTCACGGTTTGTGGGTATGGTCGGTAAACGAAATCTGTCAGCTGTTTTGGTTTTAAGATATCGTTGATAGGGGAACCGGTGCCCTTTTGAACATACCCATAAAGGGTATGTTCAAAAGGGCACCGGTTAGTAAAACCTAAGTTGGGGTCTATCTGGCCTATGTTACCCTTTTTTTTCCGAGGTGGAAATCCTCGTAGGATGTCCGCGCCCTGGGGTGGACGACGGGGTCTGTCAGACTTTTACTGACTTTCTTTCATGCGCTTCATGTGACTACATGTCCAACTTCAGCTGTAAACCTCAAAGCCCAAAGCGGACACCGTTACATGAACTGTCGATTAACATAAATCACACGCATTTACTTAAAGCTAATATCTCTCACTCAATGGAAGAGATTTAAAGTGAATACTGCCAAAAGATTACAACATCACTGCAAAATGAGATCTTGTCAACGCTAAAACTACCTCAACAAATTCCTGTATTTTATTTTTACGCTCGCGCAGGATATGTCGTTATAGCTCCAGTTTTCGCCCTCTTGAGATTCCCCTCATGCTTATTAGAACAACTGAAAAGGGGAGTTTCGACAGGGGACGAAGTGGTTCCAACATAGCAACTCATTTTGTTTGCTATTTTGTCTGTTACAACTTAAGGGGTGATTGTCAACGTGTATTTTATAATGAACTTGCCGTGCCCGCAGCTCGGCTGCAGCGGACAAAAAACATTCCTTGATCAGGTTTTAGTAAATTTTGTCTACTCGTGGTATTTGAATGTTTCTTCCGTTACCCATCAATTTTCTAAAGGCTAGGCTAAAAGATGATACGCTTTACCATATTGTAACCATTATAAAGTCTGTCATTTCAGCCGGAGCTATAAATGAGAAAAGTTTTCCACATCTAATTGAAATTCAAATGATCTTTATGACAAGTATGATTTTAAAACCCGTTTGAAGTAACCAGTTTTGCCTTTCTTTGTGCTGTGGATTTTGTTGACATAAGCCTAGCTAAAGGCCGAGTCATAGTGGATTCATTAGTGCCAATTCAAATCTAAGGAGATAGCTTTTAGATTTTAAGATAGAACTTAGTATTATATGGAGATGGTGGCTTTTCGATTAAATTATCACATTATAACTGTGATAATTGAGATAGAGAGCTGTGTTTTCAGAGTAGAGTAAAGCACAGGTCCGCTCGTGTGTGGAGTACTGCAGCCACATTTGGGCTGGTGCTGCGAAATGTCACCTGGATTACTTTGGATTCAGTGTAGAGGCGTGCGAAGAGGCTGATTGGGGACCCAGATTTATCTCGAAACGGTCTCCAAAGCCTGGAGCACAGGCGTAGAGTAGCCAGCCTTTCGGTCTTCTATAGGATGCAATCTGGTGAGTGTGCAAGGGAATTGCATCTGCGTTCCATCATCGGACGACCCACCCTCACGACTAGCGTATGGCGACTTTCCACCCTCACGTTGTTAACACCACTACGATCCGGAGGAAGCGTTTTGCTTCCTCTTTTATTCCGCGTATATCGAGGGACTGGAACAATTTGCCAGCGGCAGTGTTTCCGTCACACTACAATTTGAGTGTCTTCAAGGCTAGAGTGAATAAATAGGCTCTTAATAAACTAGCTCGCTTTACCATCAATGATCGCATCACTGCTTACCATCAGGCGGGATTGCGGTCAAGCGCTAGTTTATAAATTATAAAAAAAAAAGAGTGGTATGACTGTTTTGGTTTTCAAATGTATGTGGCATTATGAAATATGATTATCGCTATCTACAACGGACGATCACTCAAATGGCACATTATAGAAACATTCGATAGAGCGATAAATTACCGATAAGGGAACGATATCACAGTAACTAATTTATTCTACATAATGAATTGTACCTTAGGGCCGAATTGCGCTTGGTTTTTCTACCGATCTAGCGAGATTAATGCAGACTGAACACAGACAATGAATCTCCTTGAACTCTGCAGATTATTATTTATGGATCAATAGCTGGTTTGCTTTTGAGATGAGATACAGACAATCATTTCGCCTAGTTTTTTACACTGCGTACATTGAAGGGCAATTTGTCTGCGGCAGTTTTGCAGTCTGATTACAATTTTAGTGTCTTCAAGGCAAGAGTGAATAGGCTCAAAATAAACTAATGCGCTTTACCATTAACTACTGCATTACTGCTTACCATCAGGCGGGATGGCGATAAAATACTAGTATATAACAATAAAAGTGATTTAATAAGCCGATGCCGTCATGAATATTTAAATTCTATCGTTATCAGAGCAGTGGTAGCCTAGTGATGTCGGTCGCGACTTAAAAAGTTGTAGGTCGTAGGTTCCAAGGAGCGTTCCATTCCACGAACCATATTAAATTTGACTGCTTATCTTCATAAGCTGTTTTTATGAGGATTATTTTACTTCGGTTCATGGAACGCATCTTAATACAATAACAATTCGAAAACTAAAAAAACGCATGAAATGTATAAAAATCCCAACACAGTCTTTTTGAGCAATAAATTCTTTGATTTACTATTTTATTTATCACGTCAATCTTATATTATAAGAAAATACATATCTTGAAGTTTACAAATACATTTATAAATTACCGTAGTCAGAAAAAAATTTTTTCGAGTGTATGTTGGGCGAAAAATGGGTCTTATCAAACTACTTCCTTTCCCTTCAGATCAGACATCTGTCATACAGCTAATAAATGGAATACTATACATACAGAGAAAGTCTAGTCTATCAACATGGTCTAAACGTTACGGAATGAGTCACAAGATGTAATGTGACTCACGGTTCGAGTTTTTATACGCTGTTGACCATATATGGTTAGAGAAACTTCATTTGTCAATGGAGTTATAAGGTTTACTTACAGGCTTTTCTGTAAAAGGTATTAAGGTGATGTTTTGGTTCGATTAAGCAGGCGTTATGCCGTAATTATACCATATTATAAATTAAAGACGCTTCGTGTCTGTCTGACAACCGCAGTATTCTTATAAAGAACGGGATTTCAATGCATATTCTTCCTTCAGTTAGAGAATGAATTTCGGAAGATTTATATGTCTATGATTTATAGTCGTGGTGGCCTAGTGGTTAAAACACCAGCCTCTCAAGTATGAGTGCGCGAGTTCGATTCCAGCTCAGGCAAGTACCAATGTAACTTTTCAAAAGTTACATAATATGTACTTTCTAAGAATATCTTCGACACCAATGACTGAAGGGAAAGGAAAACATCTTGAGGAAACCTAGACTTTCAAGTCTGAAATCGCCAACCCGCATTGAGCAAGCGTGGTGATTACGCTGAATCCTTCTCTGTATGAGAGGAGACCTGTGCCCAGCAGTGGGACAATAAAAAGGTTGATAATGATATGTATTATAGATTAAACTAAGAAATCTCTATGTTTCGGCAAAGTAGTGAATAGCAGTGCGAAGCAGTGAATGATCGCTTGTTTGGGACTAACATTTTTAAGTGTTGACTGCCATGTTTGCTACCATTTACCCAAAGCAGTTGGGCTGTCTCAAATAATAGTTATTGAATGAAGCCATAATGGTAGGTATTTTACTTTATTTTTCATCATTCTAGCCTAACATCAATTGACGACATGGAACCTCGAGCTTAGGCATAATATTAGGTATCATTATAAACTAGTGCTTGACTGCAATCCCGCCTATGGTAAGCAGTAATGCAATCTTTGGTGGTAAAGCGCGCTAGTTAATTAAGCCTATTTATTCACTTAAAAAACTTAGTGAATAGGAAGGAAGACGGCAGTTGAGCGAGGTGGTGCAATGTTTAACCCAACAACATGACCAACGATGCTGCGCCAGAGGATGATCTGGAGACCCTCCACGACCAAACTCCCGACACAACAACATTAGGCACATCATACCCGGCACACATCGCAACACAACTGCTCAGACCCGTCCACTGTACGGTTTCACCAGACATCAAGCCGGATCACGACGAATCGCTTGGCGGCAAGACTGTCTGATATTATGGCCTACCACCGAGAATAAGTAGTCATAGTACCAGCCGAGTCATAATGTCATTATCAATAAGCTATCATCTGATTCAACAAATTCCGAGATAATTATAATAATATGCGATCTTACATCCCGGATTACCTGTGAAGTTGGAGCAGAAATTCAGATAAGGTTTTATGTGGATTAGTTTCTGTGTAGGGCTAGACATGATTATTCACAAAGGCATGTTGTAAAGCAGTATTTCTTACAAAGCCTTGCATTTGTCTATATTATGTAAAATGACAAATTAGTCATCAAAATCCTACTTAGTATTCATCTGACTAAATCATTGGAGTAATCAATGACTAGGCTGATGTCTAACATCTTGTTAATAGCCGAGTCATAAATACAAGTAACTTTCTAATAGGATTTAGTTAAAAATTGCTCACTGGGTCACCTGACCTGAAGTTACCCTTCAGATACTAAAACAACTGTAGTTGACAACTATAAAAGCAATGGCAGCTTAGTTGACATAGTTGGAGAGAGATGGAAAGAGCAGGTAGCTCCAGTTTTGTCCATAGGAGTGAAAGAACTATTAATGAAATAATTTGGTAGCTAAAGATTATGAGTAAAGGAGAAACGTGTAGGCCTCGGGTTCCATCCCCGGTCAGATCATGATGGAAAACAACCTTTTCCTGATTGGCCTGGGTCTTGGATGTTTATCTATGTATAATATGTATCTATTATAAATATAGTATCGTTGAGTTAGTATCCCATAACACAAGTCTCGAACTTACTTTGGGGCTAGCTCAATCTGTGTGATTTGTCCGTATATATTTATTACTAACCTATGCTGTCCACGCCTTCCATCTTCAATAATTATAACTTTATTGTGTGAATCGACATAGTGGATATTCAATTAAACAATGCCTAGTTGAATTTGAAACAATTATCCTTGTTTTTGTTAGGTAGGTGGGTAGCTCATAGTTTTCGGCCTATCATGTTTGCACTGCTGGAACAAATGCCTGTTCTCTTTGACCGTAGCTAGTTAGACCATCTGTAGCCGCCAATTGCTTATCCATTACTTCATATGTTCAGAAAGTATGTCTGCTCAATAACATTAATAATGCAATGAATGTTGTTGAACTGTCAAAATGAAACCCAATTCTACTGATAGTATGTTATGCAAGCAATTACCCTGCAGATTGATATATGCTAAATCTTCCAATTTTCAGTTTCTTTAGGCCATTGTATTACAGAGATCATAAGGCAGCTGATTCAGTCATTTACATGGCCTTTTCCGCACCTTATGTTTTCCTTATGGCCACTTTCTAAATTTTATATGGAATATAGTATACCTATATGTAATACCAGAAGCAAAATTTGGATCATTGTTTAGTTTAGTTCAAAATCATAACGAAAGTTACCACAATTGAAGACCATTGTGTTGGAAAAGTTATAAAATAGAATTTCTTATTAGAATGAGTATTGACAGAATTCATTAATCACAATGAAATATCATAATAATAAAGTTAATTAATTGGAATCTTATTTATTGCCTCAGTTTGATAGGAGTGTTTTTAAGTCTACTGGAAATATTGGTTAGGAAACTATAACAAATGTTGATAAGTATTAGTCACAAGTTCAAGTTGACATAAACAATCAGTAGCATTCCTATTTGAATAGTAATGTAGGGTGACTTTATATACTTTCAATTATACATGTTCCTGTATTGAGGAAATACAGTCATATACTATTCTTAGTAGGAAGTTGTTGGCAAATTATGCTATTTCCTTTAGTTTTATATTATTTATAGGATGTGAGACAATTTCTGATGAATATTTTCCCTATCACAGACAGAATTTACGTTATATGTTATAGAGTTTTTATCATTGTTCTGTAGCGTTTCAGCCAATGAGCCGTATTATTAGCAGGAAAACTACAATGATAAGAAAATTAATCATAAACAGTTTGCTATCTACAATTCGGTTTGGCGTAATGCCATCTCGTTGGACCTTATAGAACAGCAGTAAAGGCCATTTTTGCTTAATGTAGGTACCTGTCAAAATGTCTGATACAGCTAGATTTTCGTCAATAGAATAGAGTAACGACCTTGACATTGCCAGGCCAATACTCCCGGCTTACTTTTTATAATGACGTATCACGGGCTGCGGTATTCGGACGCGCCAATTTGCCCCAAAATAGACACGAAATATATGTGACAAGCAGTACCGCGATCACTACGCCATATATGGTCAAACGCGAGTGCGATTGCGCGACGATGCATTCCCTGTAAAGTTCGTTGCCCCCGGCACGCTACACACCACTGATAACTCATCTGACCACCACGTCTGGCTCTACAGCCTCCAAGTTTCATAAAGTACTGCATACGGCAGTCCTGACTCGTCAAAAAAGGCGTTGCAGGAATAACCTTTCAAACGGTACGTGAAATCCAATACCGGTCTATCAAGGCGCAATGGTCACTCGTCATGTCGCCACAGCCCGACATCTCCGCGATCATATACTCGAAAACACAACACGTGGCATCAAATCACTGAACGGTGACAACGATTTTTACGAAAAGGCGTGCAAACTCGGCGGTGGGTTGTGCGAAATATGGCGGCACCGGTCACTGAGGTGCGATTTCCCGTGAAATTGCGGCATTCCGATTCGTTATTCACCACTCTCGTAACGGAAAAGCACAACGCGGCTGTTATACACTGTAATTTATTTTCTTCACTTACCATTTTTTGAAGTTAAACACGTAAAATTTCCACCACTAACTTCACCGACACCACGACAACGGCGACCGGAACGACACTGCTCGGAATGTTGGCTAACCCTTTTTTACAACACCCAATGAGCGCATGCGTCAAACCGATGGACAAAATCAATACAATGTCCTTTTATAACAATGATAAATTCACAGAAAACAACAAGATCAAAGTAATTTTAAATTACACTTTGTATTTTTATTATTTTATTAAGGTACTGTATGAAATTTTGTAACAAAATATAATTTTTAAGTGTTAGCTGCAAGGTGACAACTTTCAGAAAAGTGTACTAGCAACTCTGTTGAGCTACGCGATAAAATATACTGAGTGCTCGAATAAAAATGCTACTGATAAATAAAAGTCACTCCAATGTTGGTTAGATTAGATATCAGAATACACGACACTTTGCTGAGCCAAGGATAAAAATAATTTTCTGCAATCAACTTTAAAAAGTGAGTCACTGATGACAACAGCACGTTAGCCAATCAGAATTTAGTATTCTACAAATGCCCATATACGGAGAGACGGAAACAGCCGTAAAATCGCAATGACGTATGAATTTGCGCGCGATTTAAGTTTTTTTTTATTAAACTTTTGAAACAAAATCTATGTAATGTTGTATAAGCCCCGCACGATGATATTGCGATTGGCGGCCATCTTGGTGACGTAGTCGAACTCGCACAGTCGGTACCGTTCGCAAGTTCAGTCCGCGCTTACCCACTAACGCACATCGAATATTTTTGTTAGCTTTTTGTTTTTGTTATCCTGTTTTATTGTTATTCTTGAGTTTTGTTGTTTAGTTTTGTTAACTGTTACTCGTTAAAATGAGTAAGAAATTAATTAATAGTCGTGCTCGTGAAATTATAATTAAAGTGGACAATTATTTTGTTAAAGAGAAAGAGGATTGTAAGTTAGTTCTTGAAAGTATAAACCGTGCTTTAAAAAGTGCTTCGGACATTTTAATACCGAAGCAACTGCTTACAGTTATTAAAAATATTTTGCAAAATTCTATCAAAGTCACGGAGTGTGTGGCATGTGCCACAGGCGTTGCAAAAAATACTGTGACGAAATTGAGACGAGAGCATGAGTCAGCAACAGTCAGTGGCAGCAAAATGAGAACTCCTACTAAAGGAAAAAGACAAAAGAAGAAATATTTCGACGGGTTTTCCTTAACAGCTTTAAGAAATATTATAGATTCAATGTGTACCGTGAGGAGAGAAATACCCACAAAGCGCAAAATCTTGGCGGCTTCAAAAGTAGACCTTAATTATACTGGTAGTGAAACTACATTAAGAAAAATAATGAAATGTGATTTAGGCTACCAATTTAAACGATGCTACAAAAAAGACTGGCCCTAATTCAAAGACCCCAAATTCAAGCGTGGAGGGCTAAATATTTACGACGTATGAAAGAAAATGACTCGCTTGGTACACACAACACCCGTGGTAACAAAAGACCCGTTATTTATCTCGACGAAACGTGGATACATGCACACTAAACGGTAGAAAAATGTTGGCAAACCAACCGATGGAGTGAGACGGAACGACAGCCCCGGCCGCCGATGGATAATAGTTCACGCGGGAAGTTAAAGCGGTTTTGTTGACAATGCCCTTTTAATGTTTAAAGCAGACACCAAAACGGGGGATTACTATGATCAAATGAATGCTGAGTATTTCACCAAGTGGCTTACAGACAAAATAGTACCCAATATACCACGCAACTCCAAAATTGAGATGGACAACGCCCCTTATCACAGTAGGGATGAGAATAGGCCACCAAGTATGAACAATAAAAAACAGTTGATTGTTGAGACTTTCCCAACGACAGTACAAAACCTAAATTGTATTTATTAATTAAACGGCACAGACCGCCGAAAAATTATAAAATTGACAATTTATTAGCTGGCAATGGCCATGAAGTCGTTAGATTACCACCTTACAACTGCGACCTCAACCCCATTGAGTACATCTGGAATCTGGTAAAGATGAGGGTGTCAGAAAAGAATGTGGAGCTGTTGGAAAGTCGCATTGAAGCTCTGACGTTGGAGTCGTTGGCGTCAATAACTCCAGATGACTGGCGAAAGGAAGTCAATCATGTTAAACGGCTTGAAGAGGAATACCTATTGGAATAAAGATCGAATAATTGACGAGTTATTTGTCATAAATACGGCGACGACAGTGAATCGGAAACGACAGACACAGAAAGCAGTTATGATTCGGAAGACTATATACATTTTTTTACATATTATCCTGGTTTTATTTATAAGCTGATAAATGTAGGTAGTAATTAAAACATGACTACTACACAGTGGACTCTGGTTCAATTCCCGCTCGCAAATTAACAGAAATGTAGTTAAAAAAACATAGTATACATGTAAGAAAGATATACGAATAGGTAAGTATATTTTTCTTACGTCTACAAAAATTATTTCCTTGAAATTTTGAATAATGAAAGTTTATTTGTCAGAATATGGGTGAGTAAGTATACCTAAGATAGAATGTTAAATGCAAAATTAATATTAATTTTATTATACATACACTCTTTATAAAGAGTGTAATAAAATTATAAAATACAAATAAACCCTTAACCCTAATATTAATTTTGCATTTAATATTCTTTTGCTAGCTGTCCTTTTGTGTGACAGATGACGTCACAACGCTGTTATTGTGACAAGGTTCCATCGCAATATCATCGTGCGGGGCTAGTATTCTGCTTACGTGAGCTTAATTTTGACCTTGACTTACCTCAATTACTCATAGATTGTACATAACGAAGTTTTGTTTTCTTTACCATATAAAGTGTTGTTTAGCGTCATAATACTGATGAAAATAAATTCGTCATTGTGTGGCATTCAAGAGACTTGTATATTTTTCATAGAAACATTTCTAACGATAAAGGATGGGGGTCGATCGATCAGTTAAGCCTCGCTTGTCGAGGTTAGTCGGTGGATGGTCATCTTTACACAACAAGACTCATCCGTGCCACTGGGGGAGGGCTGTAATAATAAATGATTGATTTTGTGTAATTAACTATGTATTTAATTTCTGTGTTATCTTCATTCAGTAGCCCTGAATCCCTGGATCACAAACAACTTAAGTTCAATGCATCTTTTCTTTCCAATTCATTAGGTAAGTAAAGGACAGACAAATGTTAGTTTAGTTTTGTCATATTATGGTACGTTAATACGTACCTTAATAAACGTTCTGTAATCAGAACGTCACTCAAAACTCAAACTCCACTTAAGTCTCGTTTCAAGCCATTTGATTGGTTGAAACTAGTTTTAAGTAATGCATAAGAGAGATCAATACTTGAGTTTTCTTCTGGAATACGGACCTAAGGTGCGTATTCCAGAAGGAAATTCAAGCATTGATCTCTGCTTAAACATTACTTAAAACTAATTTCAACCAATCAAATGGCTTGAAACGAGACTTAAGTAAAGCTTGAGTTTTGAGTTACGTTCTGTAATACGGACCTAAGACACTCCAATCTCCATGGACTGTTTAGACTTTTTTACCTAATATACTCTGTGGTTTAGATGTGATTCAAAACCTAAGGTTTGTACTTATTTCACTCAAAACTCAAGCCCTACTTAAGTGTCGTTTCAAGCCATTTGATTGGTTGAAACTAGTTTTAAGTAATGCTTAAGCAGAGATCAATGCTTGAGTTTCGTTCTGGAATACGCACGGTGCGTATTCCAGAACGAAACTCAAGCATTGATCTCTTCCATCCTTCATGTAACATGGTAACACTGAAATAAACATTGACACATTTCTAATAAAAAATAAATTAATTACAGTTTATTTTCTTTTTATTATACATTATAAAATACTAGTTTTGTTTCCTTAAAAATAATAATTCATTAATTAACATACTGAGGAAGTGGAAAACTTGTTCATTGATAAAATTTTCGGTTAATTTCGCGGACATGGGTTTTTAAGGTCCGATTTTTATTATTTACGATTACGGCCCACTCCCACTCATTGAGAGGAGGCCTGTGTCCCAACAGTGGGAACAATATAGGCTGACTATAATATGTATTGTTCCAAAAGCAAAAGTAAACTTATTGTTTTGGTTCTTTTGAACAGATGTTAGGGACAGGGTCATGGGTTTAAGATTCATTTATTAGGCTGCATCAGCAAAATAGGTAATCGTGGATCCATTATACAGGGTGTATCTGACATCGTAAGGCAAACTTCGCGAAAAGGCTAGATCGCATGCCACTAATAAAATTATGATAGTCATTTATGTTGCTTATGAACGGTTACAGAATTCAGTGTTTAAAAAAAAGTGTCGGCGCGGCATTTGAACGTTGCAAGCGTGCCGCCGTGCAGGTTTGTAGGTATGACGTTGATCCCTGATGTGAAATCTGTTAAATCAGCTGATAAGATAGTTTTTCGAGTTTTTTTGACATTGCACTTTTTGTGTAATTAGCGAATTAATTAATTTTTATTTTCAAATCTTATTGGGTTATGAAAGTATATCAATTATGAATGGTCTAAAGTGAAAAAAACCACATTTTTTTTTAATCATGAAGAAACCGACGAAAAATTCCACCACTGGGGGTTCAGAATCATGTACTGGATCCATGGTACTCGTTTGTGCGTCGATGTCAGATACACCCTTTAGGTCCCGTGGCAAAATAACAGTTGCACTGATGTATCGCTCGGGTTAAACTATGCTTGCTACGGTTGTTCTGTGGATCGGTGATCATCTTTACATATCCTTCAGATCCCCAGAAAGCAGTTTAAGCCATTAGTACTGGCTGGCATTCGTGGAGCTTTGTCAAACCGAAAGTTTGGCAACTAGTCTTACAAAGGGAGTATCGTATTACCCGTGTCATTCCATGGTTGTGGAGCTGAGATAGATAGTCCCTCCATGTAATATCCCAAATATTGCCATTCAGTTCTGTCCGGTTAGACTGGAAGCTGACCCCAACGCAGTTGGGATAAGGCTAGGCAAATGAAGACGATGATACCTACGAATTCCCCATATATTTATGATATCTTTTATACATTGTGTACAAATTGCTCATAGTCATCTGACCCACGTAACCTACAAGGCCTCTCTTCAAGAATGACATAGCATAAGTACTGTCACAGGCCTGTAGAAGTGAGGCTACAGAGTTCTCTAGATGTTGGCGGACCATCTTTGTTGGGGCGTTTCGCTCGAGGCATGTGCAGAGGTCGGCAACGGCGTATGCAGCGATACGGGATACGTGTTTCTTGCGCTTGCTTATTGATTGGGTTAATCTGTAAAACATGAGAAGGCCATTTAGTTTTTGAACCTTTAGTGGTATTTAAACTGTAGTAAAATTCAATTGAACAACGACATAAATCTTCTTTTTTGTAGGTTTAAAACACAGGGGAAATGGGAACCAACGGTATTAATATTTTTTTATTTATTATTCTTGGCGTGTTGTCAACCTACTGTCATTGGACAAGTGGTGGCCATCGGATGGTAAGTAAAAGGATTTCCCTCCAGCTTTGAGAATATAGCATATTATTGTTATGTCTTTTTTTTTTTTTTTTTTTTTTTTTATAAATTATAAACCAGCGCTTGACCGCAATCCTGCCTGATGGTAAGCAGTGACGCAATCGTTGATGGTAAAGCGCACTAGTTTATTAAGAGCCTATTCACTCTAGCCTTGAAGACACTCAAATTGTAGTCCGACGGAAACACCGCCGCTGGCAAATTGTTCCAGTCCCTCGATGTACGCGGTATAAAGGAGGAGGCGAAACGCTTCGTCCGGATCGTAGTGGTGTTAACAACGTAAGGGTGGAAACCAGCCGTACGACGGGTCGTCCGCTGGTGGAACGGAGATGGGGGAATTAAATCATGCAATTCCCTCGCACACTCCCCGAAATGCATCCTATAGAACACCGAAAGGCTGGCTACTCTACGCCTGTGCTCTAGGCTTTGGAGACCAACTCGAGTTAGATCAGGGTCACCAATCAGCCTCTTTGCACGTCTCTCCACTGAATCCAAAGTGGCCAGGTGACACTTGGCAGCACCAGCCCAAATGTGGCTGCAGTACTCCACACACGAACGGACCTGTGCTTTGTATAACATTAGAAGCTGCCCAGGTGTGAAGTACTGCCGGACCTTTGCGATAACGCCAAGTTTCCTGGCAGCCACCTTGGCCTTGGACTCAATGAACCGCCCAAAGTTAAGGTTCGAGGAAATCTCAACTCCCAAAAGCTGAAGGCGGTTGGAACACTCCAAGGACACATTCCGAAAAGTAGGGGCCAAGGTGAACGGGCTCCTTTTGGCGGTGAAAAGACACGCCTGTGTTTTGGCGGCATTGAATGCTACAAGATTGGCATTGCCCCATTCGGAGACCGCCTGCAGTGCAACACTCGTTCGCTCAACCATGGCCTCTCTTTCGGACCGGATTGATTCCCTACTAGCCCGGGCATCCAGCAGGTATCTCTCTACAACTGTGCTGTCATCTGCATACCCATAGATACCAGGCATCAGCAGATCGTTAATATGCAGCAGAAACAGAGTTGCAGAGAGAACAGACCCCTGAGGAACACCGGCATTAGTTGACATGGGCTCAGAAGAGCATCCGTCGACAACAACTCGGAGGGACCGTTCAGTCAGGAAGTCTTTTACCCAGCCAGTCAGGCTAGGGGAAATGCCGTACGCTGGAAGCTTACTCAAAAGGCCAGCGTGCCAAACCCGGTCGAAGGCCTTCGAGACATCAAGGGAGACAGCAATCGCTTCCCCATTCTTCTCGAGGGCCTCGCCCCACAAGTGAGTGGCATACACTAGTAGGTCCCCAGTTGACCGATTGCGGCGAAACCCGTACTGTCGGTCACTGAGGAGATCGTTACCTTCCAGGTATGCCAAGAGGCGCGAGTTCAATACGCGCTCCATAATTTTGCAAAGTATGGAGGTGATCGAAATCGGCCGATAGTTGGCAGGATCGGCACGACTACCCTTCTTGGGCACAGGCTGCACGTTAGCAAGCTTCCAGGACTTGGGCACTATACCAGTCCTAAATGAGAGGCGATACAAGCGCGTCAATACAGGGGCCCTAGCCAATGTAACATCGCTTCCTAGCGAAGCGAAATCGAATACTAAACCAACCAATGGCAGGAACGATTGACCACGTGATTTATCGCGTCGCGTGGTCAGTCGTTCCCGCCATTGGTTGGTTTGGTATTCGATTTCGCTTCGCTACGAAGCGATGTTACATTGGCTACAGGGGCAGGAGACAACTCGGGCGCACATGCTTTAAGAACAATCGCTGGTATACCATCCGGACCACTAGCCTTATTCACGTCCAGACGACACAGTACTCTCAGAACCTCCTTGTTTCTAATGCGAACCTCAGGCATTGAAGCTCCGCAATGAGGTAAATTAGGTGGAGTAGCACTGCCAGTATCAAGACGCGAATTATGGGCAAAGAGAGATGCAAAGAGACCTGCTTTCTCTCTCGCCGTATGAGCCAGTGTTCCATCAGGCCTAACCAGCGGAGGCAGTGAGGGCCGACAGAAGTTCGCCTCAACCGATTTGGCAAGGGACCAAAAAGATCTGCTACCGGATGGCTGCGCAGATAACTTGTTGCCAATGTGGGTAATGCGGTCGAAGCGAGCCTTCTTGAGCGCCTTCTTGTAGGACTTGGCAGCACGGTTAAAGGCTCTCTTCTTTGAGCTTAGATCCGGAGCTCCGCGGTCACGAGCGTCAACCCAGGCGAGAAATGCCGTGTGCTTACGCTGTTCAGCTTGGACACAATCGGCATTGAACCATGGGCGAGCCGAGCCACCGACGGGCACGTCATTGAATGGGATAAAATACTCCATAGCTTGACGCACCACATCGGTTATAGCGTCCGCACAGCTCGAAGGATTGTCAGAGGAGAAGCAGACCTGCTGCCAAGGATAAGACGCAAAGAAGTGGCGCATCTCATCCCAATCCGCTGACCTGTATCGCCACATTCGCCGTTCACCACGAGAGTCGTGATCTGGTGGGGAGAAGGACGTTACAGACTTCACCAGACAGTGGTCTGAAGTTCCCAACGGTGAGGAAACTGTTACAACACATCTGTCCGGATCAGTGGTCAGCAGAAGGTCCAAACAGTTGGCAGTATGCCCAACTACATCAGGCACCCTAGTCGCTTGCTCTACCAGCTGGGAAAGGCCCATAGTAAGCGCGAAGTTTCGCGCTTCTCTCCCAGCGTGGTCGGTCTTCTGGTATGGGAAGAGCCAGTCCTGGTGGCAGGCGTTGAAGTCCCCCAGAGCGACGAACTGAGCGTCAGGGTGCCGATGCAGCGCATTGTCAGCAGCCTCACTGAGGTGGTCAAATAAACGAGTTGTCTCCTGATCACCGCTGTGCGATCGGTAGACACAGGTGTAAACAATTTTGTCCACACCAGTGTCAACCAACAGCCATAGGGACGAGAAGTGAGGGTCTTCGAGGTGACGGAGGCGCCGGCAACAGATGTCATTGCGGACATACACACAGACCCCGGCACGCTGCAGGAAATGATGCTCCAAAGAGTATCCCGGGTAGCCGAGGTACGCCGCGTCAGTCGGACATCTGATCTGGGTCTCCGTCAAGAAAAGTAGGTGGGGCTTTTCAGTCTCAAGGTGGTAATGGACTGCATCGATATTGGAGTGCAAACCTCGGATGTTTGAGAGGTGCACTATGAACGAGAGGACGTGCGCCCGCTGTGCACACCTACTTTTCCTTTTGTAACTTTTCATATAAGTTTATATACTGAGTGAATAGGAAGGAAGACGGCAGTTGAGTGAGGTGATGCAATGATAAACCCAACAATACGACCAACGATGCTGGGCCAGAGGGAGATTGTTCTGGAGACTGCGGGGACGCCCGAACCCCCCCAGGGATCGCCATCGGGTCCTCTCGTCCGGTCGCCAACCGGCACGATGGGGCCACCCTGGGATTTTTCGCAGTTGGCGGGGCAGCCTTTCGTATGTGGCTGGCACACTACTTGGGCCCCCAACTACCTGCGGTCGGCCAGCGGAGAACCGTGCTTCGGATCCCGCTACCCTCCACGAACAAACTCCCGACACAACACCATCTGGCGCATCGCACCCGGCACACATCGCAACACAACTGCTCAGACCCGTCCTCCGAACGGCTTCACCAGACATCATGCCGGAACACGACGAATCGCTTGGCGGCATGTCTTTGTCTGGTGGGTGGTAACTTATGCCGGCGGTTGATGTTGTGACCTACCACCGAGAAAAAAGTATGTCAGATAAATATGATGTTTTAAAGTTAGACTAAATATTTAAAAAAAAATTAGAATCTAGTAAAAAGAAAAAAAAAACCGGAACCCTTATGAGACCACTTCGTGGTCCCTGTCCCAGGGAGCACGAAGTGGTCTTGTAAGGGTTCTTTTCAGTTTCGGACACTATTATTTCATTCAACATAACGTACTTCTCTACAGAATGTGCAATTTCCGCTAGTTTTTCATCTATACTCCTCTCAACTTGTACGTGCGTCGTGGCTCTTTCACATAGCACCGATATCAGAGCCCTATAGCACTGCATGTAGCAAGGCCATCTGGAATACAGTAAAAAATAATTATGAAATACAAAATATAGCATTATCCCCCTTATTCATAAACGCTGCTTAAAGTTAACTAGTGATTAGCGATTCTTTAATCATAATTTTTTGATCTTTTAACGCCACTTTTTTATGTTATAAATTATAAACTAGCACTTGACCGCAATCCCGCCTGATGGTAAGCAGTGACGCAATCGTTGATGGTAAAGTGCACTAGGTTATTAAGAGCCTATTCACTCTAGCCTTGAAGACACTCAAATTGTAGTCCGACGGAAACACCGCCGCTGGCAAGTTACTACAATCACCGTTTATGAATAAACACTACAGTGCTTAAGGGGTTTATTCATAAACGATTATTGAAGTTAAGTGACGTGCAAATGTCTAAAATGTATGTTTAAACAATCGCTAAAACTTTAAGCAGCGTTTATTAATAAGGGGGTAAATCTCTAATTAAAAATACCTAGCTATACATTTCCAGTTTTGGCTGACCTAGCTAAGTATAGGGTTTGGTACAATTAGAAGTCCGTTTATACTGGTTATTCATAGGTTGGAATCTTTATCTAACCTTTTGAACGCCCATCTATATAATACGCGATGTGTCCTCCTGCGCCACACTACAAATGTATAACGTATGTATAGTAAAACGTAGGGATGGGATTAGTGTCCTATCGACAAATAATATTATACATTTAAAATAATGTTTATTCACCAATTTACGAAGCTAAATAAAAACTAATCGTAATTTCATATTTTATTTTATTTCATAAAAAAAAAAACAATATGAAAACCTGGATATATTCCCCACAATAAAGAAAAGAATTTTAAATTTATTAGACGTGTGTTCTACAAGGCACATCCCTATTTGTCTCCAAATGTAATCCTTCTACTTCATATCAAGTAGTTGGCGCTCGAGGCACGTCAAAATCCTTTCTGTTCTAGGGATGTCTAGATTTCTATGGTATATATTTTATATTCACTGTGGTCGAGTTACACGTGCATAAACTCAACCGATTCCTGCATAATTTATTTCGTTTACTTACAACAAATACAATTAATAGAAGCTAAATACGTGGTTTTCTACGTTTTAAAAAATAAAATAAAATGGAGGGTAAGTGTCTGTTTTACACAAGACCTTTTTTTTAATGGTGTCGCTAAATACTCGCAATTATTTTTCTGGTTTGTAGAAACTAATAGAAAACTGAAGAAAATTCCTGAAACGGAAGTTGACGACTTAACGGAATGTCAAGACGACGAACTATTTCAAAATTCTGATTCAGACTTGAACAACTCGCAATAATTCGTCATATTCACAGTCACAATTTTTTTTAAGGACACGTGCGCCAACTCAAGATGTAAACATTGCACTACACTAAAATGCACAAGGTCACTATGACCTTGAAACCCGTCCGCTTATGACGTCACAGATTTCCTTCTATACACGTCGGTGGCGCGTACGGACCGCTAACTAACTAACTTTGTAGGGATGGGTTTTTCAAACGGGGTTTCACTATCGACAATGATTAGAAAACCTATTAATTCTTGATTAAGGTGAATAAAACCTAGTTTAAAGTGTACAATATTTATAAAATATTATATATTTACGTCATTTTCTTGCAATAATAGTATTTATGATCATTTCGACGAGATGAAATATAGCGAGGTCTTCGTCGTGTCCCATCACTGGCTTACTTGATATCAAGTAATTGGCGCTGGGGGCATTAAAATATTTTCTGGCGTTTTTGTTTCTATTGAAAATTAAACAAATAAGAACTTATTATGCGTGAAAAAGTTAAATATATGGTTGATAACAGGGCAAATTTCCATAAAAACAAAATATAAGGTCTTGTAAAAGTCGTAAATTTATTTTATACTGTGATTACTTCTAATCAAGTAGTGGCGCTGAGGGCACGAAAATCTCGAACTTGTATAGAAGTGATTGGCGTTCAAAAGGCTAATCTTACTTGCTAATTTTTCGAACTACCAATCTGATTTAAAAAACTATTTTGTAATTGTTAGCCTAATTCTTAAGGAAGGGTAAGTATAGCTCGTTGCAACGGGGTGCGTCCTAGTAATAAGATATGTATCGTGCGGAAATGAATACCTGTCTTCCAAAACCTCTTCTCTAGCCAGTAGCAAGTTATTCAGCACCGCCACGCAACCCTCGAACAGCTTGAAGAAAGCCTCCCAAGATATATCACACCTGATGCCAGACCTAGTTCCAAGCATGTAGTGGATTAGGTGTTGAACCTCGAAGGTTATGTCCACGAAGTTATAGTCCAGGGATATCTAAAAAAAATGATTATTAATCGAGGTGTGAGGTGACGGGTAAGGTTACTTCGTTTTTATGAATTTCCGCAGATTTAGTTTGGTCATTGATGTTTGGTTGTCGCAATAAAAATAAATAAAAACTGTACATAATAAAACAAAAGAATTTTGTTTTATTTTTTCAGCTGTTATAGCTAGCTGCGGAATAGTTTATAACAAAAAAAAAAAGAAAACACTTGTTGTTCGTGCAGTACATACCTTTTTTGCCGCCAAAAGTATTTCAGACAATGAATCCATGTCGAGCTTAATAATTTCACAAATATCATCATCGACTTTTATAACTTTCACAACAACATCTTCGGTAGAAAACTCTTCAGTTATTCTGGCAGCACTTTCTTCAAATTCATAGTGTTGCCGCATCCAATTCCGCAAATTCTTACACGCGCGATACATTAATTTTGACATGGCAACACATTTGGGGCCCACTATGCTTGCTTTGAGGCATTGGGACCAAAGGTATTTAAATACATTTCGTGATGTAATTTCGGTTTTGTTGTTTTTTTGTATTAGTGTTGGTTTCTGAAAATATAATTAAAAGGCGTAGTTACTCAACTACATTTGTACTAAATGCTGGAAGAAAATGCATGTTACAGCAAAGATGGGTGTGGCTGAGAGGACATATTCAACTTGGGGTGCATACTTAGTAAATGCATATCACGCGCACTGTCGATAGTCCTCAACTCAGACTCTCAAGCCAGTTGTTGCCTGTTCAATGATGCCCAAAGCGACACTAGCGCGTGCGGTGTCTTAAGCGCTTAGTTAATATTTTTGAGCCCTAGCTGCAGGCTTTAATTATTGAAACACTCACAGGCTAGTCCGAATACGGAGACGACAAGCTACTAGGCTGATCTGTTATATACCATTAAAAAAAAAACTATAAGCAGTCCGAATTGAGCCAGGCGGTATCAAATATTTTACTGAATGTTTTATACGGCAATATCAGTTATTCTTATACATACTGTTCACGCCGATAAAAGGAAGACGTATTGGTATATGCGTAATGTCTCAAATATTTATGACACCTAAAGACATGTAAAATGAAACTTACCTTCAGAGCCAGCAAATTATTAAGATCACTAACAAAGTTCGTCACATAACATTCCACAGACGACAATTCGCATACAAACTTCAACGTAGTCCCCATTTCTTCTAAACAACTACTGGTAATCCGCTTCTTATTTTGTTCTAGAATTAATCTAGTTTTAATACTTCGCCATATTTGGAGGAATAGCTTATCTTTTTCTTGGAAAATTGAGTGTGTTTCTAGTTTTTTTATTCGTCTTAGAACTACGTTTAGTAGTTGTATTGCTGAGTCGATGTGCTGAGGTTTCGAATCTGGATTTTCTACTGTTTTTATCTAGAAAGTTAAAAAAATTATAATTTTATAATATAGCTAGATTGACTTTATATATACAATATGCAAAGAAAACCCTGTCCGACCCATAAGGATAATAAAGGTTAGGTAAACACATGACCAAATAAAATATGAAATTTTACGTAATCATCATAGTAACAATACTAATGAATTTTAAAATAATGTTTTTTTCCCGCGAATTAATTCCAAGTTCCCCGAAATTTGGTAATTTTAAAAAAAGTGACAACGCCATTTTGACGTTACGGTTATGCGATTCGACCACGCGTCGCGTGCCCTGCCCCCCGTCGCCCGCGCAAGGGTGTCCTACCGCACATGTATTAAGTTACCTCTTTTTGCAAAATAATATTTATTTTTTTAGGGGGATTTTTTTTTAAACTTTTGTCCCGCTTTGTCGCCATTAGTAGAATCAGTTATCGATTCCTAACAATACCTTCACGGATCGGACAGGGTTTTCTTTACATATTGTATATATATTTATGTATCTTTATATACAGAGTGGTGCTGACAATACGACAATAAATGAAAACACAGACCATGCTGGTCCGTAGGAATAATCCTGAACCATAGAAAACAACCTAGTATAAAAAATAAAAAAAATAAAATTTCAAACAAACTAAATCGAATAAAATTGCAAACGGAATAGAACATTCTTTAAAATATTGGTTCAATGACCTCCGATCAGCGGGCGACAGCGCGTTCCTGTATCGACTTGCTTTTTCGCGCCATTATTATTAAAGTTTAGTACCGCTGGATGCGGCGGTCATTAATCTGTTAGCGATTCCTTATCAACATGTACATCATGTAGAAAATGTAAAACATGAAAAATAATTTGCTGTCACTATTTATATGATTTTTTATGTGTAGACTGAGAATGTGTTGAGGTCCACGATGTTTAATTTATTGTCGTATTGTCAGCACCACTCTGTATATACATGTATTCCCAATGGATTTTGTAAGATGACAGTGGGTGATAAAATCTATTGTTAACCCCTAACAAAAATTGTAATCACATTGTAAGGTAGAACAATCACTACATGTAAAAGACTTGTTCTAACCGGTCCTGTTAAACTAGAAATCGACTCCAACAAAGTTAGGAAAAGCCTATAGGCATAGTTAATGTTTGCAATTTAGAACATTATAGCCTCTACAGTGGCAAGTACTGAATATTCGTTTGACGATCTCTAAGCGCAGTCAGCTTCGCTACCATTCGGCTGACAGGCCAATGACCAACCAAAGCATGAGGTACTTTTATACAAAGTTTATAAAAATATGTTAGGCCTATTGTTGCGAAGTGAGGAGGCCTGTGTCCGAGCAGTGGAAATATTATAGGCTTATGGTCGTATCGGTCATAAATGCCAATACGAGAGAAGTGGTAGACCATTCAAAATAGGTAAGGTCATTATTTCTATAACTGTTTAATTATTTATACTTACAGCATTTTGTACGAAGAACTCTAAAGCAATCAACAAGCGCTCCAAATTATTGACATCATCACCATCTGTAGCATCGCAGTACCTCGAAAGAGTCAAAGAATACGCCACCATCGCGTTCAGTGCTGCCACGCTACTCTCAGATTCTACCATACTATCTTCAGTGTTGCTCACATCGTTTAGTGAAAAACTACTATTGGTAAAATCTATGTTCTTGAAAGATTCTAATAATGCCTTGTGTAATTTTTCTTGTAGGTCTGCTAATATTGATCTGAAGGCACTGGCAGTTATGGCTTTCTTCTGTTTGACTATTGAGGGTAGAATTAGGCAAGTAATTTGGAACACAGGATCATTAAATGATTCCATATCAGATACAGTCTTCTTATTTTTCTTTAATAACTTTTCAACTATATTTTTGACTTGGTCACTATTTATACGTACTTTTTTCACAGCCAATTCAAGAAGGCTTTTGATGATAAGCAAACTATTCGGAGTTTTTATTTTTAATGTGAGCAACTCTAATAGAGAGTTATCTTTGAAATTGAAAATTGTATCTGCAGGAAATATTTGATACAAGTCTGGACGTTGCAGACTCAATTCGAATATACTTTGTAGTACATAATCAATATTTCGTTTTAGTTTCTTAGTACTTGAAGATTTCTTAATTGCTAGCATTACAAAAATTGCTACCAACTGGTAGTTTTCTTCTAAATAGTGAATTGGCAATTGTTTAAATATGTTCACTGAGTTTTTAATCACGTCTTGTGCTTCTGAGTTGAAAGTTATTTCGTTGAAATAATCAATTATAGTTACTTCTTTTGCAAAGGAAGCCATATTGAAATCTGTCTTGCCTAGCATTTTGCTCAATGAATCTCCATTTTCAAAACTCTTAGCTACATTTTTAGCTGTTTCTAGTACCAATATGTTTAACAAATCTCTGTTAGAAGCTATAGCATCAATTTTCAATACATCCAAATCTGGTTTGGCCAAGCAAAGTTTGACCAAACATTTGGCTAACAATTTAATATGCGATTTATCTAAATTTGTGAACAATGTTTTGCAGAAGTAAGTATTTTGTAAAAGCGACGGATTGGCGTCGATTTGTTTGATTAAATGAGCTTTCGTTGATATCACTGTTGCATTAGGGTTCTCTTGTTTGTTTCTTATTGACAGTAACTGGAGAGCCATTGTCTTAGCTAAGAGTAAATTGTCCTGAAAGGCAAGTACAATATGATAAGTTTTGTAGGATTGGCTCAATTGGCACGTTGTGTTGAAAATAATTTCAAGGTGACGAAACGCTTAACATGATTTATCGTTTTGTGAATTTTGAAATGGCATATTTTCCTTCAAAATTACATTAGAATCTCTGTTCAGTGGGTTGAACAAAACATTATTTATGAAAAAGAAATAAATATAATGAAAATGACCCTAAAAACTTACCAAAAGCACAATAGCTTCATCCTCCTCAATTTTCGCAGCGAGCGCTATCCACTGCTTGCTACCCAAACAAGGTAACAACACACTTAGGTCCAAAACCTCTGATGTATCACTGCTAGGAGATATTTCCAGTTTCACGTTACTGTACTTTATGTTCAGGAGCTTAAGTTGAGCAAAACTCTGACATAGCTTGAGAAATGATATTATTAGAGGCGGATTCTGAAATTTAAAAGAAGTATCGCCATAAGTCTTCTTCGAAAAGAATACATTAAATTGCCTACAAGTTTTGTTCCATAACATTATACCGATGGGAGGATACTGATAAATAACGCTTATGTTTCGAATACATTTTAAAAAAGAGTATACAGGGAAGACGAGTGCAGGCAGCTAATCTTTTTACCACAATTTGAGCTATTGGCACATCATCATCATCAACCGTTTAAATGTGCCGCTGCCGGGCATAGGCCCCTCTCATACAGAGAAGGATTGAGCGTAATCACCATGCTAGCTCAATGCTCATTTGGTTTAACTGCAATGCTTCGACGTCGCCTTCGGGTTGTGGAGGTCAGACGGCAGTCGCTTCACGGAAAATATCGAAGTTTAGCCATATCAGCAGTTGGACTGGTAAAGCGGACCCCAGATTCCAAAGCTGAAAAGGCTTCGGATGCGACTGGGATTAACGCTGGGATGATGACCATGCTAGCTCAATGCAGGTTGGCGATTTCAGACTTAAAGTCCAGGTTTCCTTAAGATGTTTTCTTTCACCTTGTAATCAGTCATTGGTGCCCAAGATATACTTAGAAAGTACATATAACTTAGAAAAGTTACATTAAGTTACTTAATCTCATTGGAGCGACAATTTTATATGTCAAAAACTTGTCAAATGGGGAAAAGGGGAAAAGGTCACAGATTTTTTGTCACATTGAGACCGAAAACAGAATGTGAATAACGTTTGACATTCAAAAGTACCTTTTGTGAGTTGACGAGCTTTCCGCCCGCGGCTACCCCGCGTGGAATTCGATTATATCGCGCTTTTTAGATTTCCCTCGGGAATTTTAATTTTTTTTCAATAAAAGGTAATCTACGTCCTTTCTCAGGGCCTAAAGATTTTCTGTGTCAAATTTCATCAAAATCGGTTGAGAGGTTTAAGCGGAAAAGCGTAACAGGCAGACAGACAGAGTTACTTTCGTATTTATAATATTATCTTTGACCATTCTTAAAATTACGAAAATTGCCCTTCTGATGAAAAGGATGAAGTAAAATAAATACATACATAGCTAAGCTTTAAGACGCAAACTCCGAATTTGGCTAAACAATCCTCCTCGAACTTAGTGTAAGAATTCCAAAAATCTTCAGCCACAGTTATTGGAACAGCGTGATCCGCCATTTTGTTGTGTTGCAAGAATGACGACAAAATAGCTGACAGTACTTCTGTTAGCACTATGATTGAAGGGCCTGAAAAATTAAAGTATACATTTTTTAATTTTAATGATTTATAATTTTTAAGCGATATAAGAGCCATGGCAGGCTGCCATGGCTCTTACGTGTGGTTTCTGCACATAACATCACCATATTTTCCATGCGGTGATTTATGCATGTATGTACGTGTGGTGCTGTTTGGAGGGAACTTATGACTAGTAGTGGACATGTTTATATTGATAATGACAAAGAGGGACTTTTCCTCAAAACATTGCCAAGTATTTGCAACTAATTAAAAGTTTCAATATATGCTGTTTGTGATAATGCCGCCCTTTGCCTCTTTTAAATGGAGCTTGGGGCTGGTGGAGAAATATAAAGGCATTGCTAAATTATTTTGATAAGTCTACAAAAGGAAATGAAGATAGTATACAAAAGTAAATACTTTGGCGCTGCTATCAAAACCCATCTCAACAATATGTTACATTTGTTCCAGATTAGTAATTAAAAGAAAAAGTATTAAAGTAGAAGGCACTGTGTGCCTGCATAAATTATGATAAGGAAATAATTCAAAGGCAATACATACTGACAAATCCTTCTTCCAACATCATCAAGCAATGCACTTCTAAATCTTTCTGCAATGACTCCAACAGCTCCTTATTCTGTCTGAACAGCAATTCAGAAGTCATTTTTCCATACAAACCTACAGATTGTTCAGGAAATAAATCAGAACCTGTTATAATTTTACTTTCCAACTTTTCATAATCTACGCCTTTTTCTTTCGCCTCTTTCACCTTCTGTTTAAGTTCAAACTGCTCAGTGTTGCCAGCTTCCAAAATTTCTTTTACTGATGGTAGAATTTGGTTTATAAAAAGAGTTCCCCTGCTTAGTTTAAATAATATTTCTAATAAGCAATTCATTGTTTCTGTGTATGATGCTGTAATATTTAAACTGCTTTTCTTTGCTGTCATTATTGGAGGTAGAATTAGGTCGATTTTTTGCTCAATCAATACAGGGTCTAGTTTCAAAGCTGTTTTAATTATCTGTAATGTAGTTTTATCTAACTTCCCTTCAAGTTTCAGCTGCCCTATCATAACAGCTTGAAGGAATGTGGTGAAGTTCTTTTTTATTTCAACTTTTGATATTTTTTCGCCGAAAGTATCAGTGAGGCGCACATTAATATCAACTTCATTCTTTAATAAAACTTCAAGCATATTCAAGAACAGGGTTCTCTTAGTTTTTGCGTCATTTTCTTCTAAAATGCATGGTAGGTTCATTGCTGGAACTATAAAACTCTGTTCCATATTCAAAACATTAGCTACCATAATATAAAAAGCAAAAACAATCTGATTCTCCTTTTGGAATGAACTTACAAAGACATCCATGAAATTGTGTAAGAATTTGGCATCCCGTTCAGACCGATTTTTGGGGAATTCAAAGAATGTGTTCATAATTTTGATTACCGATTGAATGTTATCTCCTTTCTCTGCAATCAATTCTTGGATATTATCTTTCCGAATTAGAGTTTGTAAGAAACTAATGAAAAAAGTTTTTTTATTGATCGGAAACAAAATATTTTGGCAAACATCCATAGCAGATTTTCGACATTCTGTGTCCAAGAAACTGAAAACAGTTTCCAGATTTTCACCATCCAACAATTTGATGATGAATTCCAATTTCTTTTTAGATTCTCTGTAGTATTTTGTGAAGTTGTTCAGTATTTTTTGAGTTAATTGTGTGTTGGCACCATCATTTCTTAGGAACTGAAGCAATGTGATTGTTATAGTAAGGTACTCATCAATTTGAAAACTCAGTTGGGACATGATTCTGGGATTCTCTAAGAATTTTGAGATGTACCATATGTCAGTAGTTTGTAGCGGGTTTCTCTGTATGTATTCTGAAACAATCTGAAATCAGTCAAAAGTTTTTATTAGTTGAGTCTAATCATAATTTAATGGAGTGTGTATAAGATGTTGATGTTTTAATAAAACTTGTCTTCTGTAAACTGAACTCAACTTTTGGGACTGTATTCCATGGAGGGAAAAGTGATATAATTTTTTTGTTTTGAGGATGGGAAATCTTCAAATGACCTCTCTTTAAGGCATCTTCTGCGGCGGCAAGAGGCGTGAGGGCACTGATATTTCCGTTTCCTAACGTGCTCTGCCTCTTCCTTTGCCAGCATCACGACTTCACAGAAGGAGGTGTCGGTCTGTCATGCAGTTTCGCTCAAGACCAGTCAAAAATCACCACCGATTTTTTGTTACTAGCCACTATGATAATATATTTATTTTGTGTAAAATAGTTAAGTGTGTGTAACATTTTATCTACATACTGAAAATAAAACTGAAGAGTTTGTTTGCTTCTATACAGTAATCTTTAAAACTACCATTTGGCTTTGAAAATATCTTTTTTGCATCTCATAGAACTCATAATTTTTGACTAATGCAAAAAGATACTAGGACTTAGCAGCAAAACCAAAGACAGAAACAAAGTTATCATGCAGACAGGTGAAGTGTGGATCGGGTGTGATAGGGTGGATCGGGGGAGGTTAAAATTGCATACAGAAGTCTATTTGTAAAAATACTTACGAAATATAATAAATTTGGATATCATTAAGTTTTGAATACCTGTATCAATTTACACTTCAGCTCACTAGTCAAGTCATCAACAGCTGACAGCCAATCAAGCACATTCTTCAGATCATCACTGTTTAGTTTATTCCTCCCGGTCAAGGTATAAAGCCATTCACCCACAATTCTCTCTTTAGGAGCCGTGGGAAAGTGGTGGGACTGCACCACATTTTTGGCGAGGCACAGCCGCTTGGGTAGTGGTGTCTTGTCATCTTCTAGCCGACGCTTTAATTCTGAAAAGCCGAAGTTATCATATAAACAATAATTCTCATTATACTAAGATGGTAAAAATATTAACTACTGTTATCAGATAATATTGTGGGGACAGACATAGAGTAAATTTATAGAGAAAAATGTGCTGTGAATTTGAACCCAAAACATACCTACTTCAATTTTTCATTAAACAAGCGGGAGGTTAATTTAATAGACATTGACCATAAAACAACAAAAAAAGTCAAATGACTGTAAGTTATGACTACTATCTCATCTATACTTATAGAAATACGTAAATTTAAGTTAGAAACTTAACACTTTGCAAGCTTTGAGGTTAAGTATTACAAAAATCATTTTAATTATTTTTGGAATTACATCTTACCATTCAGTGGGTTCAAGGACATTTTAAAATAAACACAATAACTATTTCATGAACACGTTTTATAGAACAGTGGCTAGAACTTGGAAAAGCAACGTTTCTTCCACACGTTGTATTGTTGTTATTGAACGTTTTGATATTGCTCTGCATTCATTATGTCATTTTTCTCAGAACAGTGATTTTATAAACCTTTGAATACGTAAATGGGGAAAATAGGTGTTAAAAGTAATTATTAAAGTAAAATCACTGTTAGTTACGACAGATAAGCCATTAATAATACAGATTGAATACTTTGAAAATTACACTTTTTTTGTAGAAACTAAACGCTATTTACTGAATTCTTCGGACAGCAACTCTGATCAAGAGTTTTGGCGGGAAAGTCAAGCTGAGTGTCACGCTCATATTTCATTGAACTTTTAAAATTATTTATAATGTTGTATACTAAATAAAAGTGTGTGATTTATGTAGTAAAAAGTGCATTCAGTAAATAATTCATAAAGAACAGTGAAATATTGCAGCATAGTGGCCAAATCATGACTTTGTCTCAAACCTCCCTCATAAGACGGTGCACACGGCCGTCTTTTTCGACATGAATAATTCATTATGTGACATTGGCTAAATGCACAAACCGTGCGAAGCCAAAAAAAGGAAGAAAGAAGAACTTTTGAAGATTTTTATTTTACTGGAAACTGGCACAAAATCATAACTAGTGCCAAACTACAAAAAAAAAAAAAACTGATGAACTATCCAAACATACTTCTGCGGTTTAGGCGGGAAAGCGATGATGAGTGCCACCCTCATTTTCCATTGGACCTTTAAATTATTTATAGTGTCGTTTACTAAATAAAAACGCGTGATTTATGTAGTAAAACGTGCATTCAGTGAATAATTCATAAAGAACAGTGAAATATTGTAGCATAGTGGCCACATCATGTCTTTACGCTAAACCACTCCTAATCGGGCACACGCGGGAAACGAAAGGAGTTAGATTCGTTAGGATAAGTTTAGGATAAGTTAGGATAAGAGTTAGATTAGTTAGGATAAGTTTAGGATAAATTACAAAAGAAGACAATATTCAAGACGAGGCTATCATGGTCTGAGATACCTTTGCCTGCTCAGTGTAATGCACTGGCAAATTGAAGAAACAACAACATACTTCTGCCTCCTGCAGTCCTGCGCGAAATTGCGAAAACGGAAGCTTACGAGGTGCTCGGATTATAGGTTCCAATAAAGAGTACAACCCTGTGTTGCTCGAAGAGTACAACATACAACAATATCATTATAATCATTTTAGCTGAAAGACGTCCACTGCTGGAGGAGGCTTATGTCAATACATTCAAATTAAAAAAAAATAGTTTGAAGAATTTGCATATTTAACTATGATTTTTTTTTAATTTATGCAAAATAAGATTTTTTTTAAATTATATGTTATTGTAAAAATATTTAAATACGTAGGTACCGGTCGGCATCTGAAACAGCGTCTACTAAGCCGCCGGTGGTCAGAGTTCTAGGGAGAGGAACCAACTCACTGTGCTTGCAGTGTCCATAAGTAGGTAGGTAGTAGGTACCCATTGTATGGATCTATCTCTTTGATTCAGGCACGCAATGTGGGCTTTTTTAAGGTGTTGCTTTATTGATAAAGTTACAAATCTAGCAGCTATCGCCCTGAAAAACTCGCAGAATATGTATGAACTCCCCTGATTCAAAATCAAAATCAAAAGTCATTTATTTAAACTAGGCTGAGAATCAGCACTTTTTGAACGTCAATATTACATAAGACAGTCCCCCAAAACGCTCACCCATCGACACTTCCTAGTGCTTTCGCTGGGAAGAAGAAGTGGCTGAAGAAACTCCCCAGCAGCACAGCTGTCTGTTCATTTAGAAAAAAAACACAATAGTTTATACAATACTATGTAGGTACAGTAATACAAGCGAATAAAAATATATATAAATATGCCAGTTAGCCACGCCTAAATACCAGAAAAGCAAAACGAAAAATAAAATATCACTGAAATGTAAAAAGTAAAAACTTATTACATACATAAATAAAAGCCCCTGGCATAAAGGGCGTGACAGCTCACATATTTGTGCATTGTAAAAAGCAAATTATATGAACTCATATAATGTGTCAGTAAGCTAATTTTGGAGAAGGAACACAAACATTGTCTTGAGTTAATCAGAGCGACGAACTATTCTTATCATTTAAGTAGTCATTTACAGAATAATATGCTTTTGAACAAAGCTTGGATTTGATTTGTGCTTTAAATGCACTGTAAGGCAAGTCTAGCAAAGCAGAGGGTATCTTGTTATAAAAAGTTATACCAAGCCCAATAAAAGAGTTATGAACATTTTGAAGTCGATGAAAAGAGGCTCGCAGTTTGTCCTTATTTCAGGTATTAACATTATGGATCTCACTGTTTCTCACAAATCATGACTTTGACTCAAACCTCGCTCATAAGACGGTTCACGCGGCGGTCTTTTTCGACATGAATAATTCATTACGTAACATTGGCTAAATGCACAAACCGTGCGAAGCCAAAAAAAGAAAGAAAGAAGAACTTTTAAATATTTTTATTATACTTGAAACTGGCACAAAGTCATAACTAGTGCCAAACTACAAAAAAAAAACTGATGAATTATCCAAATGTACTTCTGCCTCCTGCAGTCCTGCGCGAAATTGCGAAAACGGAAGCTTACGAGGTGCTCGGATTATAATACTTAGGTTCCATTAAAGAGTACAACCCTGTGTTGCTCGAAAGAGTACAACATACAACAATATCATTATAATCCATAGCTGAAAGACGTCCACTGCTGGAGGAGGCCTATGTCAATACATTAAAATTACATAAAAAATAATTTGAAGAATTTACATATTTAACTATGATTTTTTTTTAATTTATGCAAAATAAGATTTTTTTTTAAAATTATATGTTATTGTAAAAATATTTAAATGCGTAGGTACTATCAGTTGTAGAAGTCCATTCTCACCTTTAAGACTACTAACTGTCGCCTGCGCTAAACCGGCCACGCACACTACCGCATTATTTTTTATCGCAGTCTTCGTCTTTCTATAAAGTAATGCAAAATTTCGTTACTTCATTTGAAGTTGAGTTAGCGGCCGCACTTAACAATGGTGCTATCAAAAGCGAGCGATTGTGGGTTCGATCCTTATTATAGGCAACTCTTTTTGGTGTTTCATATAATTTAAAATTATGATAATTGATTTGTATTTTAAAGTAAAAATGTTTGCAAATAATATTTAAACAAATAGGAAAATTTATTGAATATTTATCCCAAAAAAGGGTTTTATTATATGTTTTAGTTTACTATAGGGGTAATATAATAAAAAATATATAAAAATAAAACATAAGCATATTATAATGCAATATATTATAAAGTTATATATTATTCGGTATAGATATACTTATACTAACAAATGAAACAAACGTTGAAACGGCAGCATTGTAATATTTTATATAAAAGTAATCCTTGACAAACTTATGATATTGTTATGGTAAAAAATACAAAAAACATTTTTGGTTGTTAGATATGAAAATTATAATATTATACGTATATTATGATTAAAGAGGTTATAGCTTAATTATTCATTTTCTTAAAGAAAAGAGGATTGAAGCTTAACCTGAATATTATTGCAATCATAAAATAATCTATACTTAGAACACAATGTCATAATATAGTGCTTATTACATTTATAATTTTTTTGCGTGTATAACATGGTACTAATGCTGCCATCCTGTAGTGACTTTTTTCGGAATTTGATGGCATGAGATTATAATCTTCAAGCGCTTTCTTAGTTCAAAAGTAAACTAACTTATTTCTTATCGAATTCCGAAATTATTGTTTTTATAATTTACCAAAAGTAATTTGTATTGAAATTGCAAAAGGCGACATCTGTTAGCCATTAAGCCAACCGAACATATTACTGTCACTTAGCTAAATTACTTTGGAGATGGTTTAGAGTCCGTTATTAAGATATTTATTGGTATATATTTAAAACACTCTGTAGGACACTTCTGCACTGTTTTTGTTATAAATAGTTTTTTTTTTGTTTAGCTCGATAAGACTCCACCAGCCTCGCCAATTTATTTTAAACCACAAATGCAACCTATCTTCTTCGCACGATTTAAAAGTTTATTCAACGGTAAATATTGTCGTTTCGTTTCACTTGTCTCGACAGCTACCTTCGTCCTCCAACCTCTTGACCTTGACCTCCAACGGCTTACAGTATTTCTCTAAAACAATAACAATTTTATTACACACTTGCTACAAGCGATTGGTTTGCACCTTACATAAATAATAATAAAAACAACTTACACAAAAGCCGGTTTCATATGATATTTGAGATATATTGCTGCATATGCCTGCATATTGATTAAAAAATAAAACTAATAACACAAACTGGTAACTATATGTTCACTAACCAACAACAGCTAAGTAATATTATTTGAGTTATTGTAGCTAATAATAGTTATTGTAGGTAGCGGAATATTTTTTGTGAAGTAGTGATTCAGATTCTTTTAAGTCTACCGTCATCTTTTTATAATGACTCCAATATAGAAAAAATCTTAAAAGAAAGTATCATCTTTAAGTTGCAGATCGGTATTTTTATATATTTTTGTTGTCAGCATTCATAACTCACCAATAAACATTTGAAAAATATTTTTGTAAGTTATTAGATTTGAACTCGAACCACCTTGAACGCCTATCAAGGCGAAAACCGTTAGGCCATTGAAACACTTACTGTAGACGTTGAAATTAGTAAGTAGTACCTAACAATCATAAGCGGGCAGCAAGTGTCTGAGTGTGTATCAAACTTTATTATAGAAGAAGGTCGTAACTACAACTAGTATTGCTTGGCCATAGTTTTGTGAGATTGCAACTCGACTTTTGGTCTTGACTGTACCTGTCGGCATCAGAAACAGCGTCTACTAAGCCGCCGGTGGTCCGTCGGTCTACAATTTAAGTATTTTCAAGGCTAGAGTGAATAGGCTCTTAATAAACTAGCGCGCTTTACCACCAACGATTGCATCACTACTTACCATCAGGCGGGATTGCGGTCAAGTACTAATTTATAATTTATAAAAAAACTTTTTTACAAAAAAACAACCGACGGAAGTCGGTGTCTTTGTTTTGTATATTCGTTTTTTGACACCGACTTCCGAAATTAGTTATTTTTCACTTTGTAGTGGTTTTTGGAAGTCGGTTGTTTTTTTGTAAAAAAGTTTTTATTTTACACTTTTTAGTTGTTAAAAGTACTATGTATTCAGTTGCATCCGTTAAGACTGGAAGCTGACACAAATATAGTTGGGAAACGACGTAATTTTGTTTACTTTAATTTTTACCCGTAAGTAGGTATTCCCTCAACTGCCTATGGTCTTCATCATCAAATTTACTGCAGACCATTATTTTAACCCAATGGGTGCAAAGGTCTCATCAATATAAATGAATGAAGTCCAACCAAAGTAGCTACTGTAAACCGTTGAGGAGTTCCCGGAACTGGCCTTTGTCTTCATCATCAGACCTTTTATGACAGTCACAACCCATCTAGGTGTAAAGTTCTTATCAATACAAATTAATCGAGCCCAAACACAAGGTAACTGCTGTGAATTGTTGAGGAGTTCCTTGGACTGTCTCCCGGCTCCATCATCAGATCTACTCCAGAGCTTTATTGAATTGTAGTGCTTTATAATACTTAATGAAAATGCTAAGAAATGCACTAGTCGCCCCTGCAACTTTTGAAAGTTCCCCTTGTTTTCTCTGGTATTCCACCATCAAACCCTGATATCCTTATCATGGGACCACCTTGGGAACGTCTTCTTCCCAACAGAAAAAGAATTATCAAAATCGGTTCATAAACGACGAAGTTATGCGCGAACAAACATAAAAAAAAAGCATATATACGGTCGAATTGAGTAACCTCCTCCTTTTTGAAGTCGGTTAAAAAAAAGGTCTGGAAATTTGTGCCATTTATGTGACCTAGCTAAATGTCCTTACTTTTGTATTGTTGTTGAATCATTACGCTCCTTAAGTTATGAGTAGAGATGTACGATTTCTAACAAATGTGTGCACTCGCTATGGAAGGTACGAAAGACACTCTCATCCACATCGATTCTACGTAGTCTTCTTATGGTCTCACCAAATTATCTTTATTATTTTTTTAACGTTGCCCCATATTTGGGTGCGTATACAAACACTTAAACTCAAATACACAAGCAGCTAGACTCTGAACAACTACATACAAATATCATATAATAATAAACTGACGCGCTTTACCATCAACGATTGCATCACTGCTTACCACCATGCGGGATTGCAGTCAAGCAGTAGTTTATAATTATTGACAGCCTCCGTGGCGTAGCGGTAGCGAACGCGGCCGCTGTGTAAGGAGGTGCGGGTTCGATCCCCGTGCAGTGCAAATATTTTTATGCATGAATATGAATATTTGCAATGGACTGGTCGTGCCTCGGAAAGCACGTTAAGCCGTTGGTCCCGGTTGCCATACGAACATCTAATGGCAATCGTTACGGGTTGTTGGAGCCCGCAAAAGTCCAACATTGTGTAACTGCAATGCTTTGATATCGCCTTCGAATTGTGGAGGTCAGGCGGCAGTCGCTTCACAGAAAATGTCGAAGTTTAGCCAAAATCAGCAGTTAGACTAGTAGAGTGGAACCCAGATTGCAAAGCTGAAAAAATAGCTTCGGATGCCGATGATGATGATGATGACGACTAGTTTAGTTTAATTATTAAAAAAAAAAAACAATGGAGGTCCAGTGTTGGACAAAGGCCTCCTCCAAGGTTTTCCATTTCATTGGGGGGGTTTGCCATAATCCCCACGCTTGACAAGTTTGATATGTCAATGTGAAATCATATTACATAGCCATTGAAGCCTGTAACTTTAGAAAACCCAATAAAGTTTACACATTCAGTTCCTGTATCGACATGTTCAAACCGGATTCTTGTTTCCCGTTTCGTAACCGGATCCTAAACGGAAGTACCCTTCGTGTTGTTCCGGCGTCAATTCCTTTGTTAGGGGCTGTCAACTACACAAAACACGATTGTGATTGATCGAAAACTGGCTAGTTAGTAACTAAGCAACTAGGTGTACCGTTAAATAATTTGTTAACATTAATTAAGCCCTACTTCCTACTCTAAACAATACTAGCTTTCCGCCCGCGGCTTCGCCCGCGTGGGGTTCGGTTATATCGCGCTTTTTAGATTTCCTCGGGAACATCAAATTTTTCCGGGATAAGAGGTAGCCTATGTTCTTTCTCAGGGTCTAAAGATTGCCTGTACCAAATTTCATCAAAATCGGTTGAGAGGTTTAAGCGGGAAACCGTAACAGACAGACAGACAGACAGACAGAGTTACTTTCGCATTTATAATACACACATCAAAAGTGTCTAGGGATCAAGCATTTTTATGCGGATTTCTTGAGATTGAGATGTGGCTTTGTAATAAATTTATGATTTTATAAATTTATATGGATCCTTTTTGGTGCATTTCATAATTTGAATCAGGAACTGTGAATCAAATTCGAGTAAAAGATGAAAATCAGCTGTCAATATTTTCCCTATAAAAACATACAACGCATTGAAGACATTATTAGTGCTACTGTTTCCCTACTACTGATTAAAACCAACGTTATTATGGAGCGGCGACGTCATTTAAGCAGGGAAGAAATGCTCAGAGCCGTGGGAATGATAGAAGCTGGTTCCCGGCAACGTACTGTGGCTTTAGCTCTGAATACAAGTCAGAGTGTTATCAGTCGACTTTGGACACGTTACCGAAGCACTGGTACCGTGGCTGAGCGCCATGGAGGACGGTATCGCTGCACCACACGGAGACAAGACCGATACATTCAAATCTTAACTCGAAGAGCTCCAACAATAACCGCCATGATGTTAGCCGTGAGGCTTCATCACTCTTCAGGGAACTTAATTAGCGACCAAACAGTCAGAAACCGCTTGCATGAAGTGAACCTTCATTCCCGAAGACCGCTACGGGTACCACCTATAGCAATGCACAATCGTAGGATTCGATATCAATGGGCTCTTGAACACAGAAATTGGGCAGAAGAACAATGGCGTTTCGTGTGCTTTTCTGATGAGTCTCGTTTTGGTATGAGACCGGATACAAGACGTATACGACACTGGAGAACCCCTGGACGCCAACAGCGATTAAAATCCTGCCAGGAAGTCCATCCTTATAGTGGTGGAACCATCATGGTATGGGCGGGTATTTGGATCGGCGGAAGAACTGAGTTGATTTGGATCAGAGGCAACCTCAACGCTCAAATTTATGCTGAAACGATTGTATCAGACGTCATCGTTCCTCTACAAGTGCAAATCGGTCCCTTATTTCAGTTAATGCATGATAATGCACGACCGCACACCGCAAGAGTTGTAAGACAGACTCTCGCCGCAGCTAACATCAATGTCCTGCCCTGGCCTGCTCAGTCGCCAGACTTGAACCCGATTGAGCATGCATGGGATATGCTACAGAGAAGAGCTCTGCCGAATATGGAGGGTATCCAGTCGCAAGAAGACCTTTTTTTGTTGTTGCAACGAACATGGGCGGCCATTCCACAGCGTGATTTGGATGAACTCATTTTGAGTATGCCAAACCGATGTTCTTGTGTTGTTAGTGTTCGCGGTAGAAACACGGATTATTAATTGTTTAAGTTACCCAATAAAATTTTAGAGAAAACTGTTATTTCAGTCTTTTTTTCGAACTTTTGTGTTAGTGGTTCAAATGTCAAATATCCCTTTATTAGGAAAATGGCAAATTTCTTTATTAATGCAAAGGTGACTTGGTTTATCGTTACTGTGACAAACGAAAACACTTTATTTGATGAATCCTTAAAGAAAATTTTAATTAATATCAATCAGGAGAAAAGTTATTGCAAAAATATATGTTGATCCCTAGACACTTTTGATGT